>CM057159.1:11325801-11422912 GCA_029962745.1 Echinometra lucunter | reverse complement strand
ATTATTCTCCCATTTTCATTTCTTTCAGTGTTTACACATACATACATACATATATATATATATATATATATATATATATATATATATATATACACACACACACACACACACACACACATATATATGCATGTATATATATATATATATATATATATATATATCCTTTGCCAATCTGGTGCACTCTTGCTGCACTCTTGCAGTTTTAGTCAATTCCAACTCTTAATGTTCCGTAGACTTGTTAAATGCTTGTTGAAAACTATTATTATTTAGTCTCATTCCTTATTTTCCTCTATTCTCTTCACTCGTTTGTTCTTAGTTGAGATGAGCTCCATGTGTATGTTTATTTTGTTTGTATTGTCATGCTTGTTATTTTGTTTTTTATTTGTATACAGGGGCCCCTGGAAAACAGTACATGATTACTTACGGGGCCACCCTGTTTAAATAAAAACGAAATAAATAAATAAATGCATGTTCTTTTAATACATGTCCTAGTTGGTTCTGGGTTTCCCTCCGGGTCTAGTTCCGTCTAATTTTCTTTTTAACATGTTTTCATGCATCGTTACGGGACTAGTGTATTTGGCTATTCTTTACTTAACTTATCCTACACGTATAATTATTACTTTAAGCCCTACCATTTTCAATATTTCTTTGTTGGCTTTCATTTGTTTACACGATATTCGCACCACTCTCCTTTCACCTACATTATGATTATTATCAATTGCAGATTAATGATGACATTGCATAGTGCCCGCCGTTTGATAAATGTGTTTGTTTTTTTCCAGGTTCTTGTTGGTTGGAATGACTGTATAGCCTCGGGAAAGTTAATTCTAAGATTTATTAATGTCAATGATCGATGATACTGTCTTGTGATGTCATTATTTATTCGTAATTGAAGGATTTGAGTAGTGAGAATAGATCACTGTGTCTCTTTCCTCAGGCCTTTCCACGGTAGTATATCCTTTTCTCTTTTCGTGATTAAAAACATGTTTTCTTTCTATCCATTCGATTCGTGCATACAATGCACACTACAATATCAGGGTTGTCATTTATTAGATAATTTCAACGCATTAAAAAAGGCTGCCATATTAAGGGTGGTAGCAACCACCACATTTTATTATTATTATCATTATAGATTATTCAAAATTACAGATCGAAGATGAGCCGGTCTTTCTATTTGAAATGAAAGACTGGTTTATGTATTGTAATTTTTGATAACCTGGAACATATTTTTTTTTTCAACCAGATTGAACAGAGCGAAGCAAATCCTGAGTTTAGATGATTTGTAATTACTACTCTGTCACAGCACTTGCTAAAAACATAATTGGAGACTCCGTTGCTTTAAACATGTTTAAAAAAAAAGAAAAGAGAGATTTGGAATGATTGAACCCCCCCCCCCCCCACACACACACACACACACGCAAGAAAAGGGTTAGGTAAGGGAGATATTACCGAAAGAGGGGAAAGAAACACCTTGCCTTCTTTCTACATCAGCACCAGTCAAACTAAAATTTGAAGCCATGCCTATATACATATAGTATTCAAAAAGAGTCCAAAGTAGCAAATACGTATTCAAGCTTGGGATAGAGGCATGTCGAGACTTTTTACACCGCATGGACTGCAAATATCGTATTTCAAACCACGAGTGCTTACAGTGACGGAAAATATATATGAACGTGTTATTCTGGTCACGAACTTTGGTCTCAAGAAAATCTTTTTTAAGTTCACAATTTGAGTTGGATTTATGGATGCATGTGCGCTTTGAAGTGTGCTATCCATTCTGGATCTGATTCAATGAAGTAACGGATACATGGTTATTGATGCCTCGTTCTCATGAGCCAACAAAATTTTATTTTTCCCCTTTTCACTGAATACCACCTCTATCTCTTCACTTCGCCTTTCACAAGACAGGATTCAATCCTCTCTGATTTCGGGTAAAGCGGTATAGCATCAGCATTATGCTGTCTACATTTTTGCTCCCCTCTGTCATGTCTGTCTCCCTCTCTCCCTCTGCTTCCCTCCCCTCAACGTATTATTCATTTCTCTCTATCGATCGTTCTACATTTTTCTCATCTTTGCATCTACCTCAACTTATCTCTCTCAACTTATCTCTCTCACTCTCTCTTCATTCTTAAAAAGCATTTCGTATTTCTGTCACTTCATTTCTATTGTAGTAAATGGAATTCTTCTTCTTCAGACTTCTAGTGTTCCGACCTCATGACTGTTTTTGGTACTCTTCCAGTTTTTAAAGTTTTGTATATCTACGCTCCCTGTCCGGACGAAATCAAAGTGGGATAGAATAGATATGCGTGCTGAGAAATTTGATTTCAGATATCAGGTCTGCATATGTTAAAATCAACCTGCCGGCGAGGGACCAAACGCCGCGTCCTATCGTATTTATTCCCAGAACTTCCAAGAACAGCATATTATGCTTAACGGTTATACCGACTGGATATCAGTCTAAAAAATAAAATAATTTTTATAAATTACCACGTCAAGAATTTTTCTTACTTTGCACTAACCATTCTAGTAGTGTATCACGAATTAGATAAGCAGGGGATATCGTCCCCAGATACATGTATGCTCCGGCGACAACTGTTCCGGGCCAATTTCGTACAATAATCGAATGCACTTCACCCCTGGACCAAACATTATCGCCAAACCTAACCCTAAACCTAAGCCTAAGCCTAAGCCCAACCAAAAACCCTAGTGCAACCCCTACTCTACTTGTATAGGGGAAAAATCCAAAATTCGATTGAAAATCTTAGTCTAAATAGATTTAGAAATCTTTTTTTAAAAAATAATTTTTCAATCAAATTTTGGATTTGTCGCTTTTTATATAATATCTTAGATCTAATTCTATTATAAATCTAAGAAAGTGTAACCTTAGATCTCTGACGAAGTAGCGCTGGAAATGACTGCCGCCGCCGCGGCAGTTAGTATACGGGGCATCGGTGTTAGACAGTATTTTCTGACAGATACTTTAAAAATTTCATCAAGCAGTGAATGTCCCCAAATTCTAAATTCCCCTTTCATGGTAAAACCTCTATTTTCTCCTATCAATTTCTTATATTTGAATTTAACGAACATATGCTTCAAACAAAAATAACAGAGTATAAAGCCATCACTGATGGGGTTGCATCCCTTACTCATATTCTTCAGACGGAGGAACCAGTCATGAAGTTCATTGCCGAAATATACACTCATTTTGTGAACACCTTTTGGAGATCTTTTATATTTCTATTTAATTTTATTGGGCCACCTTGTCCGGAGTGTGAAATCTACAAAAAGTCCATAACGGTTTATTGATTTGGACATCTGATATTCAATTTGATTAAAAGTAAAATTTTATCCGCCATATCCATGATATCAGGTTCAGTTCTGGCCAGAGGCTCCGCAATTCAAACCAAATTTAACCCCTGCACTAGATATACAATGATGCTAATAATACCTTTTTAACAGTGAAAAGAAGATATAAAATAATGCCAGCTGTATCTGTTTTCACAATTAGAAATCAAAGCATGGCAGATATCTTTAATATACTTTTAAAAGATATGTAGTGTTAGATGTCATGTTAAGAAATCGATAGCGCTTCCGAAGAAGCCCAGAAATGATCAGAAAACTAATTTAGTTTTAAATGATACGGTTTACTTCGAAATTTATTGACTTTGAATGAAATATTTTATGTAAATTCCTTTTCTTTTTAGATTTGAACAAAAATGCAAGGTTACCATCGGTACTCTTTTCACTGTTTCAAGTGCCTCTTAGAAGGAAAGACCAGGGGGTGTTCATAAAGCTGTTCGTAAAGTTACGCATGACTTTAAGAACGACTTGAATATGAAGTGCAAAATGGGGTGCCAAAAGTTTTTCCTGCATGATGTTTCAAGAAAGTGTGGCTGCATTTCCCATAATCTCAATTAAACTGTGGCAAGAAATATACTTTGCAGTAAACAGGTAAAAATGTTTGTTAACAATTAAATGTTAATCTTCATCTGCATATTTCACATTTAGCTGAAGTGATTTATAATGACTGAGAATCCCATTTGGTTGTGGTTCGTAAAGTCAGTAGTAACTTTACGAATAGCTTTATGAAACACCCCCAGATTTCATAATAGAAGCAAGGGAATATGACTCTTCACCACTTAAACAAGAATACTTTGTGGCAGGCGCCAAACTACTATGTGAGAAATGCATTGTGACTTACAATAATAGTTGCTACTATATGTGCTCTATATCGTATCTAAACTTCCTCATGATTTATTGATCAAAATGCATAACGATGCATTTCCATTTGCATTTCATTTTATTTTCCGGGGGACAGGGTATAAATTGTAACTCATAGTTCTTTTTGTTTACTTCTGTATCTAATCACTTTATTTATGACCACAAGGACTCAACGTAGATAAGAGCAAGAAAAATGTCTTAAACCCTAGGTGCCATCGCGTGTATAATTTGAATAGACAAAATTATTCAGAAAGTCTTTATTACAGAATGCGTGTAAGATTAAATTTTCAATCCCTTATCAGCCGAAAATTCCACTTAAAATTCATTTTATATATGGCACATGCCAACCAAATGACTTAATTCTTGTTGCCCTTGATATTTCAATACTTTTTCTTAACTTTTGCTATTGTGTTTCTTTTGTTCTTACATGGGAATTTATGTACTTTCTGTTTTAAAAAGAGAACAGAATAATGATTCATATGAGAGAAGTCAATAAAATAAATAGAATCACACATATTTGTCACAGTTTGAACATAGAGTGGACTAGAAAAAAATCAACTGTGTTGGCTATATGAGAATGCTGTGTTAACACATTTTCGCGATGTGTGACACTGAAATTTTAATAGGATGTCTCTGATGTATCTTTAATACAGTTTGGTCATAGAGTCCAGGGCCCATATTCATGAAACCTTCATCATGTTCATAGGCCCTAGTTGTAGAACTGTGTACTGTGACCTATGTAATTAGTTGACAACTAGCTTAGTAAGGTTTCATGAATGTGGGCCCAGGGCCCTGTTGCATAAACATTACCATTAATGGTTACTCTGCCATCAGTGGTAACTACCATGGTAACATTGCTCAACAGCCAATCAAATGCAAGGTTTCCATGGAAGTTACCATTGATTGGAAAGTTACCATCAGTGGTAAGTTTTAGGCAACGGGGCCTTGATGCGACTTATTCAATGGAGTAAAACCACAGAGTGGACTGTGGACAGTATCATAGTGTGGGAAATATTGGAAAAGTGAGTTCACAAGGTTTCTACACTATGTCTGCGATGTATTTGTATCACAGTATAGACAAAAAGAAACAACAGTGTGTATACATCACAATATGACTACCATGACTACACGGTGATTTTGATCTTTTTCCGTAAAACTGGCAATGCAAAAGCATTGTGCTCACATAGTCTCCACCGTTTGTCACACGAATTTTTTTTCAAAAGTCGATCTACGACATGGTATGGCCAAAAAGGGAAAGCGAATGTGTGTGCATCACTGTATAACTGGAAGGTGACTGATTGCATACTTTCAGAGGTTTGGCACACGATAAAAGGAAAACAAAATCAAACATAAACCTCTGTTCACTCACTGTTTGACACTAAGTGGAGCCTTCCAGATATGATCTTGACATTCTAGAATGCCCGAAGGATTTTGTTTCAGTATAAGATATGCTAAAAGGATTTGTGTACCACCAACCAATCTAAAGTGAAAGGGAGTCAGTATCCAAGGACAAGCGCTGAAGGAAGGTCCGTCATTGTTAGATCACTTTCTGTTACAGTAGGAAACAATGCTGCTTCACTTCAATAATACGATAAAATTTATCCTCTCCACTTTTTTGGAGATGATGGTCAAGTACTTTGCCAAAAGCATCTGATGGCTAATAGCGCTTCTTAAAGTCATTTTACTTATTTTTACGAAAACTTGCGCAATTTGGAATTCTTCTTGTACTACTCAACGATGCAATGTAAAGGCTTTGCTTACGATATACTCTTCAAACTTCTGTCACTTGTTCGCAAATCATTCACATCTCCATCTTCTCTTCTTCTTTTCATTTCATCTAGTTTTTGGATTGAAAGCCTAAAAATGGAACTGAAAATAGATATGCGTATCCAGATAAGATTGACTACCGGTAAACAATATTGTAACAATTTACCTTTAAAGGCTATTTTACAGGCTGTCCACAACTGAAAGAGGTTTTTTTTTCCGAAAGGAGCTCAATCCAATTTTCACCGAAACCAAGGATTTAGCAGGACTGGGAGTCTGTCCTGACCGAATGTGCTTCAGTATCACTGCCTGAATATCAAAAATATTTTAGTAAAGTAGAATATATTGGGTCAAAAATATGTTTATTTCCAAACGGCGCTAAATACAAATTTGTTTCTTACCAAAAGGCGCTAGATCCACTTTGAGTGATTTCCAGTGAACCAAAGATTTTTTATTCAAACCATTTTAGTTCTTCGAAAAATCATAACTTTATCACAGTTGGAAGTACTAACATTATGTATCTGACAAACAAGCATAAAAGAAATCCTGCATGAGTAGTAATTTTCTAGTATTTCTTATACTCTCCATTTCTACGGATTTAACGCCTATTTTCGCAATATTGGAAGTCATGAATGAAAAATGTAAATAATTCTATTCATATTAATACACATGCAGGATTTCTTTGATTCTCAATTTTAAGTTGTCTAATGCTTTTTTCCATATGTTTCATATTCATAACTATTGTATAATATTTGCGATATGTTTTAAGAGTAAGATGTCGGCTCTCACTCTCATCGCCTTACGATACTTGTATATACTCCGATAATGTATGAAACAGCATTCTTGTTCAAACATTGTCACAAAAGTTTTGTGTTTATTACGATTTTTTCTTTCTTGACATGAATCATGTCGATATTTAATTGTTATTATATCATTTTAATTATCATTAATGTTATGTTCGAACATTATAGACAAATATGTCAATGAAATCAAATGAATGAAATACAATACAAAATACACTATCGCTGAAGACTGATCGCAGTTGAACTCCTGGTAAGACCTGACAACCCAAATATCTTAAACTCACTTGGTGTTTTGCACACCACCAAGACCCTGATGTGAATCTAGAAACATGACAACCATCTAGATCTACAAGGACACTGTGGGCAGGAGTTCGTTATACGACCTTATATCATCCCAGATATCTTACACGCAAGAGTTACTTTTCACACCACCAAGACCGGGCCCTGGAGTGAATCTAGATATCTAGATCTACAAGGCCACTACCGCGTTAAGAGTGAATGCGAAAGATTTCCTGGTACAACCTTATATAAAGTAAGATATATTACAATCAAAGGTTTGATTTCATACCAGTAAAACAATCATGTGAATCTAGATATCTACATCTACAAGTAGACATTGAAAGTGCAGATTTTTTCTTTTCTTACAAACTCTGATATCGTGTACATCTAGGACTCTTATATTTTCCCCAAGACAACGGTCAAGTGACTCTCGTTTGCTATAATGATCTTCAAAGACGCCACCATATAGATTTAATGTGGGTATATTCGTAGAAAATTGAGACTCTCATATCTCACAATCTAAGAGTCAGTATTTAAAACAAGAGGGTGTTGTGAATCTAGATTTCTTAATTTAATACGACCCTGTATATACCACCAAAGATCGCATGCCCATGAATTCCTCGAACGAACGTATGACTAGATCTGATATCCTGATATTTAACAATCTAAGAGTTCTTATTCATACCAGAAAAACTTTAGTGTGAATCTAGATAATCTTGAATTTTGATGACCAAGATACTACCGCTCTAGATTTACTGTGCATCGATTTTGGAGTGACCTTACAAACTGGGATATTTTACTATCAAAGAGTATTCACTCAAGAGGATCATGTGAATCTCGAAATTTTCAAAGACACCATCGCTTCAAGAGTGAATGCAGATGGATTCCTGGTACAAACTTTTAAACTGTGATATCTTCCAGTCGAAGAGTTTGCATTCGCAGTATTAGCAAGCAGATCACTGTGAATGTAGCTCGTAGCAAGACACAACTAAAGACTGAATGAGGATGAATTCCTGTGACGACCCTACGAACTTATTTAATTTCCTTTCATCTTTATTTCACAAACCATGATCAAAAACATAAATAAAACATGTATATATGATTCTGATGTGTAGAAATACATATTAAAAAACAGTTATAGTAATACATATCCATGAAAATTGAATGTATTGCTAAAGGAATTATCAAGAGGTAATTAACATTGTGTCCGACAATAAAAAATGGTTTGTGAGGCACACCTAACATGCCTAAAAAGGGCACATGACTTGTCTACGACTTAGTATTCCTACAAGTCCAGGGGTCTCGGGAATCCATAGAGTACTTGTCTTGGTCTACCAATGCAGTTTCACAGAATGCTGAATGGAAACGAATTCCTAACACTACCTCATGGCCTCCATTTTCTTATCATTCAAGCGTTTGGACTAACGTCAGACAGAGGGTCATTCGAATCTAGATTTCGCTTAGCAAGACACTACTGAAGACTGAATGCGAATAAATTCTTGGAACAAACGTGTAAAATCCGATATCCTCCCAAGTTAGAATTAGTATTCACACCAACCAGAGAGTCATATAAATCTAGATTTCTCCATCTATCGAGATCTACATGTACCAATAAAGTTTGAGGGAGCATATTAAGTGAGCATAATTCCTTGAATGACCTTACGAACTCCGATATCTTACGGTAAAAAGATTTAATATTAGCACCAGCTAGAGGGTCAGCTGAATCTAGATCACACCTCTACCAAAACACTGTCACTGATGATTAGTGTGCAAATGGATTCCTGATACGACCTCACGGCATCCGATATTTCAAAATCTAGGAGACAGTATTCACACACGTCAGATGGTCATGGGAACCGTAACATCACATGATCTAATGCAAGAATCACACTACGTCGTGGCTTCTGTCAAAAGACACATTGAGCAGGGGTCAGGTGAATCTAGATTTTGCGTAGCAAGACAATGCATGTACTACTCAAATCAAATGAGCATGAATTCCTGATGCTTCTTCCAAGTTTCCAATATTTTACAATCTAGGTGCCAGTATTCACAGCCGGATGCTGATCATGACTGTGAATCTGCAGCCCGAGTACAGTCCCACCGTCAGAACACGTTGCCAAAGCAACTGCTACCTGGCAAAATCTTAACCACTCGCGAGTAACTGCTAAGCTTTGCTCGATCTGTACTCGGGCCCTTGTCAGTCTTGTTCGTGTGACTGGGCGAGGAGATTGGGGGTTTCTTTTTTCTCCCCAATGGCGACCTGTTGTGAGATCGTGAATAATGACGAGGTCGTATGTCAGCTAGAGTTGGTTGTCGACAATCATCCAGGCCTCCACAACCGCTCACCCTTGGCAGGTGTGAGTTTCTGGTCGATTCTCACTTCGATCATAGAGGCAGCAACAGGGGGGCAGGGGCCAACGGAAACTACCTTTTACATTAACACAAATTAACCTTCATGTGCCTCTTCTAAGATGGAAATCAATACATTTCGCCCTAAGGCAAAATATGGCTTTGACATATAATTTGAGCCTCAAGAAGGTATTCTTTACAGCAAGATTTTTAAAGGCCTATTTTCTGGGGAGAAAAATTACCGCTAGCTAACATTCAAAGTGGAATTTATCGCAGTTATTCCACGTGGATCTGTTCTTTTTTCTTCTTTTTTTTTTTTTTTTGGTTGTATTTGTTGTCTACATTCTAGGGGGTGGAGAAGGTGCATACACTGTGTACGTGCAAACCAGGCTTGATGACGGGGAGTAAATATATATTCCTGAAAAGCCCTTGGAGACATCCCAATGAACCCAATGAATATAAAGATTCAAAATATTAATGGTATTGTTACTGTTGAATTTTACTTGCGGAATTCATTTCAGGAAAGCATAGGATGACGTGTAGATATTGATATTCAAATCTGTCAATCATAATACTCTTAGAATCATGATTTCAAACAGAATCTAGAGTTACTCACGCATTCTCGTAAAAAAACACGTATAATTAAGCGCTCAATTCTTTTAACCATTTCTTTCTAATATCACGATTCTTTCTTCATACTCTGTATTAATTTAGAGAATTTTATTATATGCTCAAGGCTCAATTTGATCACATTTTTCATTCGATTCGATTCAGATTCGACCAAAAATCATTTCGGTATGACGAATATATAGAACAGACTTTTTTCTGCAAGAAAATATTCAAGTTTGCATATACGCATTCTCAATTTTCCTTCCCCTTTTTTTTCCAACCAAGGTGCACATTCTATAGGAGAAGCCTAAAATATGACTTATTTATACTGTATGTTATCCTTTGTTTTACTCTAACAATGACTCCGGATAACAGCTTACAGCTTCGTAATTTGTTCGGTAACAAAATACGAGAAACTGCCTTCGGCCATATTTCTCATTAACTCCAAAGTTCAATCAGAAAACGAGGCATTCTCCTCGATGAAAAGAAAGAAAAAGTGACAGGCATGCAAGAACGATGGAATATTTGACACACATATTTTAAAGAATAAGGAATAAGCTTTGTACAGGATGTTTCCTTTCAGTCAAAGCAAAGGAATATGTATTTCCCTTTATGAGCAGATAAAACTCCCAAGGAATTTATACTCAAAAGGGTATACCCTTAGCATGCTTAGAAAAAGAGTATGTTAAAATGTTGAACCTTTCTTTGTGATCTATCCTCTGAAAATTACGGCAGATCGAGCGAAGTTTTCAAAAGATTAAAGTAATTGGTTCCTTTTTTACGCTTTTTTATAGCTCTCGGCAGGGTTGGGAATTTCCCTGGATATACTGAGGAAATACCAGTACTGGGTAATACCGGCAAATACGGGAAAATAATGGGAAATACGTATTCAGTGCCTAGTATGCACCCACTTGGAGTGCCGTCTCAAGTAGTGTATGGGCAAATGATTGCCAGTGCTAATTTGAACTAATTCGCATACATCATGTCAGCAAGGTTTTTTAAAAAATGTTATGCTAGACAATACATAAAAGACATATAATTCACGACGGTTAGCTCTGTTCGATTATATTTTCTTGAAACTGAACACCAAACTTGACGGCTTTAATTTCATGATAAGTTTCAATTTTTTTCATGTACATTAACTTAATGTGTTTTTCATTTGTTGGAAATGGAAATAAATGAAATTAAATAGACGCGACAACATTAGACAATTACACAGTCATACCAATACTTTTTTAGGTCAGTAAGTCTTGATTTGTGATTAGAATTCATGTTCCGATTACACACATACACACATACACCCTCACCCACCAATTATCTGAACCTTCTTATCCTATCTCTGTTTTCTAATAGTATTTCAAATAGAAATTATAACCGTCGTTTATGATACATTATCAAAAAAAATCAACAACTGATTGATTAAAATATTATTAATTCTTTGAAATGTGGGGCATATACGCACATCCCCCCGGGAATAACAGCAATGTCTGGGATGTTTATGCTTTCATTAAACTTTGTGGCCGAGATATGGAGTATGGTGAACTGTGTGTTGTTGTTTCCTTTTGTTCTTGTTCTAGTTTTGTTTAGTTTCCCTTACATATGGATGAGAAAGAAAAAGTTTTCTTCAGTTCCTATGATTATTTTTGTAAAATATATTCCTCTTTTCACACGTACATCGGTATTAACATATAAGGATATGTTTCATTTATTTCGCCTAGAGAAAGGTATTTTTCCATATATGTATTTCTCACAATAAAATTAATGATAGGCCTATAGTGTTTTCCCACCCTCCTCTTTTCACGTTTGTGGGACGTGTCAACTTTACAACGCGTCTAAATCATGTAAATTGTTTGGTTTTTATTCATTCATGCTTGGCAAGGAGTGAGATTTTTCTTTCCTCTTTTTTGCCTCCGTTTGGCTGGGAATGCAATAAATATTAGCGAGTTTATGTCATATGTTAACTCTGCAGTGGAGCCGGGCAGTGGAGTGGGCATTTGTAATGTTCCGCCCATTATTTACTCACGTTCGGGAGATGTGTGTTAAGATGTTACCGCAAATTTGTTTTGATTCATTGCATAGTCCCTCAAGTACTATTTGCAGCATGGCAATTGCACTGCCCCATGTGATATGAGTTTGGACGATAGAGGGGGTAGTTCTTTCGGCAGAACTAGAGTACCTACATAAAGAGAGTAGCGACAACCCAAGATTTGAACGCCATTTTGTTTCACTGTTACGCAACATTTCTATTCAATTCCGATAAGCAAACGGGTGTTCGAAATAGAAAGAATTTGAACGCCATTTTGTTTCCCAAGAAGTAGGACGTCTATGTCGCTACTCTCTTTATGTAGGTACTCTAGGCAGAACGGGATGTGTAAAGCAATGCACGGTATGCCCAATTCTCAAGTGTGCGTTATCAGGAAGTCGGGATGCAGGTGCACTGGACTCAGTGTCTGCACTTGTAACTTATCAAATAGTTCAGACACTTGGCAGTTTCAAAAGCACGAAATGGATATCAGGCCATAAGGAAGTGATGGATTCAAGAGATCGAAAAGACTGAACTGAAATGAAATTAACTGAGCTGAAGGTAGCGCACACACACACCCACCCATCCACCCACGCTTGCATGCTTGAAGGTAGATCCCAACCAAATAATAAAGGAATGAGACCTCCGAGTGTGATTGATCAGGGCATCAAAACTTCATTACAGTGTAATCTCCGTGTTATTTCACATGATGTTTCTGCTATTTTTCTGCTTATATCAATTTTGTCAATATGGCAACCTCACTGTCTGGGTGGATTTCCTCTAACTCAGTATTAATTGGCTTCCCTCATGGTTTTCTTTTACTTTCCCTCCTACGTAGTTTGAAAAAAGGTGAAAATATATATGGTCCAGCGGGAATGTAAATCGCAAAATTTGGCAGAAGGGTTTTCAATTTGCACATGAAACAGTGATTATATACTTTACACTACGATGCCAATTTAGAGAATTTACTCTCCTAGAAAATTATCTGGGGCCCATGAGGGTTAAATCTGGTACCTCACAACACGACTGACAAAAGGTTACTGGGTTTTATATGGGCATTATGGGGCCCACTGTCTCTACTAATTGGGACCAATATACAGTTTGAATCATGGGTCCCATCGATCGCCTATGACTTTTTTTCATATGGGCAAATGGGCCTTCCTACTTAGAACCCACCATGACTACACATACGGATCGCACACGGACTCCATGCATATGGACCATTGGTCCAAAAAATCGTAACCAAGTTGCCCATTGGGTAATAAGCACACGAGGTCATACTTTTCTCCACCAGCAGTAGTCCACATGCAAGTCATGTGGGGCCCAATTAGGAAGCCCGTCTGGGTCCCATAGTTTTTATATGGGGCTAATTGGCTCCGGTTAATAATAACTAGATAATTTATTATTAACCGGAGCCAATAATTGCTTGGTAATAATTACAGTATCCAATAGAATTGAGTACACCCTTTACAAAATGTTAAAATTCAAATGTAAATTCTTACATAAATGTATTACAACTATGATAGAGAAGAACGAAATTATGTGACAATAGTGTATTGATAGGAATTATCTCTTCAATAACAATAATGTAATAGCTGAAGGATTTTGTTTAAATTTGTGGCAACAAAAGTTGAGCACACCCTCAAGGGTGTACTCACTTTTGTTGGATACTGTAGTTAAAATCAGTCTTTTTGAGACGGCATATTAAACGTGCTCCATTTGAAATGGACTAAAAATTTCTCAGTTTTCCCTCTTTCTGCTTATGGGCAGTATAATGTACAATCCCTAACATTCTTGGTGAAAACGCGGTACTGCTATACAGGTTTATACCACTTTCACATCAAACAAATATAACGGAATAAAAGCGTTTTTTGAAAAAAACGCTTTGGTATGAACACTCGGCAAAGCGTCATATTTGAAAACGGAATCAAATATTCCGCAATCTACGTGTGAGTTCTATCACTAGGTTTTGAGGTGTTTTGAAAACGGAATATTCCAAACATGACGCTTTATTTTTTGGTATGTACAGAAAAAAGGAAATAAAGCGGAATGAAATGTCAAAGGTCAACCAGGTTCCCACCAAAAACCTGGAAAATGCGGGAAACGAGTGAAAGCGCGGGTATCTTCGATCGCAGCGCTAGCGAGCTGCATGGATCGGCATGGCAGTGCAGCGTACGTTCGACGCTACTAGCTGCATGGACGCGAATCATGTATGAAGAAACAAACGCGTTAGCATTCGTACATGAGTTTAAAAATTAAACTATACATACAAATAAAAAAAAATAATTATTCAGTAAATTTAAAAAAATTGCAATAAGTTAAGTAATAATTATACATTTTATTCTGAATAACTGATTTGTTTTGTTACATATATCAAATAAAACAAAAAAATTATACAGCTAGAGATAGCAAAATGCATGGTGGGTAATGACGTATTTCCGCACTCTCTCACACCGTAATATTACGCTTTCGCTCAAAACGGACTTCATTGGTTCAGTGTGAACAGAAACCAGAAGCGTTTTGGAAGCGTTTTGAAAGTGAAGCGTCATGAAATATAACGGCATGGATATTCCGTTTCGGCAGTGTGAAAACAGCATTAGACTCATCGCGTGCTCGCCGTTCTGCATAATAATAGGACTCGTGATTTATGAGACATGAAGTGTCATATGAAATCTCATTGAGGGCCTTTATGACTGAGGTCATCGATTCATTTGCAGGGCCGGATCCAGAATTTTCGGGGGGGTCAGCTTTTTTCAGGTGTCTCTTTTACCCGAAAAAAAATTGCTGACAAGCAACCAAAACAAAAAGTAATAACCCCTAAAATTCAAAAGGTGGGCCCTTGGCCGATTCGCCCCCTCCCTCTGGAACCGCCCCTGACTTGAGATCACTCTCGCACTCACCTCGTATGGAATCCAGTACACTTCTTTCAAGATGATTTTGACAGGATTGGCAGGATCAGCTAGTCAAGATCTCCTATATATACGCTCATTTCTTCTGGGTTACTCCTGCGAGTGACACAGAAAAAGGAATAAATATCTGCGCTCAACAGTACGCGTAATCGTCTCCTCTGTGCTGCGCTGTACCACGATGCAGATCCAACTTTGGTCTTTTCACACAACCCTCGATTTCCTGACTTGCAAGAGACAATGTGAAATACAAGAAAGTTTTCCTCTCTGAAATAAAATCGGCTTTTTCGATCTGATTTCTCTTTTCCTACGATGAAAACAAATGTTGTCTTTCTAGCAACAATTTGCAGACGACAGGTTTCAGGCGCAATTATCGTTTTGTTGAATCCTTTTAAATAACAAAGAATTGTGATTCAAATCGTGGATTGCTAGCGTGCTATATCGACAAGATTAAAAAGACTTGGTCAGAATGTGGACCCTACTACAGAATGGACACTGATCGGTACCACAATGAATTCATGCACCTGACTCTGTCAAAAGTATCACAATGACATTCCAAACATGCTTCCTAACTTTGATCTCATCATGACAGCGGCCAGTCAACCATAAAAGAACCGGAACTGTGCCTTGAGAAATCTACGAAAGAAGAAAAATCACTTAAAATCATGGAAATGCAGGTGCAGTTGTGGCGTTTTATCGTATATGCATTTTTCAGTAGGAAATTAGAATTAGATTACAGAGAGGCCTATAAATTTGTCTGTAACATAATGATTTTAAACTCCATTTTGAAACTTATCCGATCCATTTTCCAAGAATATGAGGTAATAGGACAGTAGCGGATATGTATTTTTCAAAGGTAGGTAAGGTCAGATGAATGTCCACAAGTGTCTACTTCTGAATAATCAATCTCATATCATCCAAACTGTCATAAAATTTGGGGTTCGCTGCTCCTCTAACTGGTCATCACTATAATACGTTTCCTGAAATTACACTTCAGTGAAATGAATTCGAAGAAAGGTAAAAGGTTGTTTTGTTTGTGACAATTCGTGATTACGTAATCATTGTCACGACAAA
The DNA here is from genome assembly GCA_029962745.1 of Echinometra lucunter. Lineage (NCBI taxonomy): Eukaryota > Metazoa > Echinodermata > Echinoidea > Camarodonta > Echinometridae > Echinometra > Echinometra lucunter. The sequence continues at coordinate 11,406,884 of CM057159.1, read as the reverse complement.
TGAATGTGCTCATCAACATGCACGTTATCAGGTGGTGACGGTCATGATGTGATCAAAGAAAGACTCCCGTTATTAGTCCATCTGCATAGTAGGGTCCATGGAAAAACTAATTTATTCTTATTCGCCCTTTCAAACGCGTTTTGAATGGGCTTTTCGGTCGGGGATGGACTTTAGCTCAGACTTATGGCGCAGGGAATAAATCTAAAATTTGTCAAGAGATTTGGCAATGAAGAGTTGTTTATCATTTTCTTAGGAACACACGCATATCCTGACACGTTTTTTTTTTTTTCAGGACAAAAGGAAATATGTGCAATTTGATCTTTTCTTTGGGGGAAAAAGTTGGGCAACATACCGCCTCAGACAAAAACTAGACAGAAGTTATTCTTTAACATACGTACCTCCACAAATCTAATGAAGGATCGTTTTACGTGTTTGAATAACCGTGACCACCCAACATATTTGTTATGATGGACCGCAAAGATATTGATTTCGTATTTAAAACGTGTACAATTTGCAATGTGGAATTAATCAGAAATGTAGTGGTTTTCAAGAAAAAAAAAGAATATAAAATTTCAATTTCAATTTCAATCATGATTTTGTCACGGATGTGATGTGCAATAATTAAAAGCAGATGTACTCATGTCCTGATATACCACGATACTTGATGTGGTCTTCAAGAAATAAGAAAGTATATGATTTAGACTCCAATTTTTTTGCTACGAATGTGAAGAGAAATGTAATGTCGAATTAATCACGTATATAATCATAATTCATCTTGATATAGCGCAGTGCCTGATGGTATCTTGAAGAGATGAGAAAAGAATTTCAATTTCAATTTGCCACGAATGTGAAGAGAAGTGACATGGCAATGTTAATAATCCGATAGACCGAATTGACACGATTCGTTAACATGATTAACGACGTGAGGTAAAATTGCGACAAAATAAAAATTAAGACAGATGCTCATCATACTCATGCATCAAAACAGCTGCAAATGCTGATTGAAAGTAAATAGATGTTTGGTAATGCCAAATCGGAAAAGGCATTGAACACACACATACTTGAGCTTTGTGCTATACGTGTGTTATACATGTGTTATACATGTGTTAAACAAATAGATGTGTTAAGCCCGGCGCACGATCCGTCTGCGGTCCGATTTTGGAAAAATTTGTTATAGCATTTGATATGAACATTCAAACATGTGAAATCTTAATGATCAAAGTTACGAATAGTCGTATGAATACAAAAATCGAAATTCTGGGCTATTGTTAATTGAAATGACCATGACGATAAGTGTTATCATGCTTAAGAAGTTTTTGTTGATGATAAGTGGTTTTATAATAATCTTATTACCATAATGATACAGAACAAATTGTTAGTAATAGAATTATGATATATGACGATGGTATTTAAAAATCATGGCAATGGTAATTGTTTCTGATAGTGAAATAATGGGGACTTAACGTCCAAGAGAAAGACAACAATGATGGAAATGACGATGATGGTTATAATGATGCTTTTATTTAACGTAATGTTGATTTAATATGACAATGATAATGATAATTATGATTTAATTTTGACTACGATGACGACGACGATGGTGATTGTAATAATGTTTATAATACTTATGATGTTGACGGTGGTGATTTTGCCGATGACGAGTAGGAATTACTACCCCAAAAGTACATAGATGGGGCAAAAGATTGAATAACAGGGGTGGGAAAAAGGTGTGAAAGGATGTGTTGGTAAATGAATTGGTGTGCGTGTGCATTTCTAAGCACACCTCCCATTCCTTACTTCTGAGAAAGCTCGGAATCACTCCAAAAAAAAAAAATTCATCTAGTAAGAATAAAAAATAATCTCGATGAGCCGGGCTTGGGCAAACTATTGAGATATTACCGCCTTGTGCGGGGGAACAATAATGGCGCGAATCACAAACATTTATTGGTTTTCGCAGTAACTGTGATATCTTGGAATAACAAGATACGCATTCCTCCAATCGGTGAAATTTTCCTTTCAGCCGAAAAATTAATTGTTGGTCAATATAGTTCTATGACTTTTGGAAGTGAAGAGCGGAGTATGGAGGATCAAAATGAAATAAATCGTCTTGGTTATAGACCGTCTGATGAGTGTGTGTATTGAGAGTGGATGTTGGGATTATCCTCATGAAAAAATAAATGGTCATAATGAAATCTAGGGCATCTAGATTTCTTCTCCGGCAATATAATGAGAAACGAAATCAATATTGCAATCGTTCCTCATGATATCATAAGCGAGCCAGAAGTGTACACTTACAAAATAAAAAGAAAATATTGAATAGGTATGATATTCCTTCCATCAGAAGCTAATATCTATAAAAAAATCAAAATAAATCCGTTCAGAAATCTGCTTGGGGGCCCAGAATATTCTTTACTTGAAGTGATACAGTTTCAAATCACCGCCGGCGGTTTCTCAGTCCGTAACCTCATACATTTGTTAAAATAAATGCATTGAAAAGGCAAGGCTTGACCATTAAATCCTTTCTTCATTATGCCTTTTTCAAAGAGAGGTGATTATCTATTAAACAATGATAAATAAATATAAAGTACTTTAGATTAATAATGAAAGGAGAAAAGTAATTCATAAGTTTCTGCGATAATGTTGAATATCGTAACGTTATCCTTTCTGTCGTCTCAGTTGTAAGAGAGAATATTATAAAGCATTTTGTTTTGCGTGCGAGCCTTTCAGAAAAATCGGAATTATATAAAATATGATTGATGGAAAGTTTTCATTCGTTTAAATGCTTTTGTGATATCAACTGTATCTCCGTTCGAAAAAATGCAAGTTCAGTGATACTTTAATGTTCTATAAGCAAACAGATCAAAACCCATCCGATATTTTCAGGTCATGCAGTCAGCGTTTCTCTCCTTTTTTTTTTTTTTTAGCGGAGAATAAATTTTTGATGCGAAATTACATTTTCATGGCCTCTACATTATACTTTTCATCTATAAAATGACAGGTTATTACAGAAATAAAATCATATAATAACAAAAGTCACAAAAACATGCCGCCAAACAATGGAAGCCTAGTCACCAAGGGCATGTTGAATCATTTTGATTGATTTGAGAGGGAGGGGTGTCGAACCAATCTTGCCGGAAAAAGTAGGTCGGATTTCTATAATGGCCAACTAGGGGAAAAAAAAATTGGTAGTCGGTTTTGCCTAACGAAGGTAAGCATTAAAGATAAAGTATAATGAAAACTGCAATCATAATACAAACATGCTGGAATTATATTGTTAACGGAGGGGGTACACTAAACCAAATCTGTTTGCTTATATCATGAATGTGATAACAAAAAATTTGATAATAATTGTTTATAGTGCAATATTTGCTTAGCATTGCTGGGCATGCCTTTATAATCATGTCTTACATTGTGCAGTAATTATGGACAAAAATGCAAGTCATATTTAGTCAGCTTTGTTCTGTAGACCTAGACTGTACGCCAGCACGATAACCTACACTTATACTTTTGTTCATTTTTAACTTTTTTACTCTTTAATAACAGGTCTCCCCTCCCAATTTCTCTTGATTTTCCCTACTGTTCACATATACCATGTATATTGATTCGATAATGTTAAGTAAATGTGATCCCATGAGAAATACATGCAACTTGCAGAAAAAATACACACGTGTTTGCCAACTGTGTTTTTTTTTTTTTCTTTGGCAGTTTCTATAAAGTATATACAAAGACAGTGCTTTACCAATGTCTGTCACATCTAATCCGGTAGCTTTTATCATGTTTATGGGGCATGTAATATATACGTTTTGACAGGAGGAAGAGAACATCAGAATATTTATCACTTTGCCATGTTTAATTCAAAGTTATTATTCTTTTATCAGTGTTTATTGTAATTCGACTCCATAATCAGCAACAAAATGTACCATCAACAATCACATTCTCATCCAGCATGCTTATCAAACATTGGCGATATAAGGCATGATTCACAACTTCTCTGATTGGCCAGTCGATAATCATGCATATTCATGAGGAGGGTCGAAATCTAGCACTTGAGGATTCCAAACGGTAGCTCATGTTTACAAATACTACTCCAAGTTGCGACGCGCAGTGAAGAAGCACGTCTACTCGTGTTGGCGGGAAAACTCATAATTTGTTCTCTCTGCTTTATCGTCTGTTCGATTCAGGTGCTTGGTTGGCAGTCGATTTCTCGGTCAGTCCCCACGGCATAGTGGCAATCGTGCTCATATTTCGCAAAGAGTGAAATCTAGCTCGAGGAAGATCTGGACTATGATCAAGTCGCTGTGTACACACTGAATGTGAGTAGGCCATACTACTTCTATTTCTGTAATTAGCATATAACTTTGCGATATGAGTTTTCGTTGTTATTTTGACATAATATCGATGTCTTTTTTCAAACTTGGTATTGATAATACAGTGCCTGCTCTCATTTCCTTGATTTTTTTTTCTTCAACTTCTAGTTGAAATGAATATGGTCGCATTGTGGCAAAAAATATTCCTTTCTACTTTTGGAGAGAATGGTGTTTTTAAACAAACATGTCTTGTAAAATGTATCAAATATTCAATAAACAAGTATGTTTTTCCCTTTATCTGTAATTTGGGTTTTTCTTTGAAAATAAATATATAATTATTGGTGTTATAATTATCTACAAATGTTACCTCTTTTTAAAAAATATTCAACTGGAAAATTTTTATTTGCTATTCAAACAAAAGATATTGCCTCAAGTCCAAAATACTTTCCATACGACTGAAAATCAGCTAGTTGAATATTTTTTTTTTCTAATCATCACATAAATATTGCAGGAAAGGGATATTCAACAAAATTTTTATTTGACGCATTTAAGATAGAATTCAGAAAAATGTGAAACGGCACTTCCATTGAATAGAATCAACAAAACTACATGGTAATGTCGTGAATATGATTTGAAACATCTTATCTAATTAATCCTGTTATAAAACTGCTGCACCTGAGGCTGGGCGTCATACTTTTAGTTATTGGCGAATGTATCATTCCATTTTCAATTCTAAATGAGTTTGTTGATAATTAGCCTGATTAGCCGATCAATTTCCACACACTAAGGGAAATTTAATCCTCGTAGTTAAATAATGTTGCCCTTGTGGAGACACTGCACTTTGAATAAGTATATATTGATGGGTCGCCTCGTTTATATCGAATCATAAAAGTGGCCCAAGCTAGGGAATCATTGGGGACGAGTTTTGCTGATGAAAAGATGTTTTATTGTTCATCAGTGGACCAAAAATTTGCCATAAATCGCGAGTCTTAATTGAAAAAGATCAGATCAGATTATTGAAACTTTAATTTACACAGTTCTAGCTCTTCTACATTTCTTGATTACTTTGCTTCAAGACTTTATTCATAGCAAATTACTCCAGCTGAATAACATAATGCCGTTAACAACTCAACTTTGATAATAAAAATAAAATTAAAAACTGGATAAAGCGCCTTTTGGAAGCAAGATCTTCTTATCTTTCCGTGCTGTTGGAACAACGGTTGAAGGGAGGACGAATCTTGCCTGCCAAAATGAACTTTGCTAGAGCATCTTGATTCGTAAAGAAAATGTCAGACGGAACTTTTTCGTGCAAGGGCAGAGTAGACTTGCGCATAAGACAATTGAAAAGTCCTCACTTCTTTCAATGTGACGATGTAATACAGATGATTAATATATAATGATTTGCTGACAGAAATTTTGGAGTAGCTGTCATGCGCATCCTCCTCCCACCGGAACGCCCTTTTCGGTGGCCATGACCTCAAGCTAGTCGCTTCATCAGTCTCATGAACTTTTACTGTATTCATCAAGTGTAAAGGAGTCGCTTACATGGCTTGCATTATTTTTCAGACTTTTCATGGGGGAAAACTTCCTTTGCCATCTCCCTAATTTAATCATTATATACAAACCTCGCTGGAAACAAGATTGGTCATGTTGATCGGAAACTGAAATGACAATTTATCCATAGATAGCTTGGAGAGGACCAAAACTTATGGTTTATTGATAAAAGGGGATAGATGAAAAAGACATTGTGGTTTAACTTTTTTTTGTACAATCCATACTTGTCACAAATGAAAATTTAAGATTGAATCAGCTGAAACTATTACGCAAATTATAGATGGAAGGCTGTAGAAGGAGAAGCGATTTGTTGAATTTCTTTTTAACGTAACTTTATTGATATTGTCAGACATCATTACATATATAAGAACACATTCCATGTGAAACAAATTAAATTTTCATGAACATTACTGTCAAAGATACAGAGATTTTTACTTCTGCAGTGTTTTTTTCTATTTCATTACGGTTACAAATCAGTCCTTTTAATAAACTAAACATAAATAAATCATAAAACACTGTTTTATGATTCTCGGCGCGAATAGGCATTAAATTAATTGCATACATTGCATGATTTGTTGAATTTCATTTCATTCAATAAATCATTGATATTTTATACATATGCATTCATTCATTATCTTCATCCATGAAAGTTTTAAATTTACTGTGGTAGGTACATTCAGTAAAACTACTGCTTTACAAGTATTCTCAGTTGGTCTTATAACTAAACACATGAATCCATTAGAAGACACTTCAAGATGTAAGCATGTAACATATATCCACTTATCCTCTACCCCCCACCCCCCCCTAATGTTGTAACCCGCACCCGTTGCGGTACGGGTTAACCTGCCGGTATGCCCCCGATCACGGGCTGCGGGCCGGGCCGAGTTCATTCTCAAACCCGCAGACCGTCATACGAAAAAAGGGAGAAGTAACGACACATAATAAAAACTATGACAACGTTCTCGCCAGTGTAGAAAACACGTGTCGCATGCGACACGCGTACATTTCATCAGCTCTTCATGCGACACGCGCAAAATGCGAGCGACACATGTAAAAAAAAAAAACGATTAATAAATAAAAATCCATCCCAAATATCCGAGATTCCAGATTCATATCACTCAGCGACCGCCAACATCTCTCTGTGTCATTCATGTGTCGGGCAGCGCATTATCTAGTGTTGTTTCCGAATTTCCGAACCGAACTGAAAATTCGCGAATTTGCGTTGTCGAAACGAATCCTGCCGAATCCGAATTTTGCTGCTTGATTCGGAAGATTCGGAAGATTCGGGAAATCCAGCACTCACTTGAACATGTTTTTAAACAAAATGGAGTTTGAATAATTTCTGCTATTATCGATAGTTTGTTTTTAAACATGACGGAGTTTAAATAATTTTTATTTCTATCGTCCGTTCATTTTCTAGACATGACGGAGTTTAAATAATTTCTATTTCTATCGTGCGTTCATTTTCTAGACATGACGGAGTTTAAATAATTTTTGCTTCTATCGTACGTTCGTTTTTAAACATAATGGAGTTTGAATAATTTCTACTACTATCGTAAGTTTGTTTTAAAACATGACGAAGTTTAGGTCTAAGTAATTTCTATTTCTATCGTGCGTTCATTTTCTAAACATGACGGAGTTCACATAATTTTTGCTTCTAACGAACGTTCGTTTTAAAACATTACGGAGTTTGAATAATTTCTACTACTATCGTAAGTTTGCTTTTAAAGATGACGGAGTTTGGATAATTTCTGTTTCTAACGTGCGTTCATTTTCTAGACATGACGGAGTTTAAATAATTTTTGCTTCTAACGTAGTTCGTTTTAAAACATTACGGAGTTTAAATAATTAATTTTTGATCGTGCGTTCATTTTCTAGACATGACGGAGTTTAGATAATTTTTGCTTCTTACGTACGTTCGTTTTAAAACATTACGGAGTTTAAATAATTAATTTTCGATCGTGCGTTCATTTTCTAGACATGACGGAGTTTAGATAATTTTTGCTTCTTACGTACGTTCGTTTTAAAACATTACGGAGTTTTAATAATTAATTTTCGATCGTGCGTTCATTTTCTAGACATGACGGAGTTTAGATAATTTTTGCTTCTAACGTACGTTCGTTTTAAAACATTACGGAGTTTAAATAATTAATTTTCGATCGTGCGTTCATTTTCTAGACATGACGGCGTTTGAATAATTTTTGCTTCTTGCATACGTTCGTTTTAAAACATTAAAAAGTTTGAATAATAAATTTTTGATCGTGCGTTCATTTTCTAGACGTGACGCCGGAGGTATAATTAATTTTTGCTTCTAACGTACGTTCGTTTTTAAACATAATGGAGTTCGAATAATTTCTACTACTATCGTAAGTTTGTTTTTAGAGATGACGGAGTTTGAATAATTTTTTTGTTTCTAACGTGCGTTGATTTTCTAGACATGACGGAGTTAATAATTTTTGCTTCTAACGTACGTTCGTTTTAAAACATTACGGAGTTTAAATAATTAATTTTCGATCGTGCGTTCATTTTCTAGACATGACGGACATGACGGAGTTTAGATAATTTTTGCTTCTATCGTACGTTCGTTTTTAAACATTACGGAGTTTAAATAATTAATTTTCGATCGTGCGTTCATTTTTTAGACTTGACGGAGTTTGTATAATTTCTACTACTATCGTAAGTTTGTTTTTTTAACATGACGGAGTTTGAATAATTTCTATTTCTATCGTGCGTTGATTTTCTAGACATGACGGAGTTAATAATTTTTGCTTCTAACGTACGTTCGTTTTAAAACATTACGGAGTTTAAATAATTAATTTTCGATCGTGCGTTCATTTTCTAGACACGACGGACATGACGGAGTTTAGATAATTTTTGCTTCTATCGTACGTTCGTTTTTAAACATTACGGAGTTTAAATAATTAATTTTCGATCGTGCGTTCATTTTTTAGACTTGACGGAGTTTGTATAATTTCTACTACTATCGTAAGTTTGTTTTTTTAACATGACGGAGTTTGAATAATTTCTATTTCTATCGTGCGTTCATTTTCTAGACATGATGGAGTTTGAACAATTCTTGCTTCTATCGTACGTTCTTTTTTAAACATAATGGAGTTTAAATAATTTCTACTACTATCGTAATTTTTTTTTTTTTTTATCTTTCCCAAGTTTATACAATTTCTGTTTCTAACGTGCGTTCATTTTCTAGACATAACGGAGTTTCAAAGATTTTTGCTTCTATCGTACGTTCATTTCTAAACATAATGGAGTTTGAATAATTTTTGCTACTATTATAAGTTTGTTTTTAAAGATACCGGAGTTTGAATAATTTCTATTTCAACAACGAATCAAGATCGCGCATCCCCGCGCTTCGCATGTTAAAGAAGAAAAAGTAAGTTAAAACAAAAAAACACGCATGTTTCCGACTTTTTATTTCAAACAAATAAAAATAATTCCGAATCCGAATCGGCAACGAAATTCGACTTTAGATCTAGCAAAGCGCATGTGAAAATCAGAACGTCACGTGCAAATTCGGCCATCAGCGAATCGGCGGGTTTGCGACACGCGCAACTTGCGTGGTACAAAGTCACCCCAAAAAAACATTCTCTCCGGAATAAAAGGCGAATTTGCAAATTGTAAGTAAATTCAGTTCACTCTAGGCTAGGTTAGTAGTTGGCATATATTTTCCTGATTTGAGCCTGTATAGTGTGGGGATTGCAAAAATAATTTTCATTTTTCAAAGATAAATTGACTTGCGGGTTAAAACCCGACGGGTCAGCGGGTCCCGCTTGCAAATTATTGGATTATACGGGACGGTACGGTTCGGGTTTTCACTTGCGGGTTACAACATTACCCCCCCCCCCCCAAAAAAAAAAAAAAGTGGGAACGCAGGTCGAAGAAAAATGATTGCAGACAACCATTTGTAGACTTAGCTTTAAAAGAAGATGGCTTGTATTATACTCCCATAAGATATCATAAGATGACAATTTCCTACTACTGGTAGGTACACATACTATCAAATTACAAAATTCTTGCAGGTACCCAGCATCTGAAAGTGTTTTGTAGCAGAGTTCCGTGAAAGGAGTTAACGAAATACCTTCATAAAAGGATACCTTCAAATTGAATTGTGTCATACAGGTTCTTATTTTCCACCATCAAAAATGTTTCATTTTGAAGCTGTTTCGAGCTTCATTGTGGTGCTTTTGAAATGTTATTTTGCTTTTGCATCAGATACTAAATTCAAATTAATATTCAAATCAACATTTATTTTCTTCCAATGAATTTCATGATTTTTAAAGGAAAGCAACACCCTCAAGTCAAGGAATTATTAAATCAAAGCTATAAAGACGGAATAAAACAGATCAGCAATTATTTGAACGAAATCGGAAACAAAGGTTAACATCATTTTGTGGAAAACTCTCTATATGTTTTGTACACACATAAATAAACATTTCATTTTGCTTAAAATGTGCACATTTTCTGAGGCCAAACTCAGGATTTATAATGCAACAGTGTTTCTCCACAACATATTTGTGATAAGGACAGTGAAAAATGTGTTCTTTAAGATAATAAGCAATAAGTGAAATTCTGTGTACAAAACATACTGAGAATAACTGCCCACAAATTATATCATCAATAGCTATGGTAATGTAAAACACAGAAAAGTTCGTCTTGACATGACTTTCTTATTTGTGTCCAGTTTCGTTCAAATATTCTCTGATCCATTATAATTCTGTCTTAGTTTTGATTTAAAAACTACTTGAATGAGGGTGTTGGTTTCCTTTAATTAGATGCATTATTGGTGGGTTTTTCCCTCGCTCCAGGTGTAGCATTTGCTTTTTGTGAAGGAGAAATTCCTGAATTACATGATTTGACAGTCGTGGTGAAAAAAATGTAAAAGTAAATTGTTGCATCATCGAATCATTGAAAAAGGATAGGATAATACTGACAGTCGTAACATAATAGCGGTGGTGGTAGTTGAATGGAATTACTGGTAGTAGAAGTTGTCCTTGCCGCGGAAGTAGTAGATCCTCATATAAGGGTTGAATTGCTTTCTATTAGTGAAAATGTTGAATCTGAACTTATTCAAATATGTCACAATTTGTCGTGAAAATGTCACTGCTTTTCTTTGTAAAAATGTCTCTTTTAATTGTATTGTCACAATATTCACATGTCCATTTTGGTACAATTTTCATAATACTATTTTTGATGTGTTTGTACAGACTTCTAAGACTTCCCCTTAAGCGATGCATAGGGAGTCTACCTTCAAGGGGAACTTTGGACTTTGAAAATCTCTAAGCAGAAACAGTATGACAGAAAAGGTTATTTTCCTGAAACAGGGAAAGGAGAATACGTAAAGAATCTATTCGCTAAGAATAGGCGCAAAGAGTGAGACAGAAGATTTACATGAGCTTGAATAAGGAAATATTGTAATTTTGGAAGTGACTACTCACTGGTGGTTGTTTCGCCAGTTGCTCCTGCCTACCTGAACCCTGCCCTGGGGGACTCGGTCGTTTTGTTCAACATTCACGCGTGAAGCGTAAAGTGCACGCGAACTTCAGTGGAAAGACTGGTAGGTGAGAGACGGCTGCTAGTTTCCAGGAGACCTGGTCCCACGTGTGTGATAAAACGGATACCTCCATTCTTATTTAGGGTGGGGGCTACCTCCCCCATCTCGTCCTCCTTCCCGCTGGAAAGTTAGCAGCCGTCTGTCATGTACTAATCTAAAGTTTTACGTGCATTTCACGTTTCAAAACCCCACGTGAACAAAAAAGACGGAGTCCCCAGAACGGATTCAGTCTGCCTCCGGAATAGGCCTACAGCCAGGAGCAACTAGCGGAACGTAACGGAACGACAGTGAGTCAATTAAGGAAATGATTCGTAAGTCATTTTAAACTTTACTGGATGAATCATAAGACTCATGAATCTATTCAATGAGGAAATACTAATCTCTTTGTTTGCAGTATATGTTGTTGGGTGTGTTTTTTTTTTTTCTGTAGTAGCCGTAGGGAAATTCTAATGTTATTTTCTTGAAGGAAACATTCGGATCTCTTTTAACAATGTATAATTGTATATATGGTTTATGCATATCATAAATAATTCTCAAAAATAACCAAACTTTTCTCGTGAATTTTAAACTTTTTATGAGTCACTGTGTATCAGAGTTCGTCATAATATCAATGACAGCCATGCTTATTTTTCAATCATAAGACAGTATGGGAGCTTTGATTCGGAACCAACAGTGTATTACTCATATGTATTTTGACCAAAATATTAACATTTTCCCCCAAAACTGCTCAAGAATTTGTTATCTGCATTGACTTTATGCAGTGGGTGGTTTGACCTACATGTAATATTCCTATTACTGCAGCTTTACTGACTACCACTGATAAGCCAAACACACATTTTAATCATAATCATATTTGTACACATGTCTATGAGTAAAATGATAAACATGTTTGTTGTTGTTTGGTCAAAGGTCGAAGATGTCAATTAACATGCTGTTATAGGTTTTTTTCATTCTGGTTATCACATTGATGAAAGGACAGTTTGAGCCATGAAATTACCTGGATATAGAGGGAAGCATATATGAGACGCAGTGGCATTCATCATGTTATATGACACATGACCTAATACACCTATTTTGAATAGCACTTGGCCTACAAAGATATCTAGGTTATCTTAACCTGTTAAGTGAGCCATCAGAGATGATTTATTATGTCCCTGTTTTGTTTTGTTTTCGACAAGGGTTTTCAGTGTCATCCAGAACGGGAAAACAAGATCTCGGGTATCTGTAATACCGGCAGGATATGACCCGCAAAAGGGGTTCAAAAGGTATTGATTTCATAGAAGAGATCGTCCGACAGGCAATGTAAATAAATTTAACCTTATTCTTCGTTTTGCTCTATCATGTATGAGATTATGGGAACCTAACTTGCAAATCTAGGTTTCGAGATTATCCCTATCTAATTAATCCATTCCCCACTGGAACTGGGTGGTCTCTGTATTAAGCCTATGGGAGTTTCAGAATTCAAAACTGGTGCATTAACATAATAGCACTCGTAGTCCTAATTCAAAGTTGTCCGGACTTGGTGTATAGATGGCACTTCACGCAGTACTTGCAAATACCCCACTGGGCAGCGCCATGCCAATTCTGTGCGAGATACACGTTTACCTCTGTGTTATTAGGGAGCTTTAGATCGGCGACGCGAGTCCTGTGATGCGTAATCTTGGCAAAATGTTGTTATGCGCATGCGCGAAATAGCTGTTTCCAGTCCATTCTGCGTCCTCCTATTTTTCACGACGGTATTCTGGGGCGGCCAGTTTACCGTCCTCTCCAATTTCGCGACGCGAAACCTTTTTAGACCTTTTTTTATGACGCAACAATGGTTCACATTTTGACCGCGCACGCTTTGTCTGATAAACTGCGTCTCCTCGAAATCTAAAGTCACTTTTTCAACACGGCGCGAGAAAAGAGGAGAACGTAAGTCAACCCAGGAAAATTCCGCGTCACAGGACTCGCGTCTATTGCGATGGAGCATCACGCACGAACCAGTCTAATTGCGAAGACGCGAACATTTGCCAACAACGCGAAAAATCACTGCATGTACTGGTCGAACTGGCCTCACCATATTCGATCCAACACTTGCACTTTCCCATTGGTGTGCTCTGTGCCATGTGCCATGTATACCCCCCCCCCCCCCCCCCCAAAAAAAGCCTCTTTGATCTCACCGAAGATTTCGCAAAGGTACGGAAACTATCGTGGCACCGCACAGTGGGATGTTCGCAAGCTTTGCTTGAAGCGCCATCTATACATCAAGTCCGGGCAACTTTAACCACATGAGAACCGGAAAAACCCAGCTCTAGCATTATGACCACCTTGAGTTAGACCAATGAGGCCATTACCATTACCAAACTTGGTATGCATAAAGACATTTTGAGACATTAATTTTTCACTTCATGACCAATAAATTAATTTTGCCCTATACTTCCCTTCATGTATTTGAATACAATTACTATGGCTGGATTTATAAAACGTTTTTCCTGACTTTAAAGGGCCTACCTAGTACGTATGAAATAAATTAACATCCTTCACGCCATGATTTTTTTATTGGGTCTAGTTGGTAGTAAGGTTTTATATAAATGTTAAACAATGACACCGTAGATCAATTAACGGATCTGAATTTCTCACATTAGCAATGTGATGTGATCGTAATAGGCTCAAAGTAATGAAAATCCTAGAATGGAAAAAAAGCTATGAAAGTTGAAAGCGAAAATATTTTTTACAGACGTAAAATGCCCAAGGTAGGCTGGTGTTAAAGGGTATCCAACTCCGATCATGAATCTGATATTGGTTGGAAATGTGTCCTTTACATTAATGATATCATCTGGAAGAAAACTTGAATATTCTGTTATTTTTCCTCCTGCAATTGATACAATGCCGGTGAGACAATATTCCTCAGGGATTGTAGCTCTTACCAGCACTGGATCTTTTGTAAGTCAAGATCTGCTTTTAAGCTAAACGAGTCATTGGTAAAATGCATGTAGTAACCTGAAACCTCTTCTTCGAGTAGTACTTTTCCAAAATGCTTTTATGCTTACGGCACACTATACTATCCGTCTGCGATCGATTTTAGAAAAAAATTGTTATAACATTTGATATGAACATTGAAACATGTAAACTCTTAATGCCGGGCTGTTGCGAGCCTCCCTGTAGGAATAAAAGCGAATTCACTTCCGAATCGTTGTGACGTCATAGCAATCCAGCGATCGGCTGCGATTTGAAGCTGATTTGGCCTTTACTCCGACCACATTGCAAGGCTTGCAGTTAACCAAATTTCGATTTTAGTATTCCTGTCGTTATTCCGAATTTCAAATAAGATAATTTTACTTATTTATTTTTTTCATATTTAATGCAAAATGCCATCTGTTCGAAAATCGGGTCGTAGTCGGATCGTATAGTGTGCGGTGGGCTTTAAAATAACAATAGTGGGTATATCGCTCATGTTTGTCAGAATTGACACTCTTGGGGCTCCACTGTTGTTACCTCCGCTATTACGCCGCTCTAGCATTTCAAGGAATTTCATACTACCAGGTACCCATTTACTACAACTAGGTCGAGAATGGCAATGTGTCCTGTTAAAATACATTAGTGCAACGTCGAGACTCGAACCGCGGACCATTCGATCTACAGTCCGGCGACATATCCACCATGTCCACTAGACCACAACACCTCTACCATCGGCGTAAATCCACTTTGCAGAGTGGGGGGGGGGGTGATTTACTTTTTTGCCAATTTTTTTTTTCTGTCGAACACCCACTTGAGTATAAACACACACCCTCACCCACCCTCACAGACCCCCTTACACACACTATAATTTGCGAGCGAGCAGAGCGAGCGATAGAACCGAAAATAAACACTTTTCTAGTTTTTAATCGCATTTTCAAATAGAAATTCTAAAATAATGATGGTCGTTTATGCCAGATTATCAAAAATTTTACAAACTGATTAATCAAAACACCATTTATTCCTTGAAAAGTTGGGGGGGGGGGGAGGAGATATTTGTACACGCCATCCCCCCTCTCGAAAAAGTTCCCCCCGGGATTTACGCCAGTGACCTCTACGATACAACCATTATTCATTCCATTATTATTAGCTTATGTTCTTGCCTGTATTTAGCAAATTGTATTTACGGAGATAAATTTAGATAATACTTGATATTTCAAAGATTATTTCATTATTGGAGAATTTTAGTGGATTTGCTTATTAGCATGCTTGCCTTCTTGATTGTTTAAAGTTAATGCATAGTTTTGCTGCCCCCCCCCCGAAAAAAATCCTCTTTTCTTGTATTGTTTCAATTAATCTAAAAGAAAGGTAACCACCATTCAAAGCTTGTCTTTAGTGGGCAGTAAAACGAATACATGTGAAAGAATCGTGAATGTAACTTGCCGTGATCTCGTGTATATTACCGATAATTTTGTCACAGTTTTTTTTTTCAACTGTATGGTACTGGTTACTCAGGTTAAGCCGCGTTTACACTTCTTTCGAAATGTCGTACATGGAGACTACTATTCTAAAGATGTACAGCTGGTAAACATTTTCTACTGCAACTTCGCAATGATATACACAAAGAAAAAATGTGAACATGGGCTCAAACAAACGGGATATTTTTTGCAATTATCCGTGTAATCAAAAACATGAAAATTCGCACAATTGTTTTTCATTTGGTATTGACAAAAAAAGTGGTTTTTTTTCTTTCTTTTAATAGAGAATTTACTTGCAGATAACACGAGACTTAGCCGTCGATGTTATACATGTATATGAATTGGCAGCATTGTTGAAGAGTGGAACCGTCTCGACATCATCATAGAATTACATCCAAGAAGCGGGTTCATTGTTGTTCGGAAGAACTGAAGAGCAAAACATCAAAAATCAATTGATTTATGTTGGGTTTTTACATCGCGTCACATGATCCTTACCTGAGAGCGATACATTTGAGCAACCTCTTTTTGGTAGTTGACATTTAAAAAACATGCGGGTACCCGAGCTTGTAATAGGATCATGAGTTCAAGCCTGCGGATAAACATGGACGTTATAGAAGGGGGAAAAAAACATAGGCTTGGTTGGTTTGCCCTCAAGGCCGTACCATGAGCACACATTTGCTAAAAGATGGTAATGGCATTTTAGAAAGTCATTCAAACGCGGTGATCCAACAAATGTTCAGGCGACATTTGCTTTTACATTTTTCAAGCTTTATTTCCTGAAAGATACAGGGTTAAGGCCGCGGTTGTGATCTCGCTTGTTTGTTTAGTTTGTTTTGAATTCATTTATTCATTTATTTATCTATCTATCTACCTATCTTTATTGTTTTGTGGGTTTTTTTTGCTTGTTTGTTTTGTTTGTTTGTTTGTTCTTTGTTCTTTGTTTTGATCTTTTTTTGGGGGGGGGGGTTCGGGTTGCAGTCGAAATTCGGTTAGAGCTGAAAAATGATCACGGCCGAGGCATTTACCGAGACTCAAAGTGGACAAAATCTGTTTCGCCTCGCTTCTTATTTTTCCTTTTGTTTGTATGTGTTATATTTTTTGGTTTGTATATGATACTGACATTTTTATTTTAACAAAATCATTGTAATTTTCTAGCTTCCAACGCACTGTCGCGTTTGTGGGTATTCACGTGCTGAGCGTAATATTTATATGCCTCTTCCTTTAGTTCTCTGTCACCGGCCACTTTCCAATGTTAATCAAAGAAGCAGTCTGATCCACTCCAAATATACAACTGCCTGCTCAATAAATCTGTCCAACTTTAAGAAAACGCTGTCCAACTTTAAGAAAAAGAGTTTTTTTCCAAGTTCTGTGATGAAAATAACCTCAGCGAATGCCTCACTTGGATGGTGCACCGAAACAACTTGACACAGTTTAATCTTGTTTTAGTATCACGGAGAGACTCTCAGATTAATAGGGCATGTTGGCATATATTGATCGATTCAAGGCTAATGTAGCTAGTTGATGGAGTTTATCTCCTTGAGAATCTGATATACTGTTTAGATTTAGATGCTATGGTTTGTTCTGGTTTCGCAGTTATATTGAGCAAAAGTGTCTCATTGTCATTGTGTAAGGTTTAGTATGTATTAAAGACTGGTGTTTAGTGTGAGAATTTTCAATCGTCAAAATAATACGAAAATGAAGAAGGGCAGCAGAAAAGCGCGTACACTACTCATCGAAATGTATATCACACAGACGTGGCATGAATATCAGCTATCTGTCGTCATTATGTTGCATCTGAGGGCATTTTTATTACAATTACATTTCATCTTTCCCAAAACTCGACCTTCTCATTAAAGCCAAACAAAGGTTTGTTTGCATCTCTTGCCCTGTGCCATGTCATTCTAAACTTGACGCATTTTTTCTCAATATCAAGAGGGTACGACAGTCAACAAATTGAAGAAATAGCATTCATTTACAAACAAGACTTCCAACCGGGCATGTTGGCTCAATCGATAGAGCGTCCGCCTCATGAATGGGAGGTCGTGGGTTCGATGGGCTCGATCCCCGGCCGAGTCATACCAAAGACTTTAAAAATGGGACCCTCTGCCTATGTAATGCAGGGCCCGCTGAAAGAGCAGCTGATTAAGCTGAAGTGGCTACCCTGGGTAAATAAGACGTGATCATCATCATTATTATTATTACTGTTATTATTATTATTATCATCATCATCATCATCATCATCATCACCATTATTATTATCATTATTATTATTATTATTATTATTATTATCATTATTATCATTATTATTATTATTATTATCATCATCATCATCATCATCATCATCATCATTATTGGATGCTTCAGACACTTCTTAGATATTCTAAAAATGATACTAAACGCTTTATGACATAACTTTAAATTTGATATTTTGAGGTATGAATGAGGAATTCACCTGAACTTCTATTTAAGTTTCATGTCACGATTCTATTGTGAATATATTTTGAAAAAGAATACCCTACCCAGCACATTAAATTGAAACGAAGATGCATCTGAAGTAAATTCCAAATCGAATTCTTTCCTGCAATATACATCAGAATAAAAACGTAAACTTTGTTACCCGTTCATACAGATCATTGGTTTATAGGTGTGTGAAAGAAAATGTATGTAATATAAGGGAATTTGGGGGAGGCTGCGTTGAATAGTGATTTTTAGTTTTGCCTCCTTTTTGCCATTGACTCACTGAGTAACATCAAACGAGTATCGTAATTATTAGGATATCATATCACACTTAAGCACAAGTCATTCGAGTACTATAAGAGGCATGCCAACGGTCGAAAACATGAAACTTGTTGGCGATGGTTTTATTCCCTTGCTTACAGGAAAGAGAAGCATTTGGCTTCAAGAGTGTAGCTTTGGGAATCTCATTGCTCACATAGCGAGGAGACCTAAAAATCAATATGTTATTCCCCCCGAACCTCGAGAAGCACGAAATCCAACCGAAAGAGCATTGCACCATACACCTTAAGACAAAGCTCTCCACAATGCAGATGAGAAGTCAAGTGTTTGCTTTTTTTCTTTTTCACTTCACATTTTGAGCATGCCAAGGCATTGATATCTCTTACTAAAACATCCGTAGTCTGCTAAGGGACTTACATATTCCATACATACCACCTGTACATCTGAGATATCGTGGTTTTAAAGTGTAAAAATGTTAGTTTTTCAATACCAATTCACGAAGTATTAAAGGAATTTTGGTTAGTGTCATTTTTATTGCATGATTTGTAACTTCTATTTTATCAAAATCCTTCATTCTGGAAACATGGCAACGTATGTTTAACATTTTACCTTCCTTGCCTATCCCCCCCCCCTCCCATTTTTTTTTTTTGCCTCGAGCCGTATCAATTTTCTATCATCGTGCACAAAGAGTTCACTTGGATGACTCCAATCAAAGCGATAGTCATCTCTTTTGCAATAAATACTTTATAAATCAATTTTCCAATCTTCTTCAAATGTTTTAAAGCCTGTGGGTGTTTTAATCTTGATTTAAAATACAGTGCTGTTGACGTAAAAGTAATGGGGGGGGGGGGGCTTGGAGCTGCTACCTGCCACCTACTCTTGTTAACAGTACATGCAGATGTTCGGGCAACCGCCACCTTACAGTTAGGCAGCGGGATCCTTTTGTATTTTTTATGTCATATCCAATATCCCAGTGAATGAATTATACATTTATAATTCGCATTTTTAGTGAGTGCTCGGCAAGTGACCAAAAGTGGCTTTTCTCCGAATTATTCCCAATTTACAACGCATTTTGACAAGGGTTTAGGAAATCTAATCGCTTTCAAGCGGGTATATTGTATGAAAACTTCTTGGGCAACGCTTGAAGCGCTTTCAAGCTTTCAGACTTTAAAGGAATTCATAAAATGACACTGTACGGACAGTGCATCGGTGTTGCCCCTTTTAAAGGGGCCTGCACGGACGAACCCCATTCTTTGATGACCTTTATCCAAAGTTTACTATTAAACGAATTTGGTCCTATTCTGTTCTTATTAAAGATATGACTTCGCATGCTGCACCAGGCATTGAAAAGCTCAAACGTGAACTGGACTGCCTCAAACATGTGTAAAATGGAGCACCACTTAGTTTGTTCTAACTAAACCAAATTTATACCTTTCTGTAAATAAATCGGCCAGCATAGTAAAGTGGCTTACACGAGAAGGCATCGTGTGTGGCACTTCATGATTCCATCACTGTAACAATAAGTAGAAAAGGGAGGGCTGGTTAATGAAGTAAAGCTTTTACCTAAAGTTGACTTAAAAATCTATATAGTTGCTCACTGAAAAAAGCCGCTTGGAATATCAGATATCATATTTGATTGTGATATTTGTATACTGTTTTTTCTTAAACCATTTCTCTCTCTCCGCAAAAAAGAATGAGAGTGCGTCTGATGTAATTTTCGAAAATGCAAATACAGGCTTGCTCCATCCACTGAATTATATACCGTTCGTATCAACCACAGAGGAGGCTGCATTTTCCTGCAATAGCGAGATTAGAAAACAAAGGAAAGTTTTTGTGACAATTCTGAAACTCAGTATTTATCTCGAAAAAAAGGGGGCACAAACTCCCTGCATCTATTCGGTTATCCGTAAAAGCTCGGGGTTGATTTATCCTAAATTTACAAGCTCTTGCTTCCGGAAAGCAATCGGGCAAAAGCGCGGCGACAAATTTACCTCTCGTTGTATTATGCTCTAATGTGTCGACACTGTGCATGATAAACAAACCGTGTATAACTGATACAGTCATTACATTCAGCTTTTGATCAATTCACACCAAGAGAATCATTGATGTACGCTCTCAGAAAAGTACTTGTATTTGGAGAGCTATCAAATATATAAAGAAATTTTTAGAAGTCTTGAGATTTCTCTGCTTTTTCATCGAGATTAGTCAGTCTTTTCTCTACTAATAGGCAGCATCGCGACAAACCTTATCCCAATAATGTGCACTTTATACATGGGCATGATGGGTAGATGGATGTGCTCTAAGCAAAATTGGATTTTGGGTCATAATACTGAATTGATATCTAAAAAACATTCAGGCCCCCAAAAAAATCTGTTAAATGTCTTTTAGCAGCCCATTTGTCTTAGCAACATTTGAATTGATTTTAACAATTCAATGGTACTGAATCTTACAGCGTCATATTCGGCACAAAAATAAATGAATAGACCATAAGAAAAATTGGCTATTCGGTCATTTAGATTTAGCGCCTGCGGCCTGTTTTGCCCATTTTCAAAATGACCGGCACTGTGCATTTTTTGTTCTTAATGATTGGTCCAACATTGATATACCTGCAAATTTAGGTTTTGATGTAATATGATGTAGTATATTGTAGTCATATCTAAAATTCAAAGGCCTTAGGCCTACATGAAAAATTGATTATCCCATTGAGTAGGGCATGTACATTTTGAACTGGGAACGACTTTAATTCATTCATTTCATAAAAACACGAGTTCTTTTGAAATGACCATTGCCAATAACTGCATTCTTTCAGTTCAGAGCAGAGGAAATGTATCCTCTCGTTTTAGGAGTCATAATCAAGGATCACTTCTTTGGAGATGAAAGCATGAGTCATATGAGATCATTCCTCACCCGCATGAAACAATCACATGTGATATTATTGCCAGCTAATATAATTCTTCATACCCTTAGCAGTGTTGTTGTCAAGGCCCAAAACCTCAAGACCAAGCACGAAGGAAAGGCTTGAACAACAAGGTCAAGACCAAGGCCAAGGCTTTTGACCCTTCAGGCCAAGGCTAAAGCCATGGCTTGAGCCCCACAAGCCCAAGACCAAGGCTGAGGCCAAGGTTTGAAGCCTTAAGGCCAAGGCATATCCATGGCGACAGATAATTTGGTCATACAAAGACGGAGTTTAGCACACACATAAGACAAGAACTTGCAGCCTTGTTGCCACTTCTTGTTCTTGTCTATGAAGATTATTGCTCCTATCTATGATATATCCGTTTTTAACGAATTGAATAGATAATATGCTCATGTCATACAAGACAACTGCACGTTATTCCGGAGAACAAGATTTTTTTTTTCCACCCGCATTGTCAAATGAAAACGTTGCCAAAATTGTATTTCCGGGAAAACTGATCAGGTTTGGTACAGACATGATATTTATTTTCAAGTGGATTTAATAGCCACAGGGCAGGTACAGTTGTAGCAGTATCATTACGGATGTCACAAAACGATTTATTTGGCTGATATTGTACAACAAAACGCCCTCTTTTTTCCACGGACGAAATTAAACAACATGATCAATTTGTACGTCAGAGTCTCATTCTGTTCAGGGCAAACCTCCCTCCCTCTATCCATGCTATCTCTATGTCTTTCTCTCCCCCTTTCTCTCTCTCTCTCTCTCTCTTTCTCTCTCTCTCTCCCTCCCTGCCCTCCCCACCTCTTTCTCTCTCCCTGCCCTCCTCTACCTATTTCCCTGACACATTTTGTTTTAATTTTCATTCGCGAAGAAACTGCATTCCAATTATGTTGTAAAAATCCTGTGCCTTCTCATTATTATTATTATTTTTCAATAGTTTTAACAAATCGTCTCTTTTGTATCATTTCACAGATCCTTTCTCCTAGCAAAACCGAAGCAACCATATTTCCATGAAATCAAGTGATTCAGCCGTAGTCACACCATGTCAAACAATCTCACCAACACAACCATCGCAGATGGTAGCTCCTCTGCAACAGGTGGCTACGATGGCACCCATCCTGCACTTCTGACCATCTACCTCTTTATTGCCTTGCTTGGAGTAGTTGGGAATGGCCTCGTTATCTTCGTCCTGGCCCGTGTTCCGTCTCTTCGATCGTTCACCAACGTCCTCATCACGAACCAATCCGTAATAGACTTCACCAGCAGCATCTTCTTCTTCTTTCTCTACGTGACGCCCAGACCTAAGCTGCCGGTGAATCCGCAGTTCGCGATGTTCGTCTGCAAGTTTTGGTACTCGGAGTATCCCCTTTGGGCCATCTCGGTGGCATCCACGGTCAATCTGGTCTGCCTGACCGTGGAACGGTTCTTCGCCGTGATCCATCCTCTGAAATACAGGAACCGTTTTACTATCAAACGTGCGCGATTACTGTGCCTGTTGCCATGGATAATAGGCCCTCTGCATGAGATACCTTGGATGATGGTCCATCAGATATCGGGAGTGCTGGCCGTTGATGGAGATAATGTCACAGTAGACAATCGCTCATGTATGGCCACATGGCCAGAGGAACCTGTAGGTTTGCAGAAGGCATTCGGTTGCATCGTCTTTATCGACCATTACCTGGTGCCTTTGATAATCATGGTGTACGTCTACATCCGCATTGTCTTAAGACTTCGTGCGGACATGCCGAGCTTACGGATGGGGGTGTCATCAAGCGCTTTACCCGGAGCACGTAAAGAGAGCAATGCCGGTAGTGATGGACCAAAGACTTCATCCAGTATAAAACTCTCTTCACAACCCCGACGTCGTTTCGCCATCATGGCCTCTCGAAGCGTCCTCAAGACAATGGTCATTGTGTCATTGGCTTATCTTATCTGCTGGGGACCTAATGAAATCCTTTACCCTGGTTTTCAACCTTGGTGTCCCGGTTGACTTTTCCAGCGTGTATTATTATACAACTGTTATCTTTGTACTGTGCAACATGTGTTTGAACCCTATCATTTATGCTTTTCATTACGGTGAGTTACGGCGTGGTGTCATACTAGCATGCCACTGTTGCGCAAGGAAGATTCCGGTCTCCTCAAGAACGACCATGCAAAGTCGGAGTTACAGCTTAAACGTAAATGGAAGCAGTAACGACGCTTATGAACAATCAAACAGTAATAGGGTGTGATGTGACCGTTGTCAGCCTATGCCTTTCCGGGACACTAGACATGCCAAAGCATTGTGTTCGTTCGTTTGAAACCTTACGCGAGAAAAAGCAAGCAAATGGCTGCCAAGGAAGAAAAAAAGTGAAAGCACAAGAAAATAGAGTGAGCTGCATTATAAATATGCTGCATCGAGGATAATCGGCATTCAAATCACAATTTCTGTTTTTGCTGATGCCGTTAATTTTAATGTGCACGAACAAGTAAGAAAGTTTTGAGAAACGACTGTGATTAATATGATAACGTAGGCCGAGGTGGGGTAGATCATAATGATCATCCAGTCTTGCCTTTTAGCTTGGTCAGTCTTTGAATGCAATATGCCATGTTCACGGCTGCATATTGATTTGCATGTGCCTTGACGAAAGTAATGCTTCATCTTGCAGAAGACATGATGAATGTCAGACACTTGCTGAATATCAGCAAGACCGGAATCAGCGTTAGTTATGCTTTTACTCCTTGGCCATACGATTTTTGTGCAGAGTTTGGGGTTTACTTTTGTAGAATGTGAAGCAATCTTTCCATTTTTTTTTAAATTTCAGTGGAATATCTTATCCATGACTTATGCCACAAAGATATCAAATAAAAATTTGAATTATTGTTGTCATTATTGTCCTTTTTAATCTTTCGGTAATTCTGAAAACTTAATATCGCTGCGTTTCTTTGAAATGAGAGAAATGGGTTTTTCACTTGTGTAGGCAAGAGCTATGCCTTTTTAGGGGTGGGAAACCTTTTCTCAGAGTTGAGGGGTGGTTCCACACCATTCCACACCACCGCCTCACCGAAGGGCTCAGAAAGTATTCTATGTTGGATTTTCGTGTGTTTCATAAATTGTGCCTATGTGAATTCCATTCTGTGTTCTTTGCATACGAGTGTGATATCCAAAAATAGAAAAATACGCGCTTGATACACCCTGTATATTGTACTTTGTAGAAAAAAAATATATATCGCTTGAAAGAATTTATGCATGAAAACGTCGGTGATTTTTGTGTAGGCCTATTGTAAAAATCTAAGACTGGAGTGTGGTCGCATGCATTTAACAATAACCCATAAAAGGCAATCTACATTCTTATTTCTTTTCTGTTTCACGTGATCGAATTTGGGTAAAATATTCGAATTGACCAGCAGAAATTGTCCTCGATATTAGAAAGAGATGTCAAAATATGGTAATGCGATATATTTTCGGTTCTGAAAAAGATGATTTACGGCCACTTATAGTCACATGAGGGACAAACCGTCTTAGATTTTTACAAAGGATCAGAGGAATGATTGATTTATGAAAGTATATTGTAAAGAAGAAAGGGATCCAAGCAAGCATTTCCACCGGACGTCGAATGTAGAAAAAAGAAACAGGGTATATAGTGAAAAATACTGAAGACATGATTTATCGTCACTCTTACAGTGGGAAAGATGCAATATTTTATCTCGAGATACTGACTGATGTTTCACAGGAAAGCCATTGCTAAAGGTTCTGGCATTAATGCACCACATACATCATGTGCTAACTACGTAGGATCTATGATCAAAGCAAACCACGTTATATTTCACAGATGAGAATCAGAGCATGTATTATATATACGCGGAATTTCCTTTCCTTTCCTTTTGAACATACTTACAAATGTATTTGTTATGTCCTCCTTGAAATAGGGAGTGTTCGAAAATGCACCGGCAATACGTACATGTAACCAAACAAAAAAGGGGCTTAGAAATGAATCCGTGGATTGTTCAATTTACCATGCAAAATTAAGAGGTCCAGCATGGATTGTAGATATTTCATGTTTTATTGAAAGGAAACCGAGGTTTACTATGATTTTGTACCATTTTCAAAGGAAAGTAAATTTTGTATGTTGTTAAGAGCCCTTTTTCGTTAATGGGGAGGTAGGCGTCGATGGGAAGTGAGGAACCGCTTTTGAATTGCATGTTCAAGAGGTGAAGATATATGCACAAAACGTTAAATATTTGAGTTTTGTAATCATCAAAAATTTAAGTTAATCTAAGTTGATGGGGAGGAAAGCATCGATTGGGAATTAAGGAACCGCTATTTGAGTTTTGTAATCAATTTAAGTTGATGGGGAGGAAAGCATCGATTGGGAATTAAGGAACCGCTTATGAATTGTTCGAGAGGTGAAGATATAAGCATAAAACGTTCAATATTTTAAGTTTTGAAATTATCAGAAATTTTAAAAAGCATTACCACTTTATTACTAATATGTCCGTTTGTTACCCTATTCTAAATCTTTTTTGAAATTATACTCATTGAATTTAATTTAATTTTTGAAAAAGCTCCGACTTCTAGGTTTTTTTTTAAATTAATTGTGTTATAAGCTAAACTGTACGTGACTGAACTTCATTTACCAAGTTTAAAGTAAGTTTAAATTGATTTGCAATTACCTTTCAAAATGTTTCCTTAAATACTCGATTTATTTGGGCCTTTAACTTGATTTTCATGATTTATATGATTATGTCTTCCCGGTACCTGTATGTAATATTATGAGTCCTTCAATCGCTTTATAGAAAAATCAGTCTTTAAGGTTAATCAACGCCAGAAGGTGGTTAAGTGAAACATTTTGTCATTTTTTTTCGAACATCCCCAAGAGAAATGCAATGCAGTAAAAGGAGAAAAAGAAATCAAATTACTACATTATACACCTCCCAAAGCACAATTCAAAGATTTTCAGACGTATTTGTTTGGTTTGGAATTTTTGAACAGACAAAATAAGCCTGGGGCGAAAAGTTTAACTGATTAGAGGACGATGTTTTCACTTCGTAATGTTATAGATTTTTATAATGTGCATACAACACGCTGGTTTAGTGCAATGTATATAAAAGTGCCTTATGCCATGTACAGAAACTGTGAAATTTTGTGTAAGCAATCATGTACATAAATGAAAATGATTAAAATATTGAATGAAATGATTAAAAAAAAGGTTATAAACAAAATAAAAATAAAAACATGGGATGGAAAAAGCATGAATTTGTATGGTATGGTTTACTTTTGAGAGTCCATTGGTTTTTTTTTCAGTGTTATATGACTTGCCTGTTAAGTTCCTTTTTACCTGTCTCTTTCTTTGCACTTTTCTTTATCCTGTACTTTCACCCTCTCTCTCTCTCTCTCTCTCTCTCTCTCTCTCTCTCTCTCGTCTCTCTCTGTCTCCCCATAACTTTTTCAGTCTTTGTCCGCCTGTCTCAGTCTCTGTCTGTCTCCCTCTCTTCCCCCTGTCTTTTTAACCCTATACCATCCATCGCATACTCCTTTTTTAAATCTCCTGTCTCTCAACCTCTTATACAGTCTCTTGGAACCCCTCCCTCAGGTACTAACTTCTTACTATCTTTTTGCATCTCCCATCAACTCATCCATTTTTCTCTCTCTCTCTCTCTCTCTCCCCCTCTATCTAATTCACTGGACACTTTCGACTACATAATGAAATAATGAAAAACCCATACGATAAAAAACACTTTGCCTTTCATTAACTTAACCTCCCTATATAGTACTTTCTTAGACTTCGTTCGATTCATACCTAAAGATGACTTAATGCGTTAAATCGATAGAATGAATAAAATAAACACAATGTATACAATGTCCTACATGAACATGCCTTTACAGTAATGACGTCAAATGCGGTTCAGATAAGAATCCCTTGGACAGATCAAACTTCAAATTAAAAGGAATAGTGATAAATACTGCAATGTAGTCATGACTATTACACATTTAACTACAGTATGTCATCAGTCATGAGGGTTATGCTCAGAACAAAAGGTGCACGGGTCTACCATGTCAACGAATAAAAGAGCTTTGCATACACAATTATATAAGAAAACTGATATCAACAAACGCTCCTTTAATCCCTTTCAGTACTTCTCTCTCAATCGCTCGAGCCCAGATACATGTACTAGACGATATTCCTCTTAGAAGAATTCCACTCTCAGACGTGCAATATATACAATATATTACCTTGTAGAATTTATTCAGTTGCTGATGAACCTTCGAGCGAAAAAGTCTGTATAACTACTAAGCTGAAAGTTTAACTTTTCCTACCATATATATATATATATATATATATATATATATATATATATGCCTATATCCTACAGAAAGGCGAATTCTAACGATGAGGTTTACTCCGTCACAATAGAAATTCTACGTCAAGGCGCATTCGACCCTACGGAAAGGTGAATTTGACAAAGCAAATTCGCCCTATAGATGGATGTATATTTGTTCATAGAATATAATTTTGGTTACACACTAGTATAGCTCGGCTACCTGTATTTGTAATGTAGTCCGTGCCTGAGCATTACAAAAAAGAGGGCAGTACAGGGGACAGGAATGTTTTTGGAGGGGGGTGGGGGCTTTCACCCAATCAGGCGGAGTCCAGGGGTTGTAGGGCCACTGGCAGGGGTTCAGGGGGATCAGAGGCCCCTTAAGCCATTGGGTTTTTATAGTTTTGCAAGCGTATGAAATGAGCAATTTACAAATTAGATATTAAGTTTTAACAGTTAATAGGGTTTTTAGCCGACATTGTGGGGGGGGGGCTGCAACTTCCGAGCCCCTCCCCCGGCTTCCGCGGCCCCCTGCAATATATAGGGCACGTTATAATTTTTTTTAAACGCAAACATGAGCAGACTTCTTCGAACAATACGTATCCTTTTCCTCTCTCCAGTACTTGACGATCATTGATTCGCCGGGCTATACCTATTGAATTGCTCGAATGTCTGCTGGCTAAAGGATCTGTTTTTGCTGCTTACCTCGATGACTCACGAAGATGGGAGAATCTGTTTTATAGTGAAAACGGTAACATGCTGAATTTCTTTGAAGTACATGAATTGTAAAAAAAAAAACCCAGATATACTCTTCCAAAGCGTATGGTGGGATGCCCAGACGTAGCACCACTTGCAGTGTAATAGTCTCATTACATGATTTTTAAATCAAAAGGGTGTACCTCTGAAATGTATTGCTTATAATAAAAAAATACCCCCGAAAGGAAAGAGAGAAGTAAAGTTTAAAGGAACTGGTTCTGTATCTCTTTAAGACTCCATATATATGCATGTACATAACGTTTTTTACTAGGTTGCTTACTAAAATTCATGCATGTCTTTCCCTCTTTTTTCATTCTTATTTTGACGGAGATAAAAAATAATGCTTATTATGCTTTCACGTCACATTTAATCGCCACAGAAACATTTGGTTTGTATATAGTTTCATTTATATATATTCAAGCATAGCACACTTTAATTTTCTCCATCTGTTTACAAGAGGAAAAGATATCGAAATAACATATTTTCTTCAAGTGCTCTTGTCCTGCCCCGTGGAAAAGGTAGGATAAGCACACAAAATTGTTATTGAAACTGAAATCTAGACCTGAACTAGATTTCTCTATAGAATGAATATTTTTTTATCACATACTTATTGCCTTGAGCGAAATGATTGGCAAGTCCTGTAAGTTCCAAATCGCCCGCTCGCCTACGTGGGGGAAAAATCTGCTTTTTTCACTCAATGTACCTTGATGATTCAAGTAGATGGAGGACTCTGTTTTGTAATGAAGACGTTACCATGCAAAAATTCTTGGAAGTGCCAGGAAATGATGAAAACGAATATTCTTTCAAAGGTTATGGTGGGATGCGCAGGCGTCTCAGTTCTTGTTCTTCTCCTCATGTTACAGATATTACAAAAAGAAGAGAAAATGAGAGTTTAAAGAAACCATTAAGGTTCGGTATCTTCAGCGAAGACTTCGAACATAATCCTGATAATCATTTCATGATTTTTACCTCGCAACTGCATGGTTTTCCTTTTCAATCAAATAAAAGAAGTTCTCAGACGGTAGATCGTCATGCTCCTTAGTAACACTTGGCTTTTATTTTCATATATATTTCATTTTTACATTTAAACCCCCCCCCCCCCCGAATTTCAGTCTCCGTGCGCCTCTGTTCTTGTCTGTGGACTACACGATTTACAAAAGGTGGAACAAACATATACAATTTTTGAAACTGAAATTCAACGCTAAATCTATCAACACATATATACATGTATTTCTAAACTAGACCCCCCCCCCCACCGCGCCCCGCCCCATCTGCCCAGGGGAATAATGTGCCCAAGAGGTACAGAATTTGCCCATCAACATGATATAGAGTGACCGTATACAGTATCTCCTTTTCTCTCTATGACTAACTCAGCTCTATGAAAAACTAGGACCGTGAGCATAAGAAAAGGGTTCAAAATTCAGTCTCATATGGTCACGCTTTCAACTTTATCCTTTTCTTCCAAGTGAGAATGATATTCATTGGCGTAAATCCCAGGGGGATGGGGATATATCCCCCACACACTTTTTCGTGAGAGGAGGATGGTGTGTACAAACATCCCCCGCCTCATTTTAAGGAAAAAATGTTATTTTAATTTATCAGTTGGTGATTTTTTTAAATAACAAGCCAATAGGAAGATTGTGTCTCGCCCACCCGTGGCTAAATAACACGAAAGTTTCCCCAAGTACATCCCTTGCCCTAACCAAGTTTGATGTCACAAGAAAGTCTTGCAGGTCGTAAAGTTTGACCTAAAATGACCTTTCACCTTACCATGTGACCTGACAGCACAATAGCATGAATGTACCCCTAGTGCATCTATCACCCAAATTTGGTTGCTATTGCAGCAACATGTGCCAAGTTATGCGTCATAAGAGAGTCTTGCAGGTAAACTTTAACGTTTGAAATACAAGAAATGACAGAGGAAAAGCAAATTCAAGAATTTGAAAACATCTGTAACATATGACCTCCAATGACCTTTCACCTTATCATGTGAAGTCCAACAGAATGATAACATGCACTTCCCCTTAGTGATCTGCAACCCAAGTTTGACTGAAAAGTGTGACACGGTTGCAAAGTTTTATGTCATAAGAGAGTCTTGCACGTAAACTTTAACCGTTCAACGTTTGACCTGTAATGACCTTTGACCTGACCATGTGACCTCTGACTGGACCATAACATGCAGGTCCCCTTAGTGCATCTACAACCCAAGTTTGATAGATAAGTGTCACATGGTTGCAGAGTTTTGTGTCATAAGAGAGTCTTGCACGTAAACTTTAATGTTTGACCTGAAATGACCTTTGACCTTACCATGTGACCTATGACTGGACCATAACATGCAGGTCCCCTTAGTGCATCGACAACCCAAGTTTGATAGATAAGTGTCACACGGTTGCAGAGTTTTGAGTCATAAGAGAGTCTTGCACGTAAACTTCAACGTTTGACCTGAAATGACCTTTGACCTTACCATGTGACCTCTGACTGGACCATAACATGCAGGTCCCCTCAGTGCATCTACAACCCAAGTTTGGTTGAAAAGTGAGTCACGGTTGCAAAGTTATGTGTGATAAGAGAGTCTTGCACGTCAACTTTAACATTTGACCTGAAATGACCTTTGACCTTACCATGTGACCTCTGACTGGACAATAAGATGCAGGTCCCCTTAGTGCATCTACAACCCAAGTTTGATTGAACAGTGTCACACAGTTGCAGAGTTTTGTGTCATAAGAGAGTCTTGCACGTAAATTTTAACGTTTGACCTAAAATGACCTTTGACCTTACCATGTGACCTCTGACTAGAGCATAACATGCAGGTCCGCTTAGGGCATCTACAACCCAAGTTTGGTTGAAAAGTGAGTCACGGTTGCAGAGTTTTGTGTCATAAGAGAGTCTTGCACGTAAACTTTAACGTTTGACCTGAAATGACCTTTGACCTTACCATGTGACCTCTGACTGGACCATAACATGCAGGTCCCCTTAGTGCATCTACAACCCAAGTTTGGTTGAAAAGTGAGTCACGGTTGCCAAGTTATCTTTCATAACGTTTGTGACGGACGGACGGACGGACGGACGGACGGACGACGGACGGACGACGGACGGACGACGGACGGACGACGGACGGACGACGGACGGACGACGGACGGACGACGGACGGACGACATTTGGATCCCTTAGTCTCGCCTTCACCTCCGGTGGGCGAGACAAAAATGTCATAAATGATGATCATATCGTGGAATTTTTATTTGAAATGCTCTTAAAAACAATAAAAGTGGTTATTTTTCGCTCGCTCGCAAAATAATATTATATGTATGTGGGGGTCTGCGCGGGTGAATGAGGGTGTGTGTGTGTGTATACTTAAGTGTAAGTTCACAGGAAAAAAAAAATCGACAAAAAGGTGATCATCCCCCCCCCCCCCCCTCCTCAAAACGGATTTACGCCGGTGATGATATTGTTACACAATCGCAACTTAACTTTTCAGCGTGCGTCACCAAGGCACAGTGTGAAGAGTGTACTGACTACCACATGCTTCATTTCTTCCAGTCTTTCATGTTTCTTGCTATCTGTCTCATACGCTTTTTCTCCCGTTGCACATTTTCACATTCTGATTCCTAGAATATCTCATTATTCCGACCATATATAACGGTGAATCACATAATCATTCACTCTCAACATGACCAATTATGCTGACTTGTGGTGAACAGGGAGTCATGACAGACATGTTAAAGTCCCTTCAGAGAAACAGTTACGACTTGAATGTCCTTTTATTGGAAATAAATTGACCCTTAAATTCTATTTACTTAGAATACATACATTTGCTCATTATAAGGTGGTGTAATAATAGTCTGAAAAAAAATAGCATTCAAACTTGTATTAGATAGCCTTTGCACGACCAGCGCATTTCTATTTTTCAATTCGATCTGTACCTTTTAATAGTAATTCCCCAAGGTTTGGCTCCTTGTTATTGACTTTACACAAAGTAAATAAGGTGGTCTCTGATTACCAATGTTAGATGATTTTGAATACAATACTTTCATTTGGAGAGGCTGCAAAAATTCCTTTGATTTTGGTTTCATGATTTCTCAGACACTTTATAGTTCTAATTTTCCAAATCAAAATTTCACGGATTTAAGAAAAATAAGAAACCAGTCTCAAGATGAGATAAATTGATATCATACTTATAGGACCCCATTAAGCTCTCAAGCTCTCAAGCTTTCGTGGGTTATCCTGTCAAGCCTATCTGAACCTCTACTACATGCTGAATGCATACTTTTTCACTACGTATATTTAAAGTAGATATGATTATAAATCAATTCAATTCGAATGAATAAAATTCGATTCAATTGAAAAAAATGATAACTCAAATGTTGCAAGTTAAACACCACAGAAGTAAAGCAACAGAATACGGTACCATTGTGAAATCTCAACAAGAACTAAGGAACTATTCATTTATTTTATGTATTTAATGTAAATACTGACATTCATTTCCATCTTTCCTATTTCCCTGCTCTTCTTAATTTTTGCCTTTCTGTTTCATTTCTTCTCTTCTCTTTTTCTCCTTGTACTTGACATACTGACTTCCTGCCAAATCTAACTGTGAAGGATGAAAGAAATAGGGACCATTACGACTGATGTAAATTATGTTACAATTTCATGCGCTTGTGACGTCAGATGCGACACGATGTTAACCTCGTTCTGACATTATTTCGGATCATTTGTGACAGTTACAACTAGCACTGCATATTTCTTATCAAATTCATTATGAAAATACTTGAAATAGGAAGAGTCGGTTAAGTATTATTTCTTTTCTAATAAACTTTCAACAGAAAAATATCTGATTATTATTGTCATTGAAACAAAAATACTCTTATTCCGCCCTAAAGCAATGTAAAGCGAACACCGATGCAGAGCGTTGAGTGTTTTTAGGTAAATTGAATTTTAAATCTAATTTGAATGTTGACATATACATTAGTCCAATACAGAATGCTCGTAAAAGAATATTCGCGTTTATTTTGCATTCCTTAAAGGATGTTTGGGAGAGGAATACGCGCTCATCTTCCATATACCTATACTAAAATTGACAATACACATAATTATTTCAAAACACTGTTCAAATCAAATGACCCAAATTTGTTGTTTATATGTTCTTACATTGATGTTGCAGTTGTATCATAAGTAAGCTGGTCATGAACCATTTCATCAAGATAAACAAGTACATATATTGTTTCTTTTTTTTTTTTCTAGGAAGAATTAATTATGTTTTTCTTTCGGAAGAAGAAGAAGACGAAGAAGAACTCAGTTGCTAGTTGCTGGAGTTTCTGACGTTGCCTGGAAGAAAATTTGAACAAAGGCATTAAAAGTCCAGTGTTAATGATACTATTTTTCCATTACACTCAAATCATTGCCAGCTTAAAGTTTCATTCGTTTGTTTCTACGGGTACAGCAGAGCTCACATGTCTCATCTAATACTAAGCAAAACAACCCCCCCCCCCCCCCAAAAAAAAAAAAAAAAAAAAAAAAACGAAATGAAATGAAACGCATAAAACACAAAAGCAGACTTCCTTTCGTATTTCGTCTCTAAATGAAATTTGTTGAGGTATTTCCAAAAATAAACAGAATTGAGATTTTCCTTCCATCGGCTTGCTGCAAATTGCATTGATTTTCAGTTTTCATTCTTATCAAACAGGGGGTGTAGTGTACATTTATCCCACATATAGGCCATCGTATTAAAGCCTTTCACGGTATTTTACCCCAGCCCCCGCCCCAGATAAATGAATAAATAAATAAATGAATAAATAAATAAATAAATAAATAAATAAATAAATAAATAAATAAATAAATAAATAAATAAATAAATAAATAAATAATGAATAAATAAATTAGATAAATGGGCTTTCATATTTTGCTTCACTTATAATATTTTAGAATAAGATTAACACAAACATGACAAATGGAGGATTCAAGCAAATTGCTCGAATTGGCGCATTTGGCTCTCTTGCCCCCCACCCCCGCCCTCATTATCATCACTTGGACTCAAGCCAAGCTGCCATTTTATTTAATTCAAGCATTTAAAGGAATTAATTCCTGAAAGATACACCTAACCTGGGTCGAATATGAAAAACGTGGATTAATGCCTTGCCAAAGGACATTTACAGGGCTGCGGCAGGGATTTGAACCCCGTACCTTGTGGTTACTGTCCACTAGACACAACAGCTACACATAAACTATATACTCTGAATGGGGGTAGAAAAGTATTAAGAAACAGTTGATTTCAGTGGTCATTAATTTCTAAGATTAGTGTCAAAGCAATGTCGTGTATTAAATAAACCAATCTGAGTCTGAATCTGAGGCCAGTGGTGATGTCATTCTGCGGCCACTGGACAAAATTTGTCCCGAGGCAGAAGAATGATTATTACCGCTAGAGCTTTATTTTGATTACTCCTATTTCTTTCATATCCTCGCCATCTTTTGAATAATGACACATCAAACCAATTTTACCTTTTCATTTCATACTGCATATCCCTTTGATAAATATTGTGGTTTCCTGGTACACTGTGATAGTGTTAGACACGTCCACGCATGTCAATGTGGTAATGGTGATACGACTAGGTTAGACCTCAAGTGTTCTTTGTACATTTTGATATCGGTGAAACATATATTTCCAGTGAGACACGCATCCAAATACCCTCCAGTAGCTTTGATATATATAGATCATAATATCTTTTAAATGTATTCTAAAGTTTGTGAAATGGAAACCGCATGCAAACCATAGGCAATGAATAGTGGTGGTGTGAACAGCACTTGCGGTAAAGACGAAAAGTAGACTTTATGTCGGCCATATCAACAGCAAAATATAGTCCCTAAAAAAGCCGTGCTAGCCAAGGTTCCTCTGGTATCCCGATTGCATCAACTCCCTAAAAACGTTCTGCAATTCAAGTTTGGTGGTAACATATCTCTTGTTGCTTCATTATCACATGCGTAAATGTGGTATCATTAAAACCCGCCGCACACTTTACGATCGTTCTGCGATCCGATTTTGCAAAAACTTGTTTTTGCATTTGAACATTCAAACATGTAAAATCTTAATGACCAAAGTTCCGAATAGTCATATAAATACACAAATTGAAATTCCGGGCTATAGCGAGGCACCCTGTAGGAATAAAAACGTATGTGAATCGTAGTGACGTCATAAAAGGCCTGCGATCGGCTACGATTTGATGCCGATTTGGCCTTTAATCCGACCACAGGGCTTGCCGTTAACCAAAATTTTGATTTTAGTATTCCTATCATTATTACTATCTTCGAATAAGATACTTTTACTTGTTGAAACTTTCATATTGAATTCAAATTGCCATTTGTTCGAAAATCGGGTCGCCGTCGGATCGTATAGTGTGCGGTGGACTTAAAAAGTTGATTATTCCTCTTTAACAATGATAAACAATGATATGGCATTTGTAATGCTTAAGCAGTCAGGGAAGGTGCAGTCTTTCTTATCATGCAGCAAGGCAAAAAAAAAAAAAAAATGTAGGCCTAATGTTGCAAAATTCATTGTTTCCAGTATTGAATTCCCATTTGCTTTGAGTATGAATTGAGTTTGAATTTTGATACGTGAAAGTCCACGTAACAATTCACAAAATCGTTTGCCAGGACGCGGCTAGATCTTGATTCTGCCATCCAGCTTCCTGATAACAGAATCTTGACTCATCGGAAAAGTGAACAGATTGACATAATCTCCCTGTTACATCGCAAGTGTTCACGATACCAGCGCATACGGGCATCATACGGTGGAATGCGGTCATTGCCGGTCTACTTGCAGCTTTACGAGCCCACAATGATGGCGTGGAGCCGGTTCCTGATTGTCTGATCAGACAATCTTCTGCCAAATCACCTGGCAAATTCTGCTTCGGAGATTTCTTGCGGATATGCCATTAATGCAGACAGTATGTGATCGATATCTCAAGTCTTCTCGCTGTGTTGTCCTTTTTTCGACGCCCACTCATTGGCATGTCTTTAACTTTTTAATCAATTTTCGCCAGTAATTTTGACGTGGCACTTGCGCGCACTCCAAAACCGGGCCACGACATCTTTTCGGGGGGGGGGGTACACCTGCGATATCCATTATTGCTTGGGCCTTTAGGAGTTTCGACAGGAGTGACATCTTTATATCTTGCAGACGAAGCTGTAGCTCTACCCCACACCAACATTATTCAAGGCTAATTCCATCTTCCAAACGAAATGAGATAACATCGTTCACGTCCTTGGACTTCATCAATGAGCCCCCCCCCCCCCCGAAGATCATTCAAACACACCATCCTTTAAAGAATAGAACATTACATCCCTGCCATTCATGCATGACATGCACTTCTGTTTTTCGTAGACCAGTAACCAGAAAGATAATATTCCTCAAACTTGACTAGCAGAACTTTTTGAGGGGGTCATCAGGAAGTGCATACCTGCTACTACTTGACCCATGAATATATAAAGAGATTGTAAATGAATATGCAAATAATTATAGCTGTGAATACGTTTCAGAGTTTTAGAGGGTGGTGTTCAAATGGATAACTTCAATTAGCTCACATAATAGATGATTATTAGCAATGAAATATAAAAATGTTTCATTATAACAATTCTAGTGGTGGGGCTCTGTCCCAATAAAACTCGTTTAGTTGTGCCGTAAAGATTCAAACCCATCTTCATGAGTTTTGGCAGGATAATTTAAATGTAATGTGTAAAATAAATTCAGGATAAATCATGTTGTATCGCTTCTATGCTTTTTAATGATATTGAATACATATCGATTATTACTGCTTCATGTGGGGAAGTATTTAAGGGGAAATCAGTGTGCGTTGTCGCAGGATTTGCGAAACAGCTACATAACGAGGAAAAGTTTCGAAGATCAAACTTGAATTAGTGAAACGAAGTAGTAAAGTAGAGGAAAATGTGATAAATTAACACTTCCCCGTATTATTTATTTTACGTCAGAGCATTACAGTGCACGACTCGGAAAAATAATCTACGATATGTGAAGTAGAATCAGTGTCATTGCCATAGACCGTCAGCATAGCTACCGGAGACATACCCTCACAACCCTCATCATAGGAAGAGTGCCCCCTCCCTTGACAAAAAGTACCCCTCTGGCGATCAGAAAGGAAGGAGGATAAATAACATTGACAGCGAAAAGAAGATGATTCAATCCCTTCAACATCTCATCTTTACCACTGTATTTCATCCATGCACCTCGTACAACCAGTACCCCCTCCCCGGCACCCCCCCCCCCCCCCCCCATCCTCAGAAAAACTTTCAGGTTAGTTGAAATATGAACCGACCAACTGTTGGTTAAAAAAATTGTATGTAAAACATAATGGGGATTTTTTAAAACCAGCAGTTGGTCGGTTCATATTTTAGCCAACCAAATGATTTTTAACCAACTTTTCTGAGAGTTTCCCCCCTCCCTTCCTTATGACCGAATACACGTTAATCCATTTTTCATTAGGAAAATAACTGATATCTCTTCTTTTATCTCGAAATAACTCACTTCATTTTGATGGTTTCCTGATAATGGTGGACATCGGATCACTGACTTGCCTCTGGTTTGATGATCGTCAGGTAGGTTACAGTTCGTTTTACCGGAGGTTCGTTATTCCGAAGGTTTGTTAATTCCGAAGGTTCGTTAGTCCGAAGGTTCGTTTGTCCGAAAATGAAAAAAAAAAAGCTCGTTATTCCGAAGGTTCATTAATCCGAAAACGAAATAAGGTTCGTTACTTCGTTAGTTATTTTCGGACTAACGAACCTTATTTCATTTTCAGACAATCGAACCTTCGGAATAACGAACCCTAATTCATTTTTAGACTAACGAACCTTCGGAATAACGAACCTTATTTCATTTTCGGATTAACGAGCCTTCGGAGTAACGAACCTTCGGAACAACGCCACAAATGTTCGGATAAACGAACCCTTTTTCAATTTCGGACTAACGAACATCTAGGTATACGCAATTTGCGTGTTTCGGAATAACGAACCTTCGCAATAACGAATGTCACCGTCAGGTAGACATATCAGTATCAGATTTCTTACCTCGAGACTGACTCTCAGCACCAATAATTAACAGATTTGGTGAAGAGGTCGTTCTCCTCTAGAACTTCTCTGGTTATAGCGGAACTATCCCAGTGAGCATGGTAAGGGTCTATCCGTCAAGAAGAAAGAGCATTTTGATCAATCATTTTACTCCCTTTAGAGGCTATCATAATATCTTATCTAATGTTTTAAGCCTGACCTAGTGCTACCTCATCTCATTGAAGTTTCAAGGAGATTGATTATCGCAGTAAGTGCTTTATAATCACACACACACACACCGCACACGCCCACACACCCACCCACACGCGCGCACACACACAAACACACCGTTTAAAAGTCAAAATATGCCTCATTTCAGTTACCGATCAGAACATTGAGTTGCAACACTTGAAATATGCAAGTTTCG
Organism: Echinometra lucunter; assembly: GCA_029962745.1. Classification (NCBI taxonomy): domain Eukaryota; kingdom Metazoa; phylum Echinodermata; class Echinoidea; order Camarodonta; family Echinometridae; genus Echinometra; species Echinometra lucunter. Next base: position 11,367,856 of record CM057159.1, on the reverse strand, counting down.
TCCATCGCCATCGGTGTCGATTTGTATTCGTGGTTGGGGGATAATTTGGTTCCAAAATATCCTCGGCGAGGGAGCAAAGCGACCGAGTGGATTCTTTAAAACGTAGATTTGCTACCCATATACACTAGATGATCTTTATAATGTACACCTTCCTGCAGAATTCGAAGATAAAGGGACACCTCGCTGTAAAAATATTACAATGTATGACATTCAGGCATCTCGCGACGGGAATAAGATTTTATGAGCGAGTGCGGCGAGCAAGTTTTTTTTTTAATAATGAGAACAGGTTCTAGTTTATTGTTACTGCTTTTTCATAATTTTTGGTAACGTACATTTTATCGACATGCTCCGTCTCATAATGGGTTCGATAGGATGGAGATATTGGTCATAGGCCATGCATTATCTCTTGAAAATTCATCTGTTGTAGGTCATTACGTCAACTTGAAAATCTAAAATGCAAGCGAGCGAACGAACAAGCGAGCGTTTCCAGATTTTTTTTTCTATAATTGTTTTCTTTCCTCTTTTTTCCCTTCTCTTTCCTTTTTTTTTTTTCTATTTTTAGGGGATGAACAGGGTCCCTGTCATGTTATGTATATGAATTATTGGGGGATGATAACACAGGCCATCCCTCCCACCTAAAATAATGGAGGGGGTATAATCTCCCCCCCCCCCTCCTTCCGGTGATCGACACCCATGGTTTTGTTGCTCGATCAATTTCTTCCCAAGTATTATCTCCTGTTATGAACTGATGCATTGAAAGGGCAGCATTAATTTTGGTGTTTTCATCGTAGGCCATTTTCTACATCTCCAAATAAGTATTTCAACCGTTAAAAAGATGGTATTGTCACATTTTGTAAACAAATGTACTTTTTCCCCCGGCTAACTGCAAAGGCTGAATCTTCAAGCGTATGCCATTAGTCAAATATTGGTTAGGAAACAAGGCGCAGGAAGCTACGCTTCGGAAAAATAAATTTGTGCAGGTCCGAATGTCATGAATGTGTCGTTTTTATTACTGTGCGTGCTTCAGTAATCCGCGAGACGATTATTACGGCAACATAACGTTTGCGCGTGAAATAGCCATGTTATTTTCTCTTCGTGATTCCGAAGTCGTTATTATGATAACTCATTTTCGTCCCTTTCCTTCCAGAAATCATGGGGATACGAGAGACCGATCTATGTTTCGTAAGTATCTTATTTGATTTAAAAAAATTTCTAGGAAAGAGAACAGAACTACAGGGGCAGTGAATACAATATAATCTTTCAACTTTTTGCTAGAGGCATTTGTTTGAAGTCCAGCCGGAACTTCTTAATGGAATCATCTATCATTCATGATTTGCGGCTTTAATCCATTACGGATATTCTCCTTCCACATTATCCCCCGATGACCGTTGTGGGGCAGCTAGGCCTCTGGGTCTCTAGGCCTCTAAACAAAATATGGGCGGCGTTCCCCTACATGTAATTGAAGAATGCATAATTCAGTACATTTGAGAATCCGTTTTAAATGGCATTTTCCTAAAAATCCATTTTGTTTTTAATTGGTCATCTTAAAGGAAGTTTTAGTAAACATGGCAATTAGATAAATTGGCTATTAACGTTACACTGAAGGGAAAAGTCAGATAAGATGGAGTTCAACAAACTCTGCATTTATCGTGCAGAATGTTTTGGTCATTTCGCTGAATATCTCAGGGGCACATTCTCTGCCTCCAGCCGCTACCTCCCCTGGGGTCACAATCTGTCATTTCTCAAGTACATGTTAAGTAGACACCAAAAATGAGAGAATTTTTGGACCTACACATGCCATCCAAGGTGATTTCATTTATCTGCACGTGTTTGTTAGTCCTATTAGAATTTCCGTCGGGCTTGTGCACCGACCACCCCCCCCCCCCCCCACCGAGGGGAATCTTACTCTCTCTCTAACTATGATATTGTGCATTGATCAGAAATAAAACAATTATTAGTACATAATGATCGGGATAGCTATAGGCTTATCAGGCTGCTGCAAATGCTGGACTTGATGACAAGAATGCAGAGGGAAAGCGTTGACCTTGAAGATCTACTGAAGATATGAACCCCTTCTGAACAATGCATGGTTTGGGTCTTAATTGAAAGTGCCAGTTTACAAACTTTTTCATTAATTGGAAGTTCAGTCTTAAACGACGAGTATGTCAGGGATCGACAATGATGAACGAATGCAGTGTTCTAGCGAGCCATTTCAGGCAAAAATCAGGTGCGTGACCTTTATTGTTCGTTGCGGTAGATGCACACTAGGGGGGAAGAACTTGTCGCATTAGATTATGGGAAGGCCCCAAGAAATGCGCATCTACAATGTCGTTTGTGGCAAAATAGTATTAAGAAGGGACATCGGGAGAAACTGTAAGAATAAATCCCGTAGATGGAAGGGGAGGAAAGGGTTTCCACAGTGGACATGATCGCGAGGCGTGGAAGGGGCACTGGTTTCATTTTGAGACGGCACTTGGCGGGGGGAAGGGAGGGGGAGGGGCTCCAGACTACGTTGTATTTGCGTTGTATTTTCCACTTCCTTTCCTTATTCGCTTTTTTCTTCCAGTTTTGATCTTCTTCCTCTACTTCCTCTTCTTCTCTTTCTTCTCCTTCTTCTTCTTCTTCTTCTTCTTCTTCTTCTTCTTCTTCTTCTTCTTCTTCTTCTTCTTCTTCTTTCATTTCTCCTCCTCCTCCTCCTCCTCCTCCTCCTTCTTCTCCTCCTCCTCCTCCTTCTTCCTCTTCTTCGTTTTCCTCTCTTCCTCCTCCTCTTCCTCCTCTTCATCTTTTTCGACGTTTGATGGGGCACACCCCTCACACCCTTATTCAATCCAATAATTCCACAAAACCTCAACCCCAACACTAATATCGATGAGTTGGAACGTGGAAGACATGAGAGATATAAAAAGTTGCCGATTTTTCTCATTATTCATGTTATTAGTCATAATTAAGCTGACATGGAACAACACTGATGTAAAACTTGCCTTGTAATAGTCAGATAGTCGTCTCGGCGGACATTTCCAGGGGCTACATAGACCTCCTGGTAAAGCAATAATGGCTGAGATGCATGGGCAAATATCTGTGTTTATACACGAGGGCGACTTATTCACAATTTCCTGACGATTTTTTTTTCACTCCAAATGTATCCATTACCGCCCATATTCATTCAGGCGAGTAAAATGTTACGAATCGTTGGGGCGGAGCGGGAACATTTGGTATTGTGGTTCTCCTCACCACCCCCCCCCCCTCCACACACACACACACACCCCAAGCGATCGCGAGGCTTCATTTTTATTTCGTCATTACATGCGCTAATAGATCCTGTGCAAACCGACCAACAAGTTATAAAAAAAATTCTGCAGTGTTCAGTTTGCTATCACTTTTTAAGTGATATTGCTCCTTCATGATGAGCAGTCGACACCACGGTCCTATTTCAAACGTCAGAAAATGGCGTCTCGGTGGGCCAGGCCATAAAATGTCAAATTAAAATCACATCATGTATCGCGAATATTAAAAACAATATCAAACGTTCATCATGTTCATAACAAGAAAATATAAGTAAGCTTTTAAAAACCGATGTACCTTCAGTGTGCATATTGGTGGGAGAGGAGGCGGGGATTTCTCCACCTCCCTATGGCTACTCTAGCTTTATGACTATTCACTTCAAAAGAAAGATAAAGATGATTGCAAAGAACTTAAACAGAAATAGGGAATGTGGGGGGAAAAAAGAAACGACGAGGCATATTTTTATCTTTATATTTTAATTGGCAACGGGGTCACCTGGGGGCATATTAACTCAGTGGTCGACGACTCGACGGACAGATGCGATTGAAAAATTTTGTAACAGTTTGCCATGACGACTATAAGAAAATATCAACAAAACAGCCACTTGCAATTCATTATTTTGTCACTGCCTACACTACAAGCATAGTAACCTTTCCATTTTCGTCACGCTATATCCGCCTCAAGTGTGTACAGCTGCACCCCGGCCTGTTAAACATTTCAAAAAAGAAGAGGGAAAACATGCCCTAGAAATCCCCGGGGGATTCTTCCTTCCACCTTCAACTCGAGTCTTTACCATGAACGATAACATGTCCCCCTTAGGAAGGCGCTGCCATGTTGTCGAACGAACGAGGAGGATTCAATTAATGGTAAGCTAGAAATGCTGTCGGGGTTAAAAGAGGAAGCGTCATAGAACGAAATTAAAAAGCAGCAAAAGTATATATATATATATATATATATATTTTAAATGTTGACAGCCTTGCTTGTTGAGGGTCAGAGAGGGTTGAGAGACATTCTTGAATTAAAGTGAACCATCATCCGCAATAAAGAAGGGCCAAACAGTTTCAAAAGTGAGGGCTAAGGGAAGGGGGGGGGTCACCAAAAATGGGCACAACCCGACATACAATTTCCCCTTTTCAAAGGGTCCTTTTTTTTGTCATGTAGTGCATCTTGGTTGTGTTTTCCTTTGAGGAAATTAACCAATGTTACATTGCTGGACTGATCGGTTGTGTTTAATTCATTATAAGAATTTCGTCTTATTTCCTTTTTTGGGGGGGGGGTGGTAGCGGCGGGGGTGTCTCTTTCTCTTCCTCCAATTTACATTCACATTTTCACTTTAAATTTCTTAGATTAGAAGTTAATTCAAGTCGATTGTATTCTTATTGACAACTCCCAAATTAGATCAGAAAAATATAATAATAATTTCTAAATCTCTTAATTTAAGATTTTCAATCAAATTTTGAGGGTGTCGCTAAATCGAAGAAATTTAGAGTGTTCTCTTTTTAAGAAGCCCCAGGCCCCGGAAACAAAGAACACTTTTCATTCTACGGTCTGCTCTTGTCAAAAGGATTGCAAAACTGCCAGAGTAACTTTTTATTTTATTTTGACAGTGAAGAGTGCTCAGGGTCAGATGATATTCAATATGTGGTGTGATATGACATTTGTAAATGTTGCATTGCTTCGGGGCACTTGTTAACATTTTATGCATAACATTTGTTTGTAACATCAAATTTCCTGCAGCTGGATGTGAATGTAGGGTTTATGTATGCAACCAACCAATTACCTATCTTGTGCGGGTTTTTTCTTTTCTGAAAAAAGGCAAGAAATAAAACATTACAAAGTAAGCACAATCGAAATGAGAAAATAATGTCATCCATAAATTTCCGGCATTTCCTGGAGAAGGGCAAATTTCAAGAAAGACAAAACTATATACGATGAAAGTAATTGTACACGAGGAAAAACTCAGTTACTGAGAATGCGCAGTGAAGGTTGTTGTCATGCATTTATTTTGATGAAAAAGGAGGGTTTGGATGATGTAGCCGCTTGAAGATCAAATCGATAATCAATTTTCTTCTTGAGCTTTCCAGACTATCGAATGACAAATAGGTTGGAGTCATGTAAACAGGGTGATATACCAATCTCCCCTCAAAGTTCCCTGTTCTTTTACTGGAATGTCACACTCTTCATTGTTTCAAGATCGTTTCAAAACATCACTCCATTTTCAGAATTAAAGAAGTCGGTGAAGGTTAAATCATGATGTGTGGGTGCGAGTGCATGAGTGTGTGTTTGTGAGTTTTTAAATGAGTTTTATATCCTAGGTTTTTTGTTTTTAAAGTTGTGTTTTAGAAACACTGCTGAACTTTCTTTTAAAAAAAAAACAACTGCATGCATTCCAAAGAGATATCTAGCAGTTGTGATATAATGCAATAGCTTTAAAAATTGACTTACATGGAAATCTTCATATACGGTATTTATTTAATTATCCTTCTGACTTTAGAAATCTTCTTCACTGACTATTAAAATGACCAATTCTGCTGCGGATCAAGACAAAAAGCTATAGTGGAAAAAAAAATGTTCCGTTTTTCAGTCCAATATCACAAAAGTTTAAAAAGGGTTGTAAAACCTGCAGATCTTCCCCCTTTCCACAAATTTAATAGTAGATATCAAAGTACAATCAAAGAACATAATCATTTATATACCTAAATATCTTCATTTATTTCTTGGAAACAAAAGTCATCACAGTCAACACCCTATTGCAATTACATGTACACAAATATGTGACAAGTTTCTTCTGAACAAGCACATCATATGACTCATACAGAGTACAAGAAATTCATATATCATAAAATATTGCATAACATCATGTTGGTAAAGATAACTTTGATAACATATTCCAAAGGCATAAATTAAAGCATTTGCAACCAGCTGCATGGTGCCAAAAAACACTCCTTTATTTACTGCCACCTAGCCTTTGAATGTTATAACATGTACATGTAGAAGGACCAATTAATGGTGCACACAGAAATAGCAGTGACTTGTAAATTTAATATTTACTGCATGTCATAATGATGTCATGAAATATCAACTTGTCCAATGTGGGACAGAAGAGTTTAAAAAATCATTTATCTACAGACAGCTACTATGTGTAACTTTCCAAAAAAAGACCTTCTGCAGGTTTAATCAGTTAAGCCCGCCGCACACTATACGATCCGTCTGCCATCCAATTCTGGAAAAAATTTGTTATAGCATTTGATATGAATATCCAAACATGTGAAATCTTAATGATCAAAGTTTCAAATAGTCGTATGACTACCGAAATCCAAATTCTAAGCTATTGCGAGCCTCCCTGTAGGAATAAAAGTGAACTTCATTGCGAATTGTAGTAACATCATAGCAATCTTGCAATCGGTTATGATTTGAAGCTGATTTGGCCTTTACGGCAACCACAAGGCTTGCAGTTAACCCAAATTTCTATTTTGTATTCCTATCATTATTTTGAAACTTTAAATAAGATCATTTTACTTTTTTAAACTTACATATTTAATGACAAATGCCATTTGTTCAAAAATCGGGTCGCAGTCGGATCGTATAGTGTGCAGCGGGCAACATAAGACCACAACGCACGGTATCAGATGGTTATTCAATTCTGTAAATCGCCAAAATTAATGCACTTGCATACGTCGCCTAGTCTATTCACTCTGTTAACTGAGAGTACATTGGAACTTTCAATATGTATTCATAGTTCTTATTTGAAGCTCATATATTGAATATACATGCAGTATAGAGACACAGAATCCCTAACAAAGCTTTTATTTGGTGATTGTAACACTTAAATGCAAAATGGAATGAAATGAAATGAAATTAGACAGCACTCTCCAGACAGTAATGTAAGCTTTATCTTTGAACTTTGAATTCAGATTTAGAAAGAAAAGATACTTCAAATTATGAGCAATGTTGAAAAGCCAACAGGGCATCTACAATTATAATATATGTAAAATATGTAATGAAATAATGAATGAAGACTATCTTTCAAACAAGTCATGGTACGTGTATCAGAGCTCTATATTATCATTCAGCCCTACGGTGATACATATAAATAAAATTTTGAGATTTACAACCCTTTGGTATAACTTAAATAAGGATTCATGAACCTAGACCAGAGACAGTGAAATGTTTTTCATCCAATGGATCATACAAATAAATAATCAAAAACAATTTGCTGGTCATATTCAATGCTACAAAGAAATGTAGTGCACATGTATACTAACAAATTGCAGTGAGTCCTTTTTTTTTTCAACTTTTGGATGAGATAGAATTAAACATGGCCTCCTCCTTTCCTTCTTTCTCTTGAAAAGAGTATAAAAAAGGACCCCTACAAAGAACAGCACTTTGCTGATAGGGTGTTCCATCCCACAAGTGGTAAATAAATAAATAAAATGAAACAAATGTAAAATAAAGACATACTCATCAAAGAAGAAAGACACATGGCTTTGACCGAGAGCATGGCACCTGGTGCAAACCATGCATCATAACTTAGCTATAAAATATTTATTTCCTACTCGTTAAACTCTATCTTTCTTTGCAAAAGCATTTTTAAAAGTCATTCCATGTCTAATACCTTATTGCACCTCCAGAAAATGAATGATTTTTAACTTAAAAATTAGAAAGGTTGTGCACCCTCAAAACTATGCTGTTGCCTTAAATCAGTCATGAAAGTAATCTGTAAAAATATTTACATGCAGTTCTAAGATAGCAAATACAGCACAGAGGCAAAATTCCAAAGTCAAGTCCAATCCTTAAGTTCTACGAATGATCAATTAGATTTGTTTAAATCTGTCATCAAAGTAATCCAAGAACATGATTACATGTATTTCTAAGATAGCAGATACAGCACAGAGGCAGAATTCCCATGTCAAGTCCAATCCTTAGAGTTCTATGACTGATGAATAAGTTTTTTTTTTGTGGACAGCTGTGGTACCTGCTTTTGAAATTCCCTCAAATATTCCCCAGTTACTCAAGTGTTCACTTTTACAGTTTGCCAAAATAAGAGAAGTAAGTTGAACCAGGGAGTTGTTCCAACTTCCTGGGTGAACTTTCCTTCCAGGGGAGCATTTCATGAAGTGTCTTGACAGTGATTTTTATTGACAAATCTGCTCTCAGCCAATCAGATGCATGAATTTCAGTAGCTTATAACAGTTGTCAGTAAGAATCACTGACAAGACACTTCATGAAACGCTCCCCAGGTAAACCTGTGAGACCATTTAGGACAAACATGTCATTTTCCCTTTCTTTTTGTGTAAATAGAATATTCAAACAGTGAGGCAGTGAAAAATCAAAAGATTTACTATATACAAGAGTTTGCAAATATCGTATAATTACTATAAATGTTCCTATTTGGGGATGAGATCCCCCTGAGATCCCCCCTATTTGGGGGATCACAGTCCTCGACAGATATTTGGTGTAGGTGCACAATATCTAATCTTTCTACAATGTTTTTCTTAGAAAAGGAAACCCAACCTTTCCTGTGACATCTTATGGATTGCACATAACTAATCATATGATAATACATCAAGAAAAATGCATTTTTTTTGTTCTACTATGTGGCACCAAATTTGTGAAGTTGGAACCAGGGGAAATTTAAGCCAGCAATGTAAAAAAAGTGATTTTCACCGAAGAGTAGTATAATCAACATGATAAACGGTTATTCGCTGAATCTATCTTCATTTTCATTTTAGCATGGACAGAAAGAGGGAAGGGGTCTTTGGGGTTAAATGTGGGCTCTTATCTTATTCTAAAACTGCTAGAATCTTAACTGCTGAATGTAAGAACAGCATGAAGATCGCCAACCCCTGGCTTTTGTCTTATCCGTTTATTGTGCTTATTAAGGTAAGAACATTATTCATTACTTCCATGTGCCCACTACTTTTCACATGACACATTTTATACAGGTACAAATGATATTCATTCAAATATCATTACATATTTGGCATCATATTAAAGAGGAAGAACTGATTTATAACATGATTACTACAATTTTATTACGATGATAATTATTCAGTGAACAATCATGGCCTTACCAACCACTTTTAACCAAGATAAACGAATTAGTAGATTTACAAATCATCTTTTTACGAATTTTACAAGTCAGTTATGTTGTACTAATGGGTTGAACAGATCCCATGTAGGCCCAAATATACCCTCTACCTATGAGGTGACCTCAAAGAATAATTAATACAATAAATCATATATTAAACATAAAAAATCGTTTTCCATATGAACCCTAGGCCACCTACTGTCTCTAATCTCTTTAGATGAATTAAAATTCTTGACCTATCTGTAGATATTTTGTTTAGAAAAAAAAGAATGCACAATTTCATACTTTCCACAAAATAAAAGGAATGTCAAAATCATTTCATCAAGGGAAATTTCAACCATTTCAAGAACATACAGCAGTAGGGGCAGAATGGGGATAAACAGAGAAAAGGGAGAAATGGGGCACTTCTTTGAACTGAAACACTAATCAATCATGAGGCAATTAGCTTATATCCATCAAGAAGCATGTCTTACTAACTCAATGTGCTCAAAGCTACATCACAATGATGCAAAACACTTTAATTTCACAGATTTTTGTCAACATTTTTACACCACATCTGACTAAAGTACCATAGAATGTCACATCATAGTTACGTTTCAGCCTAACATGAAAGGTATTCCACACATATTATTGGGCCAACATACAATATTTATCCACAGAGTTTTCAACAGGTCACAAAACTTTACATTATATCCAAATTCACATTGTAATCGGTACGTTTAATAAGACCCACCTTGTTTTCTGTGCAATTAAAATGTAGTGTATCTACATATCAAGAGCAGGTGTTTCATGAGCTCATTTCTGAGAAATGCATTGCAAAACATTTACATCGCTTAAAGTTCAGTATGGGAAGCAGCAGGTGAGCTATGTTTCCTAAGGCTCTCCTTACATCACGCATGCATTGTTCAAAGTTCAGACACAATGCAAAGAGCTACAAGAAAGTTTTTAATCAATGTGGGATCAGGGTTAAAAATTGTAACTTTTTTGTTTTCAATCATTTAAGTAAGTACTAAATCTGATAGGGGAGCAGGAGTCGGTCTAGTGGTAAAGTCCAGAGTCGGCTCTTTGTCTTTGCCTACAAAATGACTCAGGTTCCAGGCTCTGACACATCTTTCAGATGGTGATGTAAAAGGTCTGTCCCAGACATAAATAATCATATCTGATGATTATTTACTGATTGATTACACGTCTGTAAAACCCATTACTATTCAAAGGAAGTGATGGAAGTGGATTTCTAAAATTCTGCCAAAATTGACAAAAACCTGCCATTTATGAGTGACTGAACAGGAAAAAAGACTTTGTACTACATGCACATATAGCTAGTGGTTTAATTCGTCTAGCTCAAAATATATATATTTTACACCCAATTCAGTTGCATAGTGCTGGCAAATTGTCAATAACAATCGCATTATTTCAAGTCACCAAGGATGACAAGACGAGGAATTTAATGATCTAATTCACATTTAATAAACACTTCACTGCTTGGGAGTGCTAACAGCAATGACATGTTAATGGACACATCATTACATCAATATCCCAAGATGGCTTACTTGCAAGAGAAATGTTATGCATTGTCTACCAACCAAGCCTAAAGATTAGAGGCCTATTAGGGATACTGGGAAGAACCTTCAAACTGCATTTCATTGTTCATATGAAACATTTGTCCTAAGAAAATTACATTAAATTTAGAGAGCTTTTTCATTAGAGCTGTTTAGATGAGCAGATATGAACAGAAATGAATACGGGAGCAGATCACTAACAGGGTACTGTTTACAAAAGGGCTTGGAATTTCACACGTATCAACAACTTCGAGAAGGAACTTTGATTTCATTTTCATTTTAAGATATGAACTTCCACGTATCGCATCAAGCACAGGTTTGCTTCTTTACTGTTAAGTTGTCAGAGTTCCATTAAAGAAAGAATGGCAGATTGATTACACAATGTTTAGAAGCTATCATCAAATGACAGAAAGACAAGGAATTAGGTTGTGGCAGTATCTGCAGTGACTTCCAAATAGCTTAAAATAACTGTATGCTATATTTCTTGACCTGTTGTTACAGTAGGTATCTTTGCAATCACAGTACACACTTGATTATTAGTTTTCTTCAAGTATACAATACAACCCCTTTTTATAATTCTAAATTCAACAATCTGAAGAGCTGAAATAAAACAGCTTTCTAGAGACACACTGATGCAGAAGAGAACATATCAGTTAGATTATGACCATTAGGATTTTCACCGATTAACAGTTAGTTTTAAAATACATTAACACAGCAGCCATATTGTCCAAGGCTGAAGGAGAGAAATGATGGGTGCATTAGGTGACCAGAAGTATGATGTCAGCTGTCCTGTTCTCATGCCGCTGTGCATGATGAACTTGGTTGTCCGGGGCCGCAGGTCAAAGGTCAAAGGTGCAGGGTCAAAGGTGATTTAGGTGACCAGATGCATGGTTGTTAGTTGTCCCATCGTCATGCCTCCATGTGCTTGCAATCTTGTAAATGTAGGTCAAATGGGTGGAGTATTTGGTGCAGGGTGCACTGTGTTAGCCACTGCCCTAGCCACTGCCCATGAGACCGACAATATACAAGGTGATGGGCCACAAGAATGATCTCCAACAGAAACTGTCTTCCACAAGACCAACAGCCAATGAGACCAACATCCCACAAGACTGACAGCCAAACACTCATACACTATTGATCTAGCCAGCCTTCTGAATAAATCGGTTCTGCATAACTTCTGGAAAGTCCTCTAAAGGTTCAAGAGACCCAACGTTGAAGAACTTGTGGGATATCGGTCTTATAGACCAACTGCGATTACGTTAACTGTTGGTCTCATGATCTATCAAGATGTCTCAGTGTGCGTGTGTGTTCCAGGAAGTTCTATCTGGGTGGATAGTTACCTGCAACACTCTGGGACATATGGAGTGGGGTCAGCATCTCCTCAAAGGTGGCATTCTTCACATTGGCACCTCGTAGGTTGGCATCCTGGAGGTCACAGCCTGTCAGGTTGCAATTCTGGTGGAGGGACAAAGAGCCGTGGTGAGAGATTAGAGGGACATACAGGAGGAGAGATCGATAAAGAAGAGGAGAAAGAGAAGAGAGGAGAAGGAAAACAGGGGAAGAGTGACAGGAAAGAGAAAACAGAAGTGTGAGGGAAGAAAACAGAGAAGCAAGAGAAAGAGATGGAGAGAAAAAATAGAAAGCTAATCTATTTTCCAGAAATAAAAAAAAAAAAATCAATAATGGATACCTTCAACAATGGCAAAGAATGTGAATACCATACCACTAAACAGCAAAATACTTCTGGGCTGCTTTAATTCTTACGGTGCCAAGGTTCCCAAATTCTACCAAATCATGAACAATGCTTGCTCTTCAAATGCCAGTAAGTCTTCAACAGTAATTTCTATAAAGTTAAGTTGTATACAAAAATTGTAGAAATTTATTACCCTTTCGAAAGACCAAATATTTCCACTAAATCAATGTCTTGCATGAAAATTATCTGGAAATAGAAATGAGCTTCCCTCTTGACCTTTCCGTTTTCATTTCTCATGTGTTTGCTATTGTTTCATGCTGAAATAAGAATGGATCCTTTCCAAAATCTGCAGTTTTCTAAAAAATATCCTAAAGTAGCATGTAGTGACTGATAGATATTTTAAATACAATATTTACCCTCTAAACTTTGACATATTTTCATGACCATATCCATTATTTTTAGTGGAGTAATGGTCGATTAAAAATTTGCCCCTAAAAAATGTGCCTAAGTCTCTTGGGCACATATTCGTGCCATCGCACTGTAAGAGTTAACGAATGTGTATTTGTTTCTATCAGTTTCTCTTTTCTTGTTAATTGTACTATTTCTTCTTTATAAAAAAACAATATTAATTACCAAATGTAATAACACTATGTGGTACCCACTAAAAAATTCAAACTAAAGGCCTTGAAAGAAAAGGTAGTTGGGATTATCATTAGAAATTTGAGAAGAGAGAGAGAGAGAAAAGGCAGAGGCAAGAGTGGGAGGGAGTCACATAAAAGGGATGGAATACAACAGCATAAAGATAAAGAGATAACATAGAGTTATAAAATCAGGATGGAAATAGATGCTGTGAGAAAAAGCTATACTTGCTGGTAGAATCGTAAATCCAAATGCATTAATTTGTACTTTCACTGTATAAACTGTAAACATGAGCCAACATTTGCACATACTAATTAAAAGAAACAATAAAATTTGTAATCTCATAACTAAAGAAATATACTGGGTACTTTTTACGGGATTGCTATGTGACTTACAGATTCCAAGCCTCTAAAGTTTTATGACTGCTTGCATCCACCCAGTCATATTCGTACCTCGCTAATATTAAAGTACAAGCTTCAAAGGTAGTTGATAAATTTACTGGTAACCAAAAAATTGCTATTAAAACTCTCACACAGTGGGGCAGATAACAAAAAAAATGTAATCAAACATGTATTTTTGTCCTTGTATCAAAAGAAACATGAGATGTTTTGATATTCCATTTATGTTTTCTTACGAAAGAAAATCAAGATGATGGGTCATGTAGCCTATAGTGCACATTAAAAATGTTTGAATTAAGATGACAGGCTTGGTATGCTGGGAACATTCATACTTTTTTTACCTCCCATTGGTTCATTAATTCACTAGATGTAGAAAATAAAGCCTTCACAACATGATAGTGCCGGAATATTGGCTATCTAGACGGGATGCCAACCTCGAAAAGAGCATTGCAGTATTTCAGGGGTTGAAAAACAGTATTTTGGGTGGAAAAACAGTATTTCACCTTTTCTGCAATACACATGTGTTGTAATACAATTTGGGGGAAACAGTATTTCCATAAAACCTGCAGTATTTTCTTAAATAAAAAACAGTATAAAATACTGCAAAAAAAGAGGAGCAGTTGGCATCTCTGATCTAGCCATTTGTCATGTCGATTCAAATAAATCTGACAAGTTTTAGTACATGACCTTTTAGTGAATTCAGGATAGTTGAGTTGTTACAACATTTCACTTTTATAAGTATTCTTTTTACGAGAGTTATGTAACTTAGTTTATGGAATCCAATCACTTCCTCAGATACAAGGATAGTTATAATTGAAAGAAGGAATCACAAAAAACTATCCCACTGCCTTGTTCTTAAAGTAATGTCCTCAATTACATCTGATGAATCAAGACGGCAATAAAAATGCTTCAATCAGAAAACAAATTCTGTAGTAATTCAAGTAGGCTAGACTTCATATTTTGAATTTTTCCATCTGAGATACATTTTGAACACTGTTAGAAAGGTAAATTGGGTAATTAACCTGCTTCTGACAAAAATATAGTCTGCTATTATGACAACTAAAACTTGAAGATTCTGAAAACTAGGGCAGAAATATTACATATTTTCAAGAAAAAAAACCTAGATATAATTTGTCAAAAATCATAAGATTATACCCTCACAATAGTCAAATTAGCATTACATATCTAGTTCAAGAAAGAGAAAGAGGGGAACAATTGACAGGAAAAAAAAGAAAATACATACATATTTAACATCTTTTAGGTCTCACGAAGACATATAATGGTTGAATCCTGTGTATCTCATAGTTGCTCATAACTTGGGTTTTCTTAAGTGAGTTTTCACGGGCACGTGAACGTTCTGTGAAGGATGCAAATATTGAAAAAATTTTATACTTTGAAAATTCGCCAAACTTCGGCGGAGGTTCGGAAGCGTTGTCAGTTATTGTTTGAGGGATGCGGGAACCGTTCCCCAAAATTTCAATTTTTTTTTTAATTCTGCCGAACTAAAAACGAATGAGTGGCGATGCTTCCGAACCCCCCACACATGTTCGGCGAACTTTTGGAGCACAGAATGCGAATGTTGGACTATGCCATTTTTTCGACATTCACATCCTTCGCAAATCGTTCGCGCGTCCTCTGAAAACCGCACTTTAGTACCTACTGATCTAAATATCAAAGAATGCAGAAAAAAGTGCAGTATGCATTATCATTCTTATGTCATTTACTGCCTTGTTTGTGGAAATGTCTTTGGAAAATTGGGGTCACCATTCAGATAACTTATATAAATGATTCTACAAATTCTCATTTGTTCTGCACAAGTCATCATTTGATTTGATATGACTCCAACAACCGGAAAATAGAGTTTATGATTGAAGGAAAGACGGAAAAAGGATCTGAGCAGAGGTATAGTGAGAGGAGAGTGATTGCAGTGAGAGTTGAAATCCCCCTTTCCTTCTCCAACTTTTTGCTGGCAAAACTAGTATTGTTGCTGGTCTTTTATGACGTTGACAACTACGTCCTTGTCAATAAATTTAGTGACATACAGGCTTTTTTTTTTCTTCTGCTGGCTGCAAAATGGAGTGGTTTTACAAGTCAACAAGTTGGCCATGCTACTTTAAGCATAAGTCGCATTCACAGGAATAAATTACCTTTAAAACAAGATGAAGAAAAACAGAAACCATTTTACATGTACATGAATCGCAATGGGGGAGGGGGGATGACATTTGCATGCAACAGCAGCATTTTGGCCTCCAGGGACTCCAGGGGGGTGTTTCACAAAGCTATTTGTAAATTTACGCATGACTTTACGAATGATTTGAATATGAAGTGCCAAATAGGATGCCCCCAATTTTTCCTGATGCTTTAACAAAATTAGACTGCATTTCCCACGACTGTAGAGTAATGTCAACCTACATCTGCATATTTCACCTTTACCTGATGCAATTTATAATGATTGAGAATCACATTTGGCTTGCCATATTCAAGTTGATCCTAAAGTCATTTGTTTACTTTACTTTATGAAATGCCCCCAGGGACAGCAACACAAATCTATTCAATTGTGACTGACTGGTACTGTTCTAGTCAAAATTGACCCTGGAGACACACTTCTAGTAAAAATAGCTAGATTCTAGTAAAATAACTAACCTGACTTGATTCTAGTGCAATTGACTAGAATTCTAATAAAAGTTTTGTTCATTTGTACTAGAATTCAGGTCATTTTCATCAGAATCTAGTCAAATTTGACTAGAATAGTGCAAGTGCCCATTGGATCTGGTGATCAAGACAAATCATTTTACTAGAATTTTGTCAATTTTGACCATAAATAGTGTTGGTTCTTGCATTGCCTTCTGTTAACTTTACTAGAATTCTGGTCATTTTTACTAGAAATGGGTCAATTTTGATTAGAATCTAGCTGGTGCCTGTCTGATCCGGTAATCTAGTCAAATCCGACTATTGTTTTCTTCCCTCGAGTCATCCCCATATGGAACAGACTCCCAGCAGTAGCTGTAACATCTAGCTCTACTGCTGGTTTCTGGGCCACAGTAGTCCCGTCCATCACACAACCACCTAAGCTCTGTAAGAAGGGAAGCCATGAAGCCACCATTCATCACCTTGCACCCTACTTCAATTCACCCTGCAGTTAGCATGTCTTCACCAGTCTTCACCTGCACAATTGTCTGGCTTCTTTTCTTTGCATGCTACACATGCACACCATCACCGCTACTCCTACCCTGGACAGCTGTCAATACAGCTTTTTGGGTGAAACTAATTCAAGATTCAAGAGTGTAAAAGGTACATCGTGAAGCACACTGCTATTCAGTCAGTCTACTCTGGCACGACAGTTTCTGCAAGAACTGCTTCAGAGATGATCAACCTACCTCTAGATCTGTCCCTGCCAGGATAGCATTTCTTAGATTGGAGTTCTGGAGGTTGGCATTCTTCAGGGTGGCAACCCTGAGGTTGACTCCTGCCATCTGACTATTTTCCAGATTAACACCTTTCATATTTACACCTGCATTAATAGAAAAAAATATGAAAGGGGTTGTAAACAGGCAATCTTAATGCCATATTCCAAAATAAGACTTTATATATTTACAGCTATATAAAAATACAAGTAGTAATGATACAAAATGGAGCAGGAAATTATATGCCATCACACTATTTATTTTTTAGTTTGTCACCAACCCAATCTACATTTGCACTTGAAATAATATGAAAGAGTGTCAAATGACTACTCCCAAGGGCCAATATTATAACCTTGTCCATGTAAGATTTTAAATCTTCTTCTTGAATTCAATAAAAAGCAATATGAAAAGGAAAAACATACTATTGACTGTTCTCCTTACATATGTACACCAGCATAAAAGGGAACAGTATACAAATATTGACTGCTCATGAGGATGGTGGTGGAAATTATCACTCCCTAGTTGCTGTCCACACAAGGCCTTCTATCACCCCGAGGTGAAGCCGAAGGGGTGATGGAAGGGCCGGTATGAACAGTACTGAGGGAGTGATAATTTCCACACCATCCGATAACAGAGCAGTCAATATTTGTTTTATATACCTCATTTTTCCAACAAAATGTAAAATTCCCAGAGAGTATGAAGAAAGTTATCTTATGTTCAAAAACATGTAGCTAAACTGAATTTACAACAGCTCATTGTGTGTATGCTATACATGAACGTGTGTGTATGCTATACATGAACGTGTGTGCAAAAGTTGCGGAGGATGATAGATCGATATGCGCCGTGTCACGTGATATAGTTTTGACCAATCACTGAATGAGAATCAGTATGAGGTATATAATATAAAAGACCAATTTTGAGAAGGAAAAGCTGATTGATTTATCCTTTAAGAAAAGTCTATACTTCTATGGTCAAATGATAACATGAAAATAAGTTATATGCCATCTATTTTCCAGGTTAAAAACCTTCATGTCTGCAACTCTATTAGAAATCAACATAATAGAAAGTGATGTCATCTGACTATACTTCGATTAAAACACCGTCCTTCAATATTTTCACCTGCATTTAAACATTAAAGTGATTACACAATGGTAAAAAAAAAATGTGATATATAATTGAGAATAGAATTCTAAGAAAAATAACATTAAAATTTGATGATTTTCAATCGAAATCAATGCATTT
This sequence comes from Echinometra lucunter, assembly GCA_029962745.1. Classification (NCBI taxonomy): domain Eukaryota; kingdom Metazoa; phylum Echinodermata; class Echinoidea; order Camarodonta; family Echinometridae; genus Echinometra; species Echinometra lucunter. The sequence goes on along the minus strand of CM057159.1, from coordinate 11,349,548 downwards.
TGGCTAATTTTCTCATAAAAAGTAAAGATTTGACCAAAAAAATTTGAGTATGAGGTATGACGTAAAAGTGGGTACCCAGCTTCGCGCATTGCAGTTGTGCTGCGCGCTAGACTGTACAATATGTATTATCCTTGCGCGCATTTTGCTAGACTTGTGCAACAAGGTACCCACTTTGACGTCATTTTGATGTCAAAGTGGGTACCCAGTTGAAACTGGGCCACAGCTGAGGGGTCAAAAATATCCTGAAATCTTACCACATTTGGGGGTTTCCTTGGCAAAACGACTTTTAAAAAAACTTTAGGCAGATGATTTTCTGCTAATAAAATCATGCTCTTTTAAATGAACTAACATTGTTTCAGCATTGGGTACCCCCTTTAAGAAATGAATAAGTAATAGGCCATCTGGTAAACCCCTTTAAGATGAAAATATGTACATAAGAAGTACAAATATAAAAGAAAAGATTGATCAATTTTAATTGATTCATAACTCTGAGAAATTCAAAACATTTCGGAAAGCATAAAAAATACCAGTATAAAGGTGATTTAAAAGGAGAGAAAGTTAATATGGATGAAACATCATAGGTGAACTAACAAAGAAGTTAATCTAACCCCCCTTTATAATCCCTAAACACACCCCTTATAAACCCACACACACCTCACTAATGCTGTATTACAGAGTCAGAGTTCTCACAAGTTGGCACTCTTGACAGGTTCTCTACATAATGATTTTGACGAATTGAAGTAAGATTTCAAATAAATCTCATGCACACCCACACACCCACATGCACCTCCTCGCACGCCCATATGAACACTGCATACACACCCCATACACACCTCTATGAAACTCATAAACAAATGTATTATTAATAACTCACACAGCCAGAGTTTACACTGGTTTGCAATCATGTCAGATTCCCCACAAAATGATTTATATAAATAAGAGACTTCTTTAGAAATTTTACAAAATATACACCCCCCACACCTTACATGCTCCACACAAATCCACCACAGGAAAACTTAACAACTGCTGTAATAAAGAGTCGCATAGCCAGAGTTAACAACACGACAACTTCTCCACAATATGATTTGGATAAACACTGCTTCTTTACATTTCTGATTATACAGCAATTTGGAGGAATGACCAGAAAATTTATTGAAGGATGTGCATGCTTTTCAATGCAAAATCTTCTTGAGGCACTTCTAGAATTATCAATTTTTAAAAAAATTGTCAAAATCATTAATGATTTGTCTAGACAAGATGCAATGATGAGATAATCAACGGTGCCCCAGAGACAACTTTTGTCACAATTTAGCCTAGTTCCAGCTTGTCATAATGTAATCCAACATCATGAATGAAGCTGGGGACCATTTATAGATAAAATCAAGTTCTGGTCATGTGATTTCATTGTGAAATAAACTGTTTCAAAGTGATTAAGAAAAGGTTGATTAAAGACAAGAATGAGTTCTGGGAAAGGTGAAAAATAAAATTTGAACTTTGTAATTCTTTCCATGTCAGTTAGGAAAAATATCACATTAAAAATGTCACCTAGAAAGGACTGCTGTTCAAATGCCCTCATATTGGAAGTATAATAATAAAAAGCTGAAAAGTTTGGGGATAGCATTCATGTCAGAATATACTCATTTCTTTGTGCAGTGCAAGTACATTTTGAGGAAAATACATTTACATGTAAGTGCAATTCTTATCAATTCAATAATCTATAAATCTTACACCAGAGACACCTGTGTTTATATACAACTAATCTAACTATTGGAGCTGCTTTGGAACAGTTTCTTTCACATTATGATCGCATGACCAGAACTCCACTTTATCTTAAAGTGGTAAATAAAAATTGGTGTATTCCCTGAGGTGTCAAGACATAAACTCAATTTTTCTGAAAAACACATACATTGAACACAGAAGTAGGTCAAAGGGACTACACACAAACACGCGAGCTGTCTCTTGTTGTATTTAGAATGAGGGTGTATTTGAAGAGTATTTTAAAAGGACATTTCTTCTATATTCTTTGAAACTGACAATGAAAAAAAAAAACATAGAAAGCTCACAATTTATATATATATCACCTCCTCCAATAACTCAAGCTTCTCTTGAAACTCATTGCAGATTCAAAATGGAAGCATGAATCTGGAGCAAAAAGGAGCAGTCTTCAGTGGAAATTAGGCACACTTCTGCTTGTTGACATTGTAGAAATGTGCAAATCAAACACCATGGGTATTTGAAGATGGGGAAACCTACATGTATAAGCTGTAGAACACAATCAATACATTGTCTCTAACTTTTGAGAATAATTTGAGGCCCAAGGTGGAAGATTTGAGAAGCATCCTGATGATCAGCTCTTTTGGGAAAAAAAAAAGACAAGGGGGGTGTTTCATATAGCTGTTCGTAAAGTTACACATGACTTTACGAACGACTTGAATACGAAGTGCCAAATGGGATGCCCACATTTTTTCTGACATTTCAACCAAGTGTGACTGCATTTCCCATAATCTCAATGAAATTGCGGCAAAAAATATACTTCCCAATAAAAATGATTGTAAACCACAGCAATGTTAATCTACATCTGTATATTTCATCTTTAGCTGATGCGATTTATGATGACTTAGAATCCCACCTGGATTGCCATATTCAAGTCCTTTGCAAAGTCATTTGTAACTTTACGAACAGCTTTACGAAACACCCCCAAGGTTTTATAAGGTGTACTACAGCCAGAAGGGCATTACTTCATAAACATTAACAGAGTTAATACCCTTCTGGCTCTGAATGAAGCAGCCTACTTGGAATAAGAAGGTTGAATTGCAAAACTGGTCTCCCCTAGGCTCATTCCTTCTACACCGTCTGATTCATACAGATTTCCAATTCACCAAGAACTTTTTATTTCTCATGCATTTTGTCCTTTTATATGGACCACTTCCTAAAGATGTGTGCTTTTTAAAAAAGAAAATTGAACAGAAACCGTACCTCCTACTCTGATTCATACAGATTTCCAATTCACCAAGAACTTTTTATTTCTCATGCATTTTGTCTTTTTATATGGACCTCTTCCTAAAGATGTGTGCTTTTTAAAAAAGAAAGTTGAACAGAAACCGTACCTCCTACTCTAATTCATACAGATTTCCAATTCACCAAGAACTTTTTTATTTCTCATGCATTTTGTCCTTTTATATGGACCACTTCCTAAAGATGTGTGCTTTTTAAAAAAGAAAGTTGAACAGAAACCGAACCTCCTACTCTGATTCATACAGATTTCCAATTCACCAAGAACTTTTTATTTCTCATGCATTTTGTCTTTTTATATGGACCACTTCCTAAAGATGTGTGCTTTTTAAAAAAGAAAGTTGAACAGAAACCGTACCTCCTACTCCGATTCATACAGATTTCCAATTCACCAAGAACTTTTTATTTCTCATGCATTTTGTCTTTTTATATGGACCACTTCCTAAAGATGTGTGCTTTTTAAAAACGAAAGTTGCACAGAAACTGTACCTCCTACTCTGATTCATACAGATTTCCAATTCACCAAGAACTTTTTATTTCTCATGCATTTTGTCTTTTTATATAGACCACTTCCTAAAGATGTGTGCTTTTTAAAAAAGAAAGTTGCACAGAAACTGTACCTCCTACTCTGATTCATACAGATTACCAATTCACCAAGAACTTTTTATTTCTCATGTATTTTGTCCTTTTATATGGACCACTTCCTAATGATGTATGCTTTTTAAAAAAGAAAGTTGAACAGAAACTGTACCTCCTACTCTGATTCATACAGATTTCCAATTCACCAAGAACTTTTTATTTCTCATGCATTTTGTCTTTTTATATGGATCACTTCCTAAAGATGTGAGATCTTTACCAAAGAAAGTTGAACAGAAACTGTATCTCGTACTCTCATTCCTCCCCAATGAGCTGATTCCTGTGAATCGGGGATTCAGAAACACTTCATTTCTGCAAAGCCAACAACACTAAAGTGTCATGTTAAAAGCCATTAACACATCGAATAGGGCACTATTTCATTTTTATGCACAGGAGGCCTAAATCTGAATTTCAAATCTCACTACACATAGCAATTGTTATCTTGCAACATGTATATATTCAATGTATGCTAAGCTTATTAATTAGCAAATCTGAAAAGTTTTGACAAAGAAAATGCACCATAAGGAGCCAAAAGAAATCTTTCTAGATCCCACCTTCAGCTTTAAATCCTTTCATAACGGTTTACACCAAAGAGCTAGAGGGGATGTCTCTAGACAGCTTTGAGGGGATTCATGAGGATTAAATGCAGGATGCCTTAACAAGACCATGAAAAATCTCCTGAATGTCATGGAATCTCAAATCCCCCAGCATCTGCTTTCTCACAGGTACATGAAAGCACATTATGGATTTTTAAATTTGGGTTACAGAATAAGATGGAGCATCCTGAAAATGTCTTAATCCTGAAAAGTTTTTTTTTAAAGCAAATCAACTTCTCTGACTATTGAAACAATAGATACACACCAAATAAATTGACTGCAGTCACATCTTGCTCTGATGCTTTTGAAAGTAGACTAAATATTCAGACTGTACTCCTGTCTTGTTCTAATACCGCATACTACATAACCTTACATAACTTTGATACCATGTCCATTCACCACACATTTTGACTGCAATCATACCTTGCTCTAATACACCCAATAACCTGAATGGCCATCACTGAATGGATATCACTACGTGAATGGCATTAGACTCCGCCTTTTTTTGATCATTTGAAGGGGCCGATAAGCACCCGTTAGTGCCATGATATCAATAACACTGTTGCATTATTCATATCTTTTGCGCGTATCATTTTCACTGTGACACTTTGATTTAATGCGCATTTGTAGCATTAACTACACATGCGGTAAGCTGATGTGTGTAATGTTTCATGACACATACAAATAAATGCTACTAGTTGGAAGCATCTTACAAAATGAATTATTCATTTTTGATCATGAATATTGATGGTTGCTTGGGTCGGCCTTCTAATGGATCTGGACAAAATGGCAGAGCTTTAGGGGCCTGGTCTAAACCTCTGTTTTGGACTAGATTAAGCATAATATACCTGAGCATTACTGTACCCCCACTGGACAAGAAAATATCTGGGTACTATACATGTTTATATGGAGATTTCAACCATGCTTTGAAATAAATCTCTTTTGTAAAATCGTGCTGTGTCCAAAACTTAACCTGATGTCATAATCTGACTGTGTTCATATCAAACTCTGATACCGCTGAGAGTTCACCAAATAGCCTCTACTGTCTTCACATCTTACCCTGATACCACTGACTATGTTCACATCTTACCCTGATACCACTGACTGTGTTCATATAAAACTCTTAATAAATTTGAGAATATAGTGTACCAAGTAACCTGACTTTGTTCAGATCTTGCTCTGATTCCAGTGAGCATACAACGAACATCCAGACTATCATATCAATTCCTTTCATAGCAAAAGTGCTCCTCACAATTTCAGTAAATTCGGCAGTTTAATGCTACGCGTACCGCCTTGACCGGACTGTGCGGTATCTGTGCAGTGTCTGTGTGTAGAGAGGCTGGGCCGAATACATTATTTCTTGGGGGTGCATAAATTGCCCTACTTATACATTCTTCTTTTACAATACTTTTAGGCAAAGCAAATGATAAGTCAAAATAAGAAAATATTACTTTTTATGTAAACATATATTTGTAATATTTTCACTGACCAAAAAAGGGTCAAAAGGGTGCAATAATTTGCTCTGTGCTCACCATCCCTCGACTCGAGTTCAGAAAAGTAAGTAAGATGCATGACGTAGTACAGTGCTCGTGCTGTGTGTGTATGTGTGTATGCAGTGCATTACGTATATGTACCATAGAGTTCGTTAACATGTATACACAGTATGGCTAGCCGGCACACATAAACCCTGGGTCGGGCTTCTAAAATGGGACATGCAGCATGATTGGACATGAAAATTGACGAGGCTAAAAGTGAACCAATCAAGATGAATTTTATATGTATGAAAAGCTTACATATCATATGTCACTGTCTGGGATTGAGGATTTACAAATTTGACGCAAAACGCGTTGCTGCCAAGTTGAATATTGGTATGTACTTGAAAGGCAATCGAGCACAGTGCGTCCGATCAATGGACATTATGTATGATAAAGTAAAAAAAAAAGTTAATTGGATTGTAAAAATTAACATCAAAATGACGGAGGTTTTTTTTTCAAGTAAGGGCATGGTTTTACATGGAATTTAAAGGAAATGTTCCCTTCTTCTCATATCTCGAATGAGGATATTATACTCCCTTTCGATTTTTAAAGGGGGTACCCAATGCTGAAACAATGTTAGCTCATTTGAAAGAGCATGATTTAATTAGCAGAAAATCATCTGCCTAAAGTTTTTTTCAAAGTCGTGTTGCCAAGGAAACCCCCAAATGTGGTAAGATTTCGGGATATTTTTTACCCCTCAGCTGTGACCCAGTTTCAACTGGGTACCCACTTTTACGTCAAAATGACGTCAATGTGGGTACCTTGTCGCGCACTTATAGCAAAATGCGCGTAAGGTATAATACATATTGTACAGTCTAGCGCGCAGCACAACTGCAATGCGCGAAGCTGGGTACCCACTTTTACGTCATACCTCATCCTCAATTTTTTTTTGGTCAGCTCTTGACTTTTTATGATAAAAATAGCCAAAATGCAATGATTTCGATTGAAAATCATCATATTTTTAATGTAATGTTTCTTAGAATTCTATTCTCGATCATATATCAAAATATTTTTTACCATTGTGTAATCACTTTAATGGTAAAGAAAAGTGTAAAAAGATGTTGAGAATTTTACAACATGTCATGTAATATAAAAATGCGTGTGGATCAGTTGATCTCCCAAAAGGAGCGCGAAGGAATTGATATGGTTCATATCTTACTATGATACCACTGAAAATACAATAAATGTCCCGACTGTGTTCATATCAAGCTCTGACAACATCACTGAGGGCATAATAAGGAACTTAGGTGAGTTCATATCATTCTCTGATACCAATAAAAAATACAACAAGGATCATGAATGTATTAATATCTGTATCTGATAACACTAAAAATACAACAAATATCCTGACTTCCTTCATATCAAGCCCTAATACCATTAAGAAAATATGTAATATGGCTTTGTTCTTATCGTGCATTGATACCACTGAAAATACACCGAATGTCCTGAAGGTGTTCATATCTTACTCTGATTCACTTCAGAATACAACTTTACTAGGTTCATATTTCACTTCGATACAACTGAACATTAAACCAAATAAACTGTGTTCATATTCATATCTGAATACCAGCATATCACTGGAAATATACTAAACAGCATAAAATGTGTTCATATCTGTATCTAATACCACTGAAAAGAGCAAAAGAAAAAAAATGTCATGACTGCGTTCATATCAAGTTGTGAAACCATTGAGAATATACTACATAACTCGGCTTTGTTTATATCAAGCTCTGATACCACTAGAAATAAATTAAAGGAGAAGTCTAGGCGATTTCTGTAAGCATGGATCATAAAGAAAAAATATTCAGCTGCTAGAAAATGTCTTACTTTACACAACATACCCTAGGATTACCGAGTAATCAACAATTAACTTGTATAAACAGAAGTTCTAGTACGAGCCCGTTTTCATCCACAATACAGCCGCAGCCTGGCCGAGTGATGTAGCAGATACACCGCACCGCACACAGGCGATGCATGATGATGATTATGATGCGAGCGACATGTAAGTACATGTACATGTACGTGTATGCACACTAGCGCGAGCTGTACAATCCACTGCAGTAGAGGTACATATTTTGTTTGTTTTGTTCTCACATATCATATGCGCGCCATAGCTTCGTTTTTCTGAATTTTAGTAGATCTACAGCCATATCATTTCTGATTTCATTTATGCTTCTTGTGCCTACTTGTTAGACTCAGAATTTGTAAAGACCATTAAATCTGACCATATCAATGGGCGATCAACGGGAAGACCTTACAATTTCTCGTGGGCTCGTAGCCCATCACTTTCGCAGGCATAGACCCTATCCATCAGCACTTCAAAACATTCCAGCTCGAAGTGGTCTTCGCACACTTTCCTTTCCTTTGAATATTTATAAGTTTTGAATTCGAATTTGCCTGTTCCAATATTAATCCATCGGGCACACCTCTGCTTGTCCGTCAGGGGATTCGGGATTGCAAAAAAAAATTCTCTTTGGAACAGAAGTGGTGTGATCGGTACACCCAAAAGCTAGAGATATCGGCATTTTGCATATAGGACGTACAGAGAATATGTGCGCATGCGCAGTGCAAATGCATCTCCTACGTCACACGACCAATGACCATATTTGGGTTTCGGTGGGAAATTCAATTATTTGGAGTAAAAAAACCAACACTTAATTGGTATTTAAAAATCACAAAAATCAAGTTGACAAATGAAAGTAGCATTATCTGTTAGTCTGAATTTTAAGCTTTATAGTGTAATTTTAATGAAATCGTCTGGACTTCTCCTTTAAGTAACATGACTGTGTTCATATCTGTATCTGATACCACTAAAAATAACAATTATCCTGACTGCATTCATATCAAGTATTTTTGTGAATACACACCTCACAAAAGTAACTAACCACTTTGTCTTTGGATCATGGCTCAAATATGGTGTGCTGTATCGGACAACTTTTAACATAATTTGAAATAAAATTTGATTTCAAACATTTTGATACTTCATACATGATGAAAATTAAATAAAAATCATCTCTCTACCTGCACTCCGTGCACTTTATGATCTTTGATTTCAATCACACAAGTAGGCCTATGGTTAGCTCATACCTTTTTATGATGTCATCTGTGTATTCACGCATCATATGTAATGCATCTATTGCGTATCTTTGTATTTGCGCACTGACAAAAAAGGGTGGAATATGGCAAATTGTTGCCCTCTTATTTAATATAGTGGTCTGCGCGGAAACCCGGAAGAGGGATACAGATTCAGAGCAGCGTGCAAAATACAGCTTTTTATTTTGCAGCTAAAATGCCTTGTATAGGTAATAATATCTTACATTGCCCAATCTGAATCCAATATTGCCCAAGCGGAAGGAGAGAAACTTGAACATAGCTGAATGACAAATTTGTTACTATTTGAACTTTTCGTCTCTATAGAATGTATTCTAAAAATTGTGATTTTGAAAACCTTGCTTCTCTTTTTTTTATTCTGGGCAGATTTTTTCAGTCCCTTATGTTTGTATTTTTATGTCATTTGATACATGTACATGTATGTCAGATCTCTATCATTTCTCTACTTTTTTAGAGTTTTCTGTTATCACTAAATCTGCACGAAAAATTTAATGTTAAAAGTTAGTCCTGCAGCAGTCTGGTGAAGTTACATTCATGGTGTCAAGAGAAGCATTATGTAGAATGATCAAAAGTATATATCAACCCTTAATATGCCCCTTTGTACCTCAGCTGGTAACAGTACTAATCCCTACTGTGCAAACTACAAATCTCCCCTGTGAGGGGGGTTTATTGTGGGGATTCTTATCTAATCCATAATAGAAACCTGAATATTTGTCAGCACAGAAAACAATTACTCTAAAAGCCCTGCCACTTCCGTGTTTTGTCTCTTCAAGAATGATACCTTTCTACAAATGACAGAAACTATTACTTCTTATAGAAAGATGTTGCTCTTGTAGCTGCTTTTTCTTTGTGCACTACACTCGCCACAGGCATGAGCAAACATGGAGTACACATTTATTTGGCACTCCAGCTCAAGCTAGTACTCATGCACAGGGCAACTGTACACAGAACAGTGTGCAGCTTAACTCTTACAGTGCCGATGTCATGCATATGTGACAAAGAGACTTTGCATTTTTAATCGACCATTACTCCACTTAAAAAGAAGTATAATATGGTGATGAAAATATGTCAAAGTTTAGAGGATGAATATAGTATTTAAAATATCTATCAGCCACCATGCTACCATAGGATTTTGAAAAGAAAACTGCAGATTTTGGAAAGGATCCATTACCACTTTAGTATAAAACAATAGCAAACAAATGAGAAACAAAAGAAGGAAGCTCAGTGCTGTTTCACAATAATTTTCAAGTATGACACTGAATTAATAGGAATACTTGGTTCATTTGAAAGGGTAAGAAATTTTCTACAACTTTTGTGTACAACATATCTATATAAGAGTTACTGTTGAATATTTGCAGGCATTTGAAAAGTAAGCATTGTTCATGATTTGACAGAATCTTGGAACAAGCAAAACCTCTTCGCATCATACGAGTTAAAGATAAAGTTGAGTTCTGGTGATCAGCGGCGGATCAAGGATTTTTCAAAAGGAGGCCGAAGTCTGTCCAAGCACCTGAAAAATAAGATGACAAGCACAAAAAAAAGGGGGGGGGTCTTCGGGTCTTCAGCTTTTCCATGTGTCTATTTTTACCCGAAAATTTCTCTGACAAGAAAGCAAAAAAAAAAGGCCATCGGTTCGGCCGTAAGGGGGGCACCGGCCCATTAACCACCCCCCCCCCCCCCTTCTGGCTCTGCCAATGGTCATGCAGTAACATAAAAAAGAAAACAGGTGTCTAGTGTTAGATTTGAAAACATCAAATCGACTGCCCAAAAGGCATCTGCACTGCACACAGAAATGAGCACATGGGACCATTAACAAAGGTGATATGAATATTCAGTCAGAACACATCAGCATTTTCTTGTCTGATTTCGAATATGAGGGCACTTGAAGAGCAATCCTTTTAAGGGGAACCTTTCTCCCATGATATTCTTCCTAACTCACATAAAAAAGAAGGAGACGGCTCACCTTTCTAACCTTTCCCTGAACTTATGTCGAGCTTGTCTTTAAGGGTTAAAAAAAAGATAAACTATGGAAGGATGATGAAAGATACCATTACATTTATCCCCAAACACTCATGAAGAGATAAAAAAAAATAATCAAAAAAACTGTGCTACAAATCATGTTCTCTCTTACTACGAGACATTGTGTTTGACTTTCCTTGTCTGTTGGTAATCAAATGAGGTCTGGTTACAATCAGATCATAATTCAATTTTAACACAGATGACTTACCGAAATATTCATGGCATTAGCCTGAGCACACGCTTGAAAGTTGCGGGTGAACAATCAAGACAAAGAAAGATCAAAAGTGTGGGCAGAAAAAGATTTACGACACAATGGAAATTTGTCTGACATGTAACACTTCACATTATCAAATGAAACTTATGCGCAAGAGATATGCATAATCTAATACAGCCTAAAAGCACCTACACAAAGGTTAGGGGTTTTTTTTAATACTAAAGTCAATACTTTGTCATATTGAACATGTTGACCATAAATCTCTGGATTATCATGCATACTCATTGACTTTCCTGCCACCAAAACTTTGGTTTTCTCCCTATAACAAAGAAAAAAGAGCAGTATGTAAAGTACAAATCAGAGCTAACACAACAAAGGGAATACAGAATTGGAACAAAGGGAATACAGAATTTGAACAAAGGGAATACAGAATTGGAACAAAGGGAATACAGAATTTGAACAAAGGGAATACAGAATTGGAACTAAGGGAATCCAGAATTGGAACAAAGGGAATCCAGAATTGGAACAAAGGGAATACAGAATTGGAACAAAGGGAATCCAGAATTGGAACAAAAGGAATACATAATTGGAACAAAGGGAATCCAGAATTGGAACAAAGGGAATACAGAATTGGAACAAAGGGAATACAGAATTGGAACAAAAGGAATACAGAATTGGAACAAAGGGAATCCAGAATTGGAACAAAGGGAATACAGAATTGGAACAAAGGGAATACAGAATTGGAACAAAAGGAATACAGAATTGGAACAAAGGGAATACAGAATTGGAACAAAGGGAATACAGAATTGGAACAAAGGGAATACAGAATTGGAACAAAGGGAATACAGAATTGGAACAAAGGGAATCCAGAATTGGAACAAAGGGAATACAGAATTGGAACAAAGGGAATACAGAACTGGAACAAAGGGAGTACAGAATTGGAACAAAGGGAGTACAGAATTGGAACAAAGAGATTACAGAATTGGAATGAGGAATATCTCGCAAGGATCACATAATACCTATTTCCAGCTAAAGTATCAAAATTCCTGCCCAAAATCAGATTTCTTCTAAAGCGTTTTAAATTTAATCATACGGGATGGGTAGCAAATTATTTCCGTGAAATCTACAACATCAGCACTCGACTAACATTATCTTATCCTATAAGCCAATACCGTTTATACCTGAGGTGATAGATTAAATGGGACTGAAAAACAACAAAACATTTTGCACCGTGTGTGTTACTTGCCAGTTGAATCTTTGGGCATAATATCATCATGCTCACAAAGAATTCATTCCGAGTTGACTTCCTGATGAGGCTTCATGTAAAATTGATATGTCCCATTATATGCCCTTTTCTGCCTCAAAAGTATGCATTTCTCATACAGTTTTTTAATTCGGGTGATCATAACTTTAAAGGGATCCAGTAACTTTGTGCTTGATTTAATAAATTGTTGAATTTTGATGCCTGTGCTGTATAAAGATGTTCATAAGGATGTATATCAACAGCCAGGAATATAAGGTTTTGAAATATGTTATTTTCAAGATATCCTTTGCCATATATTGAACATGTTGACCATAAATCTCTGGATTATCATGCATACTCATTGAATTTCCTACCACCAAAGCTTTGGTTTTTTTCCCTATAACAAAGAAAAAAAGAGCATTATATACACGACAATTCAGAGCAAAGACGACAAAGAGATTACAGAACTGGAATAGCCAGTAGCAAGGATCACACATGCCTATTTTCAGCTACGGTATCAAAATTCCTGCCAAACTTCACCGGATTTCTTCTAAGGCGTTTAAAGATTGTAATCATATGTGATGGGTAGTAAATGATTTCCATGAAATCTACAACATTAGCACTCGACTAACCCCTAAAGTCACATCCTATCAGCCAATCCTTTAATACCTGAGGTGACAGATTAAATGGGACCAAAAAACAACAAAGTATTTTATTCTGTGTATTTATTGGTATACAACCTAAATAATTCATGTAAAAATAACTTGGAAGTTGACTAGGGGACTCCAATCTTTGGGCATAATTATGAATTATTTAAAATCCAAGTTGATTTCCTGATAGAGCTTGATATAAAATTGGTAAGTCCCCTTATATGCCCTTTTTGCTTCAACAATTTGAAAGTCTCGTACAATTTTTGAGGGTGATTATAACTTTGATAAAAAATATATATATTTTGATGAACAGTTCCCTATAACCCACTGCCTACAAGAACCACTTGCACTGAGTGGTTCCTGTACAATGTCTAAAATAGACCCTCAAGTTTCTGAAAACTTTGATCAGTTTAAAGTGTACTAATCATAATTTGCCTACAATTAGTATGTGTGTAATAACCCCCCTCCCCCTCCCCCCCTCTCCCCCCCCCCCCCCCCCCCCCAGTTTACCCAGCATTATGGGGCTTGAATGTTTAGGAGTTTGAAGAAAATAAAGGTTAACATAATGCACAGCATCAAATGGCTTTATGCTTCAGTAAATGCTTTTAATTTATGCCTGCCTGTAGACACATTTCAAATAGTATACTTACTACCTGCTCTGAGGGTATTTGAAAATTAAAAAAATAATAACTGGTCTTTTCCATCATGTCCTTGCAAGAAAAGGCATAAACTTCTATGACAGGAGTTTACAAAAATCAAATAAATGTGAATTTTTAACTCCACATATGTTGTGTCAAATACATTTTCCCATGATATATCTTGAGCTAAGAAAGAGACAAGCTGCACCTCGATATAATGGAGAAATCTTATTTTTTTGTGCAAAAGTACATATGGTGAGTTGTCCACAATAATCTGCCATTTTGAAGCAATAGGATTGAAGCCATGGATCACCATTGAAATTAAACTGAGATTTGACTTTCATGAATTCTCATTTTGTAACCAATTTAACTTGTTTAAATTGCTTCCATCTATCCTACCCTTTCATTAAATTTGACATGTCTCTAGGGTTTAATTTTCCTATAATATTTAACATGAGGAGAAAAACATCTTACAGCATCTTAGTTTTTTCCTGTACCTTGATATAGTGACTAGTTAAAAGCAAAGAAATAGTTTTTGAGGGCGTACCTGTAACTGTATATAACCTGCAATAGACTGATCCTTCATCAAAAGGAATGGAATGACTGACTGTACAATTGATTGAATGATTCTATACTGCTGGCCAAGGTGAAATACGTGTAGCGAGCAACAGACCTGTTTTCTAATGTATTCAATTTATGCACGTTTCTCTCCAGAACCCTTCGTTACCATAATATTATGCATAATGGTATCTGAATAGATCGATCGAATCCACTTTGCATACATTAGTTGCTGCTATGTCAGACAAGCCTCTGGCAAACTTCATAGTTGTCAAGGGAAAAAACTTTTTTTTCAACAACTCTGCATAAAATTAGTAAACAGACTGTTTGTTGTTAAAGGAGAATGAAACCTTGGGGAAATATCCATTTTAATGAAAAGAGAGGACAGACAGAAGCAAATTTCAAAAAGTTCCATCAAAATCAGTTACCCATAGAATGCTGGGTAAACCTGGGGGGGGGGGGGGATATTACACATATACTAATCATAGGCAAATAATAATAATAATAATAATAATAATAATAATAATAATAATAATAATAATAATAACAGGCATTTGTAAGGCACTGTCTATCTAGAAATATTCTATTCCAAGGCGCACAAGAAAAAGAAAGAAAAGATAACAGGGTTTGGAGGGGTGTCAAAGTGTCTAGCACCAGTATTGTTAAAAGAGATAAGTTTTCAGCTTGGATTTAAAGGTTTCTAAAGATGGTATGATTCTCAAAGTCATTGGTAAATTATTCCAAAGAGAGGGTGCTGCAGCTGAGAAAGCCCTTACACCAAACCAAAGACTACTCGCATCTTGGGGATCTTAAAAAGATACTGATGTGATGATCTAAGACTACGAGCTGGTGTATAGGGCATAACAAGGTCTTGCAGATAGTTTGGTGCCAATCCATTTACAGCCTTCCATGTAAGAAGAAGGATTTTGAATTCTATACGCTTGTGGATTGGCAACCAGCATCTTAGAGATAATGGAGAAAATGTGAAATCTTGTGTACAAAACATATCCTCTTTGCGTTACGGGGCCCAGGTGTGTCCAAGAAGGAGATGGTGCAACGAACTCTACTACCTGCATGAATCTGTAAAAATAATACCACTTCATAACGTCTCCCTTCAACTACCCCAAGGACAATTTGTCTTTCAGAGAGACAGAAGGCCATTAATGCTTGAAAAAGTGACCGAGTGAACCCATAGCAGGGACAGGGTATTCTTAATAGCTAAATCAATCAGGTTTCCCACCACAATTGGCAACAATTATTTTTTTTACCCCCTCCTAGATTTTTTTTGAAAAAGTTATTAAATGAACCAATGAGAATGGACATGCAAACTTTAACTCCAAAATGGCCAATTACATGAGAATAAAATTGTTATATCATACCTTGCATTGCCAATTTAGAGACTTTAATGATTAGCTACTATTAAATCGCTTCTTTTGTATAGCAACAAAAAAGGAATAATTTATAACTGGACTCATATTATGCAGTGAAGTTTTCTCTTTCTGCTCATGTGTAATGATTTCCCTAGCTGTTGTGTGGGCAGGTCTGTGGGTGCAGGCTGTGTGTGATGCATGTAGAAATTGTTAGATGTTTATGTCTCTGTCCCAGAATCCAAACTCTTTGTTCCCCACTGTCATCTCTGCGATATCAAACTTCAGAATGAAAAGACTTCATAGCATCTTAGTTTTGCTGATATGTTGTTGTTTAGCATCTAAAAGTCCAGAAATCTGACAGTTTGTAGGGATTTAAAAGCTGTACATGACTGTTAATGCAGTGTACATGTAAATGCAATGTGGGAGCTCACTCGAACCCCATTATGTTGTGTTCTCTGCAAGTTTATCATGCTGTATAAGTTGGAAGTGTTTTCATTTAAGAATGGATAAGTGTTTCTGTCTAAAATCTGAGCTGTAGCGAACTACTTTGATTGGTTTATTTGGGATTTTCCTTGAGGAGACTTCTTGGTGCCAACTGTCAGCAGCTATCTGTTGCTACCCAAAGTGGTTACTGTTTGCAGTTGCATTGTATATTCAAAGAAAGTAAAGTGTATGAATTAATGTACTGTCTTAAGCTTCTAGCTTTTAGCAGATGAATTGTGGTCCAGAGCATGAGAGCATTACAAGAGAGAAATAGATCCTCTGGAACATAAAATACCAATCTGGCATCCAACCTAGTTCTCTACACTAAACTACATGTACATGTACAGGTGTACATAACACATAATAAACACCTTTTTATTGGTGGTTATGGAATCCAAGGAAACCTATGCCCTACCAGAACAACAACAGCCATGGATGGGGCATTAATTGCCCTAGGCCACAATCTTGAATCTATAAATAAAAATCAACAACATGAAGGAACAGATTGCAGAATTTATTACTGAAGGGTAGTATATCAGTGATCAGAGCATTCATATATCCTTGCCCCATCCTCGCCCCCATCCCTGACCTACATTAATGAACCATCATACTTACACCTCAACAGCAACTATCATCTGTAGACATCATCGAGAATACTACAGAAAGGCTCTATGCAAACTCACAGTTCCTAACTTTATTCTATCCAGCTTCTTAACTAGTTCAAGCTCGTACAGGTAATACAGTTTTGGCTACTTGTCAGTTTCTTTGCTTTTAGATGGTAAATGGCAAGATAGTAACAAAATTATTGAAGTTTTTTTCCTCCTCAATTTGAATATATATAGAACAAAATTTCAGGTACTGGTAAAGGGACACGGCACAACATGGCCATGATTCCATAGACACTGACTACATACATGGTAACCCTTTGAGGATCCTGTGTACGCGACAAATTCAGTGTTTCAGAACAAAGCGCTCAATATCATAAAGGGACTTATCAGAGTGGGAGAGTCCTTTTCTTTTATCTTACCGTATGGCACTGTATAGCCCAATCTAGCATTCCTTTCATATATTTAAACCAAAATTCACCAGAAATCATGGCTGGAATATCAAATGATCTAACACATGCATCTTTTAACACAAGGAGAACAATATACAACTACATTTCAAATGTTTGGAAGTTTTCTTTTGCTACGTGTGCATTACATGAAGCTTAATGGCCTATATTTCAAGGTCAACAACACACTAAATATCGTATTTACAGAAACATCCTGGTATGACGCATCATAAAAGTCTTGGTGTGAAACATAAAAATTCTGATCTCACCAACTCCATGTCGCATCAACTTTCAGATTTTAGATCGGCCCAATATTCATAAAAAGTCGGTCAGTGACATCTCCCTGAGAATTACCGGTATCACACTTTTTCTTTCAAATTATTCACTGCTTGTCTTATTTTCTTTCCATGTTTATTATTCATGAATACCTGAATGCTACACAAACTCACTATGAACTGTTCATAAAGAAAACGTCAGCATGTCATAAATCAATTAATAATAGCTACGCTGATGGTAACAAGCTTGTCTGAAAAATGTGGTACGTACATGTACTGTCAGTGTGTGGGTGGTTAAAGCTGAGTGGGTGTGTTTGAAGAAATAAGTGGTGACAGGCATTACTCCATGTAAATGCATACTTGCGCTGCAAATACATGTCCCTAAATTTGTAAATAAAATGGAGAGAGAAGACCCACAGGTCACAAGACAGACAATCAGAGATTCCAACAAACCACAAGAATAAAGGTTCAAAAAGGTTCACAAGACTGATGGTCCACAAGCAAAACAGCCTGCAAGGCTAACAGTCCTTGAGTTGAGATCAACCTTTATGATCTACATGTACATCAGGAAAGAGACAAGTCCATAGCCATAATGTGTCTCGCTATGTTCGTGTGCAATTATTCTTGCAGGTAAATTGTAACATTTGACCTCATTTGACCTTTGATCCCAAATACACTGAGGTCCCTGTAAGCCATCTACCATCCAAGTTAGGTTACAAATGGGCTTATGCTTCGAAAGTTACCAACCCAAGTAGAAACTTGCAGGGAAATTATAAAATTTGACCTCATTTGATCTTTGACCTACATACATGCCCATTGACCCCCCAAATAAGAATGAGGTCCCTATAGAGCATCTACCATCCAAGTTTGGTAACAAACGGGCAAATGGTCGCAAAGTTCTTCAAGTTTGATTAGAGTTACGGATGGACGACAGACTGACAGACTGTGCTAAGGATCCCTTAGTCTCGCCTTGGTGGCTTGACAAAAATTGTTATTGTTGGTTATCAGTTTTGTAGGATATTAATTTTTGTTACTTTTATAAGCCCCACAAAAAGTTTTAGAAGGTCCATGAGAGCAATATATTTGGTCCTCTTGGTCTCATGCTAAAACCTCAGAACAATTGTCAAGTTCTGCAAAATTGCCAAATTGACAATATGTCAAATTCTCTGATGAAAAATTCTTTTACATTTTTCTTCATAATGAAGCCATTCACATGAAAAAATGATGAAATCTTAAAAGAATTTGCATCAATCAGTAAGAAGTTCATATCAAACTATGACATGTAAATTAAACATTCATTTTTTTGTGTTTGTTTGTGTATGGGCATAGTGAACTGCACGTCATGATTTCAAAATATGGATTCAAAAACCATGGACTTGCCACAAATAACACCACTGCAAAAATAGAACTGTTTACAAATTTCACACAAATTTCTTGAAAAAGGGGTTTCTTTTGACAACAGCAAAAGTTGCAAGACATAGCAACACGTCATAAAGTAGATTTCACTCATTTAGATGCCATTATGCATAACAGGTAAATAAAATAGTAGCAACCAGGGGTTCTAGAGAGAAAAATATATTACATGCATTGATATATAGCAGTATAAAGTCTGTGGATAATCAAACTTTAATCTCTAATCAACTGCAAGTCAGAGAATTTTGGATGGATAGGAGGATTACCCAGCTATTCAGATCAGTAACATGTCTTCATAAGATGTGGCATAGTTCTACACTTTCCGCACTTTTTGATGTTATTCCTCTTTGTAACGGTTTCAAACAAACAATTTGTCAGTTAAAACAATATAAATTCATCACTTATTTAAGTGAACTTTTCTAATGCATTTCAAACAAGTTCACATCTTAAGAAGATGAAAGATTCATTTTGTTTGCCACTGGCGTATCTGTAATTGAGTGAAGTTCTTAAAACCTGTAAATCTCTCACTATCTGCTCTGGTATTAAAGGATTTTAATTTACATTAATTTGTTGTCTAAATCAGGGGGAAAGTACTTCAGTTAATTTCATCTGTCACCAACTCCAGCTCTATCTGCTTTGCTTGTATCAACAGAGGTTTAAGTATGATGAGATGCTGAAGGGGAGATTTGAACATTTGAATCAGTTCAGGGCCCTGTTTCATAAAACTTGTTAGCAGTAAACAACTGCCACATTTCTATGACAAATTTGCTCTCAGCCAAACAGATGCAAGGATTTCAGTAGCTTATAACAGTTATTGCAACTTGCTATTGATAAGTTTTATGAAACAGGGTCCAGTTGTGCAACTTGGAGAGCACAGAGGCAACACCCCCCTCCCCCAACACACACACACACACACACACCCACATATATAGAAAGAAGAAGGAAATGAGACTTTTACCCTTTCATACTGCAGCCTGTATTCAGGGCACTCCTGAACTTCCCCAACTTAGACCAGCACAAGTCCATACATACTGCCATTTATGACCACCAAGCTGCATGTGGGTTTTGGGGGTATGCATAACATTAAGAATTTCAGTCACGTCAACGTGTATAACACAGGAATGAGCGTAGAACACCTAATCTAGACTGGCCTAAATCACTCCAACTGTTTATACTGGAGTTAGGGCGCCCCAGGTGTGTCCAGGGTGTGACCCAGGATCCTGGTGCACTTCTTGAAGCATCCCAAATTTGCAGTGCCCCAAATTCTTATACCTCATATATAATGGGAGTTAGACTCCCCCAGGATGCTTCCTGGGATGGTCTTACTCCAAGTATATATCGGGTAATAGAGGGATAAAGAGGGACAGAGGAAGGCAAGATGGATGAAGATGGTACCCCCCTACCACACACTCCTCATTTAAAAGCCTAATTCCCCCCTCCCCCATTTCCACCACCTCATGATATCCAGACAGATTCTGGACAGGTATTCAATTCCGCACTCAAGTCAGAATTTACTATATTCTACTCATTTTTCAGCTTAAGTAGAATACTTTGTCAACTTCAGTATTCAATTACGTCTCTTGGCTTTGTGACATCCACTTTCTAGAATTATTTTGGAAGCCTTGATCAGACAGGCATGTTTTTCCACATACAAAGTCATTATCATACTGCAACCAGTACCACGCATACAATGCATTGCTTTTACAGCACAACATTTGGGATGGACTTGATGACATTACAAAAGTTATCAGGCAGTATTTTGCCTATAAGTCTGCTTACTAAAGTAAGTAAAATGCTATTTCACTTAGCTAAGTAAACTGCTCAGTAAAATACAGACTTACTCCACTCACTAAATTGAATATGACCTACGGACAGTGGCAGTATTTACAAAATCATTTTAAATAGGCAGACTGTTTGGCAGCAAAATTTCTCTTTTTGTTGTTTTGATTCAGCACGGATATCCACAACTTGGAAAACTTACTATGATTACCATGGTTAAGAACTTAACTGCTGTGTTTGAAAGATTCCAAACTTGGTATTCTAATTCCAAATCTGAACAGGCGATTATAAATATCAAGATATCATCTCCTGTATAAATCTGGGTTGGAGAAAAATGAATAATAAAGCTTTAATTAATGCACGAAGAGAGAACAGGATTTAGCATTCAGTTCCTTTATTCCTTCAAATCAAGACACCAATCCATACCTAATAAACTGTCAGCACATAAACACATCAAACTATTTATCTCTTCTTTTTATACTAGCAGTAAAAAAAAAACCTCACAAATTGAAGCTTATAGGTAATCATTAATAATCTAACTGTTCTTTGACAGGGCATAATTCCTTGAATTGAATTGAATATTTATCATTCAATCTGATTTTTTCTTTCCCTTTATCCTTCCCATGAGCTTAAAACTGCGATACCATAACCGCTTCATCAAAATCTTAGGATTAGGAATGTTCAATACTAAGCCCCCAAATAACCACAGCTGGAGTCTAAAGTAAAGAAATAAAGTGAAATTAAGAAAAAGAAAAGAATGCCAAACAGCTTACAAGCACAGATTTCATTTGGATTCCCTTTTTTTTCACAGGAACAGAACAATAAATTCTTGACCACATCACTGTCTGACCCCAGTAGGAAAGAACACTTATTTGTTTAACATGAGTAATTTTCCAATTGTCAAAATGTTTTTTGTATTTTATTTTCTTCTTACCAGAGATTTTTGCAGTTTTCCTAAGCCCATTTTAAGCTTTATACAGCTCAATCATGATATTCAAGGTTTAAATATTAGATCTTTAAGATATAAGCACTGTGAGATATCAAACCTCTGTATTAATGCAACAAAGGCTTTGACTAATTGACCTCACTTCCATTTTAAAATCAATAAACAACCCAGCAAAGCAGTATGTGCGTACAGAATAACAAAACTTAAAAAGTAATAAGCCTGGATAATAACTAGTCCATGAATATTGAGCACACATCATAGAATCACTTTGGTCACTTTGAATAAAAAGTGCTAAGGGTTTGTTTACCAGCAATTCTTCGCCGTAATTATTGCTTTGTAAAGTCCTATTTGTCCTCTCCCACCTTCTCATGTTTTATGAGGCTTGTCAAATTTGTTTACACCATCGTCACATCTCCTGGTAGGAAATATCAAACTGGGTACTACATCTGGGCCCTGTTTCATAAATCTTGTTATCAATAACAAGTGGCAATCACTGTTATAACCTACTGCATTCCTTGCATTTGATTGGCTGAGAGCAACTTTGTCATAAAAATGTGGCAGTTGTTAATGATAACAAGTTTTATGAAACTGGGCCCTACTTTTACAAACATAGGGATACTCATGTTCTGATTTGGTTACCGAGGGCTCACACTTTCTGCATTAAACCATGGTGAATAATTAATGCAGTCCTGTTTTTCTGGCATAAATAAATGGTAACTGAAGATGAATGAATCACCTAGGTTTACTAACTTAACCTGTGTGTAAAGGTATAACGGTTGTAAGGAAAAAAAGGAAGTACAGTAGGTTTATACAAAACATCCCACATACTGGGTTGTTTTTTTGTGTGTGTGAACAAGCCTTTAACATGCAGAAATACATAATTTTAACAAGCCTTCTACACAGTGCCCAATCTTGCAGTGGACTTTCACTTGAAGTAGTAATTTTCAACGTTTGATCTCTTTTGATTGCTAAATTTTTAAATTTTCCCCAGATTAATATAATATGAAGCTTAGTGAATTTGATCATATCTTTATATAGAAAAAAATGAATATAGATTAAAGATTAAGGATGGAGATTGGAGGATGAAAGAGATCAGGACCTGTCATTCTTTGAGCAAGTTACATCTCGTAACGGACATGATGTGTACGTCTGACCCAACCTTTTCAAACGGTATCCAATCGCTGAATTACATTAAATATTCAATCAATGATTTCTAAGAGATAAATAAAGTAAGGATAGAGTGAGGAAAGGTAAGGTGCAAAAAGAGAGATAAAAAGAGAGTCAGAGAAAAAGAGGATCAAAGCTGGAACATTCAGATACTTGGTAAAATGTGGGCTAGAAAGATCAAAGCAAGACAGATAGAGATAGAGAGGACTGGATAAAGGCTTGTTCAGATATGACGCGACAAACCCGAAGGACATTTTTAGTGTACATGTACAAGTCAATGGGATATGAGGCAGCCAAAAAAATCCAAAAACAAAACAAAACAAAACGAAGCAAGAGGCATACTTTTTGCCTCCTGGTGGCAAAAAGCAGTGGACCAATCAAATTCTTAAAAAGTTAAGGCAAAATATGAGGTCGTGAGTCAGCGCAATTTTTAACAAAAATCTGTTCTATCTGGACGTTGACGCATTAATGCTCGTTCATTGTCAGAAGTGGCATGGATGGCTGTGCCATATCTGAACACTAAAAATGTTGCAGAGGGTTGTCGCATATCTGAACAGGCCTTAATGATGCAGACAGCCATTTGGGGTGGGGGAGGGGTGAGAGAGAGAGAGGGAGAGAGAGATAGCTAGCTGGATATATGAAATGGTAGCTACAGTCTCTCTTGCCCCTTTTTTTTACCAGTTCCACCATCAATTATTTTCTCTGTCAACATGTCAACAGAAATTTTCTGAGGCATCATCACAGTGTTGACATAAGTGTGCCAAGTGTGCGGACAAATTTGGGTTTTTCTTAGTAATTATACGCTCTCCTCCATCAATCTGGATTTAACCAAGAGTTTCTGGGATAATGTGCCCAAAGTTCAAATGATATTTGATAAACAAGTGAAGCATCAATTATCTTATCAAAGTTCTGCTAGTTTCAATGTTCTGCTCTCTCACAAGAACTTTTGAGAAGATACAGCCTCTAATTGTTTGAGAAAGTGCTAATACATGTACCTCATTAGGATTTTGCCATGTTCTGATTTGAATATGGTTGCTGAAAGTACAAA
>CM057159.1:11299770-11325301 GCA_029962745.1 Echinometra lucunter | reverse complement strand
GTAACAAACTGTGTCTAGGAAAAGAAATCCTAGGCAACACAGTTCCTTCTTCTTCCTCTTCTTCTTCTTCTTCCTCTTCTTCTTTTTCTTCTTCTTGTTCTTGTTCTTCTTGTTCTTCTTGTTCTTCTTCTTCTTCTTCTTCTTCTTCTTCTTCTTCTTCTTCTTCTTCTTCCTCCTCTTCTTCTTTTTCTTCTTCTTCTTCTTCTTCTTCTTCTTCTTCTGCTTCTTTTTCTTGTTCTTCTTCTTGTTCTTCTTCTGCTTCTTCTTCTTCCTTTTCTTCTTCTTCTTCTTCTTCTTTGTCTTTTTCTTCTACTTCTTCCTCCTCCTCCTCCTCCTTCTTCTTCTTGTTCTTGTTCTTCTTCTTGTTCTTTTTCTTTCTTTTCTTTTCTTAGTGACAGAACTACAACACAGTTATTTTTTCCTCTCCAGTCATGACTGAACCTTTCAAAAATTGTTGCTTTACTTTCCTTCACATTCATGACCTTTCTCCTTATTCACACGTATCTTTCTATCAACATGTTACATTTCCCCCATCTTAATACATTAGTACAACTACTTCTATGTAACTTTCCTTGCATCAACGTTTCCTTCACTAGCATCAACTGCCAAAGGTATAACTTTTTACTAACTATCAAACCAGTCACACTTGCAAAAGTCTAGGACCACAAAACCTCTATGTGAGGGCATCGAAAATTTTCCATTTCCTACAATATGTTGATGGAACAGTATGAAAATGCATTAAGATTAGTCCAATTCTTTGATATTTTATCTTAGAATGGAAAGGGCATTTTGATCCATAACAGAATAAATGAGTATTCAAAATACATTTTCTACATTCTTCAAATTTCAAAAGATGTCTAAATACAAACTTAAATAACAATAATGGAAACCCGCATCAAACCTCAGCTGTGTCCCAGTTTCAATAGGGTACCCACAATGATGGCATTGTGGTTACCTTGTCATGCAATTCTAGCAAAATGCGTGCAAGATATAATACATATTGTACAGTCTAGCACGCACCACAACTGTGATGCGCGAAGCTGGGTAACCACATCTTTGTCATACCTGATACTCAAATTTTTAGGTCAACCCTTGACTAATCACAAATAATCTGCCAAAATACATTGATTTCCATTGAAAATCATCAAATTTTTAATGTTAAGCTCTGATTCACCAAGGTAAACAATTCAATTAACAAGCAATTAAACTAAGTCTACAGGAAATGATTTAATAATTGTTTGCTATTTCAACTACAATGGGTGTCTGGCCTGAATCTACATGTACATCAGGGTAAAAAATACCCGGAGGCGACTGGCGAGTTTGCCCTCGGCAGAGGTCAAATAGCTCCCTAAAATCTTTGGGGTGACCATTTTCTTCAGAGTCACCCTCGCCTCAGCTCCGAAAATGCGCGAATCGTGATCTGGGAGCAGCAGAATTAACATTCCTTGAAATAACACACACATTAACACATCATACTGATACTCAATTACATATACACTCTCAAGGAGAAAATTGGGATATCTGCAATTAAAAGTCAACATAGCTCCCTTGGGCCTAAAAATAGCTCCTGTAAAGTTGTCCATGGGAGCTATTTTGTCAGAAAATAGCTCTCTTGTGAGAAAAAAATGTATTTTTTTACCCTGATCTACAGGAATCTTTGGACATCAACATATACAAGGATTTCCAAATCAACATGTACAAGGATTTCCACATTAAAATCTACAAGTAGCCATGTGAATGTCTACCAGTAACACTTCCAAGTCGAAGAAACATGATACCACATAGCTTTTTAGTGTCAAAATAACGCTATTTCTATTTCGCTATTTTTGTTTTAACCTACATGCACATTATACATCATTATATAATCCTTTTAACAAGAAGCAGTTATCATTAACATGATTTCCTACGTTTATATCGCATTAAAGAGTGCTAGAAAATAAATATTGATAAACTGCATGCCTTTCCAAAAAAGCCTTGACCATAATGCATTTTCATTCAAATTGAAATAAGTGGAAACAGAATGCGTAACAATATGATGGCATTTGAAGAGCAATTCTTCACAGGGAATGTTTCTTCTATAGATGATATTCTTTCAAAGTGACACAATAAAATTGAGATAGTTCACAAATTATTTTCCACCTTTATGTCATGTAGAACTCAATTTTCTTCTCTTTAATGGCAACAATAAATGGAATTGATGGAGGAAGTACCTGTAGAATTTCAGAAAGATAAATCATATTTCATGACATGGTAGATGATCCCTACATGTTCCGACAGTCAAGAAAAAATTCACACATACTATTTTTCATCAATTAATTTTATTGCTTTCATTCTTTTGATGAATACTAAAACTTTAATAGGTATGGTTTCTTATTCCAAGATCTCCTTGACCATATTTCTTTGAACTGGTCAGCGTTTCCGTGGCAAAGGCCACGTCTTAAAAGCCTTCTCCTTCTATTGTATTCCGGAAGTAGTAGGGTTTATAGCCACTTGGTCTAATACCTAGATCGTCTAACACCACTATGGCTAAACCCATTTGGTCTACTATCAATTTGGTCTAATTGCCATTTGGTCCAATCATCACTTGGTCTAATATCTACTTGGGCTAACTGTCATTTTGTCTAATGATCAAATGGTCTAATTGCCACTTCATCTACTTGGTTTTCCTTATGTCATCTACCTGGTAATGACCATTTGGTCTATTACCAGCTTGTCTAATCTGATAGACTAAGTGATGGAGAACAAGTGGGTATTAGATGAAATGAGTATAGCCTAACTGAAAATTAGACAATATGGTACATGGGCTAGGTGGTCATTGAACAACAAGGTTATTGTGGGATGAGACCTAAAGGGCATTAGACAAAGTGGGATTAGACCAAATGCAATTCACCAGTAGGAGAGCCTCAGTTGACTTAATTATCAGCGTAGGAATCTGACATTTGAAAATAAATATCTACATTCTTTTTCTACTTCTAAGGAATAGGACAACTTTGTGTTTGAGAAAAAAGATGCAATCTTCATGGATGCTTCTAATGATGTAATAATGGGCATAGCTGTATACCCCAAATAGATCTACAGGTATGTGTTTGAGCGTTAAGCAGCATTTAATGCTACATGTAGCATAATTATGTAATCAAATAAACCTACTCACAAATTTTTCTCAATCATATTTTATACAAAGTTTAGGGAAAATTCTGGGTATTTTTACAAATGTAGATTATCATCTGGAGTAATTTTGTGAATTACATTTGCAGAATGAAGGGGATATTTCCCAATTTGATTAGCATTACAAAAATATCCCTATGTTGACAAGTTTCTAATATAAATCAGTATTTCTTGTGATGTTGGGGTTGTAATGATATTCCCGGAACAATGCCAGGATCTTGTAAAAACCACAAGGACATTTGAGACCAAAACATAAGGCTTGTTCACATATGAAGTGAAAAAGCCCGCAATAAACCCCTACAGTTTTTCTTTGCGTACAAATCAATGGGATGTGAAGCAGCAACAAAAAGAAATGTCAAGGCAAAAGACATATTTTGCCTCCTAGCAGCAAAAGGTGTGGACCAATCAAATTAATGTAAAGTTAGCAAAACATACAACGTCACAATTTTGAGTATGAACTTATTTCGGCACGTTTACATGCATTTCATTATCATAAGTGATGCTGCCAAAACAAACAGGGGTTTTTCCCTCAGGTATGCCACCACATATCTGAATGAGCCTTCAAGCTCCCATGTACCGGCAACAATATGAAGGACGTTCTAAGAATATGTGACATATTAATGTGTAGGCGTTGACATACAGAGTCAGACAAAGATTCATCTTCAAGGATATCATGAAAAATTATCAGGATATCCTCATTTGCAAAAATAAAAGGGCCCAAACTGATTCAATGATTTAAAGGATTTCCGTTTCCAGTTCTTTCTACTAAAATGCAAAAAAAAAAGATGTAGGAATCCAATCTTTGAGAAACTATATTAGGGATTGTTTTGGTTGGAAGCTGAATCCACTTTAAAACATTTTTTGAAAGACACATGCACACGTTGGTATCAATACGCCTATATCACTTTCATTTATTTGACATATGATAAAAGAGCAAAGTAGATAAAATGTCTTGCTCAAGGGCATATGTGTCGTGCCGGCGATCGAACACCTTATCCTTGCGTCTCCAGTTAAGCGCCTTGAATCACTGGACCATGGCACCTCCACTATAACTTAGTAAATCCAATACTTTTTATAGGTGAATCCACTCCAAAAAGATTTGTTCAAATCACCATGCTGATGGTGGATTTTCATATTTTCAGTGCAAATCTCCACTGCAAATTAAGTGTTCCCATACGACTTCTCAAAAAGTGGCTGTCCCCTGTACATTAAGAGGGTATGTATTTTAAACATTTTGTACCTGTCAATTGGTGCTGTCATCCAAAACCAATTTCTATGTCATCATGTCTGGTCAAATTTTAGCGACGACAAGTAAAACAACTTACAATCAGTAGATTTCAATGCTCAAGTCAACATAAAGCTACAAGTATTAAACCACACTTAATAAAATGTACAGGTATTGTGGTTACTTGGGTAGGAAAACACTAAATGAATAAATACAAATTACCAGTCAGGATAGCATTCAACAAATCAAAATTAAAGTATAATCATTAAAAATTTCAGGACAAAGTCATATTAAAAAAAGCAGCAGTATGTTTTGAAGGGTTTCCAATTTTTTGGACGCGCCAGTTTTCCGAGAAATTATATGTATTACTATAATATTCATCCAAACCTCAGGTCCCCCACAAGTTCTCTTATTTCATTTCCAGCTCTGCGTGACTGGGTCAGTCTCTGAATATATAATGGGCACGACTTCCAGGAACATCTCATTTGCAAGTAACTGAATAGTCTAGTAAACAATAACTAATTTTCATGATATATACATCAAATAAAAAAAAGAGAAATTAGAGATTTGCGACATGCTTTTATTGTGGCTTTTACTGAGTGAAAAGAACTTAAATTCAGATATTTTATGTATGAAAAGCATTTCTATGGATGCAACTATTTCTGTCTACTTTTCTTTCCATTTTTCATTCTCCTTTATTCTCTGTTTATTTCTTGTTTAAAGCCACGTTTGCTTTTTCCTTTTCATCTTTTTTTTCCCTCTCAACCTTATTCTGCCTTGCTATTCTTCCTCATTTTCTCCTTCACACGATCCCCTATTCAATGCTCTGTACATGTATATTCTTTTACTTCGCCACACATAATACACTGCCAGGTGTAATTTTGCCTTCGAAGTACTGAGGTACAGGTACAAGCATTCAAAAAAAAATGTAATACTGGGAGAAATAAAAGGGAATTTGAAAATTATCAGTATTATTATGAATCTTTGAACAGTGTAATGATATTAGCTCTTGACTAGTCCGTATTTTTTAACAGGTTAACCACCATACACTTTTGCTTTCTTTTCCTTTCTTCCTCCATCTCACTACTTCTTTCATGTTTTTCTCTCCCTACCTGTACAGACGTATCAGAGAATTACAATGGTTCAATTAATGACTCATTTCAAGTTCTAAAACCAGTTCTGCGAGAGGAATTCACTGATAAGTTAAGATCTGGAACAAGATTTAGATTGATCCAATGAATATGTGATTTGGCACGCCGTAACCTGGGGCACCGTCATATGTAGCATCATCGTATGTCCACCATCTGTTTTCACGGCAACTATTACAATCAGCGATAACGATACCAATGCGGATTTTTCTTCTTTTATGACGATGTACGACAGCAGATATCTTAAATTCATTAAAATCTTCTTGCATAATACACCCAAAAAAATTACTTTCACACATTTATCAGTACCCAGGGTACAGTGCAAATACAAACACAAAAAAAAAATCAATAAAATGGTGAATTTTTAGTTGGTACCCATGAGGCGGTATTCTGAAAATTGTTTTATCTTTTATTTTATCTTCACTGTGTTAATTGTCATAACAAATTTTACAGGCGTTCTTATGATTGGTTTGAACTGCGCAAATGACCAGCACGCAAGACAAAAGTGCGCAATGTGAGCCAATGGCGTACGCTATTTCTGATTGCTATGGCAATTAAAATAAGATGAAAGATAACACAATTTTCAGAATAGCGGCCCAGGGTATCAAGCGCTGTATCAAATGTGCTGGTAGACTCCCTCAAAACAAGTTTCTCTGACAGCCCTTCTTCTCTTCTCTTCTCTTCTCTCTCTGTTTTTACTGCCAATCTTGTCCTCCTCTTCCTCCTCCTCCTCCTCCTTCTTCTTCTTCCACTCTTCCACTCCTCCTCTCTTCTCTCTCTCTCTTTGGTGTCCGTTTATAGCAAAATTTGTCCTCCTCCTCCTCTTCTCCTTCTTTTTCCCCTTTTTCTTCTCCTTCTCCTCCTCCTTCGTCCTCTTCTCATCATCCCAATTTTCCTCTTTTTCTTCTTCTTTTCCTCCTTCATCCCCCATCTTGTTTTTTTTTTCTTTTAAATTTCATCTACATTGTTCAGTTTAAAATCCTCACATTAAAATGCACTCACCAAATTATGTTTCAATCTCTCAATTACCCCACCCTCTCTCTCCCTCTTTTTCTGTCTCTCCATCTCTCTCTTTCTCTTTCACTGTTTCTTTTGCTCTTTTTTATTCTCCTCTCTTTCTCTCTCTTTCTCCCTCTCTACTACTTCTCTTTCTTTTTCCTCTCTATTACAAGCAACCAACTTCTTCCATAGACAAGATTCAAGCTATAAGGACTAACTAAGCAACATTGTGCACTCCCCTGGCCCCAACCTCCTCCTTTGGTTCCAGACAGAACATTGAGTATCTTCAAGAAGAAGAAGAAAAAGAATCTTTTGCTCTCCCCTTCATTTTCATGTCTCCACGTTTTCCCATTTCTTCCTCTTTTTCTTTACTGTAATCCATCTTCTTCACCATCTTATTCTCTCTTTCAATCAAGTCACAATCAAGTGAAATATCTCACCTTCCATATTAGCCTTGGTACCAGCTGGATCTTCAAAATTGCAGCCTCTAAGGGAAGCATTTTCTAGATTAGCAAGGACCATCTTTACCCCTCTCAGGTTTGCTCCCTAGAGTGATACAAAATAGAAGCAACAATGATGCAAATTACAGGACAAAGGTGGAATCATATACACATTAAATCCAGTATGACTGAAAGGTTACAGGGCCGGTATTCAATTCCACACATAAATTTAGTAAGTAAATTACTTAGCATTTTACTTGGCTAAGTAAAATGCCTCAATTTCTATTGAGATCACTTCTAAGTAAAACTGATAACTGCTGTAAAATCATAAAGTCTATCCCTGATAACGTGTAGAAAAGGCATCACATTGTACGTTCAGTAATAAATTTACCTGTGCACAGCGTATGACTGTGCGTATGTATGTGAAAACTACATACCCACCAATCAGACTTCCAAAGTAATTTGCTGAAGTCTACTAGGTGGTTGTCATAGATTTAGGGTAAAAACACTTAGCGAAAAGATTCATTTGAATACCAAAGCTGGCTAAGTATTTCACTTTACCAAAACTGGGTAAAACACTGTACTTAAAATTATAGCTTAAATATGCTCAGTCATGGGCTTTCATGAGGAATTTGACAGTAACAGGTGTTGTCCATCACTGTGAGTTTTATGACCAACAGACCTTATGTAATGCTGTGTATATTCCACCCTTTGCACCATATGGCAAAGTCATTATCTCACTTTCCCTGGCCGAGAATGCCCGAAGCAGGCAGAAGAATGTTTATGGTGGGACAGCTTGTTTTGCTGTGCTCCAGAAAGGTAGCTAGCTCTATTACAGGTATTTCCAGTGCTTTTCACAAGTGTCTGGTGTCAGCAAATATGATCTACTCCCCATGAAAGCCCACGACTGAATGTGTATCGAATTGAATACCGGCCCAGGTGTCATAGTCAAATGGTTTAAAAATAGACTGGAGATGCGAAGGTCATGGGTTCAAACCCCCATCACAGCACCAATGTCTTTTGGCAAGACATCACTCTCCGATTCCACTCTCCACCAGGTGATATATGGGTACTGGTGCAGAAGTGCATTGGGGATTCAGGCTAGCTTGAGGGATAGGTTTAAGTTCAGGTACAGTATCTTTTTTTTTTTTACAGGATTGTAGCTAAGGATTAATTTCACTTAGGTAGGATAGGACAGTGTCAATGGAGAATGTGTTATGCAACCGCCTGGACAGTTACTCACATCTAGCTTGGCTCCGGATAGGTTAGCCCTCTCTAGGGTACAGTAGGAAAGGTTAGCCCCGGACAGGTTGGCGGAGGACAGGTTGCTCATGGTGAAATTGATGTACTTTAGATCCAGCTTGGACAGATCAGCACCTTCAAAGTTCATTCCCTGTAACAACAGAATGAGGATGAATGCGACCTAATCTGAATGAATACGATTTGATACTGGGGGGGGGGGGGGGGGGGGGTTACAAGCTGTATGTAAAGTTACACACGACTTTAAAGGGAAAGTCCACCCTAGAAGTTTCACTGTTTCAATAAAAGGAGATGAATTTGAACAGCATTTTAAAAAAAGAAATGAGCAAAATCGGTCAAAGAATAAGAAAATTACACTCATTTACATTTTCTAGTAAATTGCTCTCGGCTCTGCAAATTGGCAACACTGATGACATCATATGCGAGCAGCTCGCCATTCATTTTGTACATGAAATTTCATATTTTCTCAATTTTCTTGGAAGTTACACATTTTCTCAACCCATAGTCAAAGTATGTTACGTAAAAAGCAATTCTTCTGAACATACATTGAGTATGGGGGTCAGAAAATGTGTAACTTCCAAGAAAACTGAGAAAATGTGAAATTTCATGTACAAAGTTAATGGAGAGCTGCTCGCATATGATGTCATCAGTGTTGCCAATTTGCAGAGCTGAGAGTAATTTACTAGAAAATGTAAATGAGTGTAATTTTCTTATTCTTTGACCGATTTTGCTCATTTCTTTTTTAAAATGCTGTTCAAATTTAACTCCTTTTATTGAAACAGTGAAACTTCTGGGGTGGACTTTGCCTTGAAGAACTACTGAACAATGAACAACCAAATGGAATGCCCAAAGTTTTTCCTCTTGTTTTTAAGTGTGACTGTTCATGTATTTCCCATAATTTCAATTAAACTGTTGGCAAAAACTATACTTCACATTAAAGATATTTTGTATATGATAATAATATCAATTTACATTGATATTGGAAGTGCAAGAATTATGATATATTCTATCATATTTGCAATGTAAGCATTTAAAAAAGTGTAATGTTTTTTCTGACTTGCACTGTGCGATACATACATACTGAATTAAAATAGAAGCAATTTACCTGACACCGAAGATCATACTTGGACGGAGCACATTGCAGCATTCTGATAAACTCCCAGCGTTTCATAGGAGTGTGGTCCCCCGGAGGCTCTCTGTTTTGTATCATCTCTTCTAAAGGTTTAATCAAAGACTGAATACCAAAAAATTTTGCCTCTTCGAGAACGCCTGGTGACAGGAGAACAAACAGATGTCATTTTGGTGTAGTCATAGTAGCATGGTTTCGTGTTTTTCATCTCAAGTGTTCCTTGTCAAATTAATTACATACATGTACATGTCCAAAGGTACAATCTATCAATATCACTAAAAAGAATTCTCGACCACAAGAAAGGTTCATGAACTATTAGCATTTTTCAGGATAAAATTGGTCTCACATTCAAGGGGATATTCAATATTTTTGTCATAAGTGTTCATTAAACTGCCGGTCTCACACTAAAAGGGTTATTCAATATTTTTGTCCAAGTTCCTCATGACATTGCAGATACAGTGTACTATCTAGCATTTTGAATTGGTCATGAGATTACACATAGATAAGCAGTGATGTAGTCTATATTTCTTTATACCAATCTAGTGCATTTTGAATATCAAAACTAAATTTTTAAAGACAATAGCATGTCAAATTTGGGCCCACTTTCTTCACTCATTCCAAAAATAGAGAAATATTGAGGTCCATGATGACCAAAGAGAAAACAGGAATGTTTCATGAAGTGTCTTGTCAGTGATATTTACTGACAACTGTTATAAGCTACTGAAATCTTTGCATCTAATTGGCTGAAGGTAAATTTGTCAGTAGAAGTCAATGACACTTGATGAAATGCTCCCCTGATCCCTGGCTAGAATATTCTTATAAGGCTATATGAAACATAATGGCCCGTATTCACAAAGGTGTACTAAGTTGAGCCATGGTTTAAATCTATGGGTCAACTATGGGTAGCTAAATATGACAACTCTGTCTATGCTGTTATGTTCCTATGTTTACTAGACTTCTTTTCTCATGCTTTAATAGTCAAGAAAACTAATGTACTTATCATTCCCAGGCAGTTTTTAATAGTTTGAGTACCAAAAATGCTCATAAAATGAACAACTACATGTACATGTACTGTTAGAGATTTGTGTTACATTTGGCTACCCATAGCTAGACCACTGATTCAAACCATGGTTTAACTTAGTACACCTTTGTAAATACAGGCCATTGACTGTCAAATACCTGAAGGATTGAGACCATCGTCCATGATTAGTTGACCATGCCGTAAATAATTCAGAATAGGTTCAAAATACACTGGACTCCTGTCTATAAGATAGGCACCTGTGTGATCGACGGAACTACTCCAGGGTAAATCTAGGGAGAATGAACAATCAGGTTTTGTAGCAGTGAAATTTTGGGTGAATTGTCACTTGGCCTACTCCCACTTTGTCTAATGCCCGTTTGGTCTCATCCCACATTGTCTATCCCATTTTGTCTACAACCAGTTTGTCTAATAACCATTTGGTCTAAGTGCCACTTAGTTTATTTACCATTACATCTAATGTCCAGTTAGCTATGCCCATTTCATCCGATACCCACTTGGTCTAACATCACTTATTTTACTTACTTTAATACATGTAGACAAAGCAGTCATTAGATGAAATGAGGAAAACTAACTAGACGATGTGGCGATTTGACCAAATTTTGACCTTTAGACAAAATGACAATTAGCCCAAGTGGGTATTAGAATATAGACCAAGTGATGATTGGACCAAACAGGAATTAATTACACCAAAATAATAGTAGACCAAATGGGTTTAGCCATGGTGGTGTAAGACGATCTGGCAAGTAGACCAACTGGTAGTAGACCAATTGGCTATAAACCAAATGATGATAAAAAGTAATAAAAGTTTGCTACTTTTGCTTTAGAGATATTTAATGGTATCTAGGGTTTGATTTCAAAACTGTTAGTGATTTGGTCTCACACATGTATGCATACAGGTTTCCTTTCTCTATCTGGATTAATCAATCTGAAACATACATGTATTAGTCCACAGATACTTCAATTTGGGAGACTGTCAATACTAGTGTAAGACTGTCTGAAACAATTTTTTTTCTGTTAAATCATTTGAGATTCTCCTGGAGTGAAAAGTTAAAGCTGGTCTCTAGTTTTGGTAAATCTCAGAAAAGTATCTTTCACTATTTCAATTCACTGCCAAATGAGATGAGAGACTGTATCATAAAACCTTCATAATGTATAGGATACTGAATAAAAACTCATTTGTGTGGGTGTATTTTACAATCTAAATGTCAAAACTTTAGCTTTCGGACCCCAAAAACATTGTCAACGGAGCATCACACAGTGCACGCATACACATAAAACCAATGGGCATTCCATTTGCCTGCAGGTACACAGCGTTTCGCTGTGTGTTTTTACGCCAAGCTTGTCGGCGTGCAGGTGTCAGAGCGTACCGCTTAGTGTGACTGTTATATTGCGTTTCACTCAGACATTTACACTAAAATTCATCGCAATTCATGGAAGAAATATCACACAATTTCACACATATATTTTTTCATGCCAAAATAATAAAAAGAGAAGACAGCATCAAAATAATCAGGTCATTTATGCTGACATATTTAGGACAGCTAACCTCAACCTCATTTAGATACTACATGTCACACAATCATCAATCCTTTCAAGAATTTTGCATATCAGATCACATGCAACCTTCAGCATTCACTACCTCTTAAAGTACTTAATATCCCTGCTGTTTCTAGTTCTTCCGTGAAACTCAACATAAAACATACATGTACATGATAATGATTTAAGATATATGCTGGTATGGACAAGATAGAGAATACATATATGCAAGGACTATACTTAAACTGTCAAAAGAGGGCTTCCAGAAAAGCCAGCTACAACAATGTTCCATGAACAAAAATCGATTTGTAATCAAAAGTTTATCAATTTGAGGGCTCCTCAGACCATATTAGTAAGTATCAAATCGGAGGATTATAATAGTGTTACTACTGTCAACTTAAAAACTTCAAGGCTTACATGTATGTGATTAGAGGGCTTACATCGCTGTTAGTTAAGACATACTACACTTTCTTATATGTTTAGCATCATTTTACATTGCAATCTAAGCAGGTCATATACAGTATCTACAACTTTAGAAACATTCAGTCTTGTCACCACATATATTTTCTTACAAATGGCAGAAGAATTCAGTGATCTTGATAATAACATCTTCTATATCAAAACCTTTATATTCCTGGCTTATTATTTATCCTTCTGAACATTTTATACAGCACAGACATCAAAATTCAACAATTTATCAAATCAAGCCTCCGCAAAGTAACCGGATCCCTTTAAGAGGAATTCTAATTTCCGTTTAATATTTCAAAAATTTCACTTTCTCTCACCGTCATCTGCAAACATTCTCGCAAGCATGCTTTCTGAATCTCTTCCGACTAAAGTCCTCCTGAAAGAGAAAATAGAAAATGAAACCTAAGTTTAGAGTATATGTAAAAGTTGATTAAAGTCAAAACGGAGAAACAACAAACAACCTCAAACTTCCGTGCACAAAATTACTTTTACTTATTTCTTTTTTCATCAATATCTTCATTTTATCTACATGTATTTATACATAATGGACATGCATTTTCTCATTCTGTTTCTTTAATATTCTTGCAATTCTACTCTTTCGATTTCCACTTTAAGCAGTGTTTTCATTCTCTTTCTCAATCTCCACTTGTCTGTACTTATTCTTCTTTCATTTATCTCTCTCCTTCTTTTTTCTTATTCTCCTTCTTTAGCTTCTTCTTCTTCTCCTCCTCCTCCTCCTTTTTGTTCTTATTCTTCTCCTACTACTACTACTACACTACTACTACTACTACTACTACTACTACTACTACTACTACTACTACTACTACTTCTACTACTACTTACTACTACTATTACTACTACTACTACTACTATTTCTACCTCTTCTTCTTCTTCTTCTTCTTCTTCTTCTTCTTCTTCTTCTTCTTCTTCTTCTTTCCTCTTCTTCTTCTTCTTCTTCTTCTTCTTCTTCTTCTTCTTCTTCTTCTTCTTTTTTCTTCTCCTCCCCCTCCTCCTCCTCCTCCTCCTCTCCCTTCTTTTTCTTCTCTTTTCCTTTTTCTCCCCTTCTTCCCTTTCTCTACTCACCCCTCATCTTTAAATTCCCTTTCCATTCCCTACCTAGTTTGCTGCGTATGTACTTTGCCTTTTTTTACCTTCTTGTTATCCTCATTTTTATCTATATCACCTGCACAATAAATGAAAAAATATCACAGATATTTGTTTTATGCATTTCATTTATCTCATAAATGCAAAATATTATGTTTATCTCTTACCTATTTGTCATAAAGTGTCTACCACCAACGTTAAGTGTTATCCAGTCATTCTGTAGGACACCATTTGTCTTCTCATGACTGCACATCATTACTGTACTCTGTCCTGATCTACTAAATTTGGGATCTGTGGAAGAATGGAAAAAAGTAAGAAAAATAATAATACTGAAGGACAATTCCACAAAAACAGAATTAAAAATCGGAGATTTCTAGCTCACATTTTTAGAGTTCATAAACTTATTTTGTGCTCTGTCCCCCCCCCCCCCCCTCACCATTTAATACTCTGCAAATATGCCCATTCTTTCACCTGAATTCTTACATTCTATCAATTTTCTGCTTATATTCATGATATTGTGGTATATGTGTTTTGGTAACAGAATTATGAGAAAAGAAAAAGATTTTTAAAAAAAACTCTTCTCCAAGTCTCCAAATGCCTATTCAACACAATAATATTCCTCAATATTATGAGCTGACATAAAATGACATGAAATTTTCCAGATGGCTCTAATTTTTTTGATAACATAAAACAGCAAATTTTCAAATACTAATTTCAGAATAATTCTGGTAATGAGTTGTCATTCCTTCAAGACATTTAAAGAAACAGGCTAACAAATCTGTATGGCAGCAAAATCTTCCTTTTGACACATTATCCAGAAATCTATTTCACAGTGATTGCCAAATGCAAATCTGAACTATTTATTTTCCCAAGCTATAATATTAGAAGAGAAATTAGTAATCATGCCGATTGTGCTATGATGCACTCTACATTTTCTGATCTGAAATCATACACTCATCAAACTTTGCCATTAAAGTCAAACTTACATATCCAAAGAAAATTATTAAAGACAGCTTGTCTTTAAATATCCATTCATTGCATAGCAAAGGCACTATCAAATTACTATTTTCTTTTTTTCTTCAGAAGTTTCTGCATTTCTGCATTTATTAAAGAATCAAATACAAACATTGGATACAATAACGATACAAATCAAAATTGATACAAATAAAGTGTGACAAATATAGAAAGAAAGAATATGTATACTTCGATAATATTAAAATAATGAAGTTGGGTCAATGAAGAAATCAATATAAATGCAGGGGACAGCTATCATAAGCCAAAAAAGCTTGAATCGATCGCAGCATCACTATAAGAAAGTGGTTCAAAGTTTGACTTTAAAAAGGTAATATCCTGAAAAATATCAATAAATTTCTCAAGAACGTGTTAATCCTCTTCATCTGATCTTTACTTGTACAGCCTCACAAAGTTCTAAACAGTTTTGGGAAAATTTTTAAAATTATGACTTCTTATTTTCTAGCATTTCTAATGCACTGCTGCAGGATATCACACTTAACCCATTGAGTACCGAGTTCTCTCATTTTCATAGGTTTA
Source organism: Echinometra lucunter (assembly GCA_029962745.1). Classification (NCBI taxonomy): domain Eukaryota; kingdom Metazoa; phylum Echinodermata; class Echinoidea; order Camarodonta; family Echinometridae; genus Echinometra; species Echinometra lucunter. The sequence goes on along the minus strand of CM057159.1, from coordinate 11,310,234 downwards.
ACACAGAGGCCAACCAGTCCTCAAATATTCATGAACCTATTTAAAATTTCATGAAGAGAAGAAGAGCTTCTCTCTGTCAAAAAGATAATACATACAATTCATCAAAGTAAGACTAGAGCAGATCACACTGCTTACGGTGCTTTCTGGTAGAGATGAAAAATAATGCTTATAAGCCTTTTCACATGGGGTAAAATTCATGGTATGTAAAGTTGATTAGTTTAAAGCTCTTTAACTATTTATCAGTTTTAAAGTAAATTTTCCCTATATGTACATCAAACTATATGATGTCAGGAGAGATACGAACCTGCCATCGAAAGATGGTCAGAGCAGGATAGGAGGCAAGAGATTTTGTATATGAACGGATATGTCTCTAACTGGGCAGAGCTAAGACCGGGCAGGCGGGCACATGCTTTGTTTGATACGATATGCGCAATGGCCCTACTGCGCATAATAAAATCAGTGAATCTCGAAAAAATTTTCAACAAAATTTTCTCTGTGCAAATGCTATCATTTAAACTTTAAAGCTGATTAGTTTAAAGCTTTAATCAGCTTTACATTTGATGAATTTTACTCTGTGAAAGCAGTGTAAGTTTTACATGTACCAAAGAGATGGAAAACTGTTTCTCCAGAAGGTGCTAAATCTCTTTAGCTTATTCAAATCATGCAACATTAAAATTTTTTTTTTAGATGATAAATAAATTTTATCAAACTACTTTAAAAATGTATGACTTCATCAGACACAGCTTATTCAAATTGGGTGATAAAGACAAATATCAAAAATGAAGATAAAAAATAATTACAGTTTGCATGATAACTTGAAATGTGTAACTGAATTTCTGTGGAACCAGATTCCCTTTATATCAGTGTATATTCAAATTATAATAAAGTGAAAATAAGAAGGCAGCAGGCCTCATACAAAACATTGTAAAAAGGACATATTTTGTGAAAATTTTCTTTCCCGTAGAGACGCAGGTCATTGGGTCCTTTTAATTTCTATGACAACTGAAAGAAATGACAGAAGTCTGCAAAACGATAAAAGGAGTGGATGTGGATTAATTTTCCATAACTGTTAAAATATGATGGAAACAGCACAGATCAATACCACAACAATAACACCTTATGAAATCTATGCATTCATACATTCTGTCATATTTTCATGAGAAACGAAAAACTGTAATACACACTGGGGGCTCCAAATAGAGTGATCAAGATTCTAAATTCTAACCTAATTTACTTTGGTTGATGAAATTAGTCCTTAAAACCAATTCCAGGGATTTTTAAAAACAATATGTTATCGATCATTGTATGACCAGTTTAGAGTAAAAGAAAAAGAGTCAAAGTAGCTGACTTGCAGATTAAAAAAATATTTTGTAAATGCAACTCAAAGTGCTACTCTCCACAGGTTGGAATTTAAAGCTGCAATTCCCTCGTGAGACTATTAAATCATCAATGTTTTACAGTCAGCCTCTTCCCTCTTACAAGGGGTCTATGATCCTCGCACAATCATAACACTCCCTCCCTCTACTTGCTCTTTTATATAATGACATTGTAAATAAACTATTTATGAATTTGAAATTCTGACTGAATGTTCAAATTTGTCAAACATTGTGGAGCAAGCATAATGAGCGTCCAGCTAGGTGTATTGAAAATCCCAGTGAAAAGCCTGCATGTACATGTTTATTTGGGGGTCATGGTTTGAAGTTTAAATTTCATTAAGAGCAGGAAGCTCACCCAGAGCGATTATCAAAGGACCATGTGTTGTTGTACATGTACAACCACTCTGGCAACAACTCATCTGCATTCAGTTTCCAAGCGCTTTCCCTAGTGCCTTGCCTCCAACATAGAAATAACTTAATTTTTCTCGAAAATAATGCAGTCATCTTCCTGTTAAACAGAACTCTAGAACCCTGTTCCATACAACTTGTTATCGATAACAAGTCGCAATAACTGTTATAAGCTACTGAAATCCTTGCATCTGATTGGCTGAGAGCAAATTTGTCATAGAAATGTGGCAGTTGTTAATGACAACAAGTTTTATGAAACGGAGCCTAGATCAAAAGAAAGATGAAGGTTTCTCTTACCTATGAAAGGTTCATTCTCTGATATGTACAATACTTCATCATCCCTGCAGCAAAACAGAGAGAGAAAAAACACATTGTTTAATGTTAATCCCACTACAGGCTGGAAGACAGACTTTAGCTCTGGTCACAGGGTGAAAAAATTGTTGCAAAGCAATTGGGAAAGTTGATTTAGTATTAGGTAAAAAGTGGTATATACCGTGGTTTTGAAATTATAACAATGAAAAGAAATCAACTTGGTCTTGTTGAGAAGCATATGACTGCACACATAAATGGGTGTAAGGGACTACACACAAATCTTTGGACCAAACACTTTACAAGTTGTCTGTGTGACACAACATTAAATCAGAGGGCATTAAAAATTATGAGCACAGACAGAAGGGACGTGTCACCCACTGACGTTTACAGTACCTCGTCTAGAAGTGCGCACACACATTTGCAATGTTTGTGAAAGCCAAAAGATTGCTGATGTAGACCAGATTTGTTTGGTTCTCTCAATGCAATGGGGGATCTTTGTGCAGTCACTAAGTCTTGATTTTTATCAGATATTTCCCAATTTTTACAATTTGTAGGCTACGAAATTTCAGCAAGTAATCACCTCGAAAAGTGCCCTCTAAATGTTTTAAAGCACAGACTTTAAGCCATTTCATAACATCGCTTGAATATGAATGCATTTGAAGACTAATCCTTTCCAGTGGACTTTCTTCCAGACTAATATAAAAAGACTGAGAAAGCTCACTCATTATCTTTCACCTCCTCCCAGATCTAAAGCTTCTCTTTAAAGTTACAGTATTCACCTAGACAAGAGGAGAAATCTCTAGTACATACACGTACACGTATGTGTAAATGTATAGTATCCAACAATTTGGGCTTTAATAAACCCTTACCAAACGTTCAATGTATTATTTTTTACAGATGTACACTTCACACAAAGCAATCTAGCAATTATAGAGTAGATGTTCTCTAATACAATATGTACAGCCACGAAATGTGTCTTCCATATGAACAGCCGACTATACAGTTTTGGGGGGTATTTTTAATCAAACAAAAATAGTCAAAGTATTTATGTAAAAAGCAATTCTTCTGAACATGTACATTGACTATGGGGTTACAAAGTGGGTAACTTCCAAGAAAATTGAGAAAATGTGAAATTTCATGCACAAAGTGAATGGAGAGCTGCTCGCATATGATGTCATCAGTGTTGCCAATTTGCAGAGCTGAGATAAACTTATTAGAAAATGTAAATGAGTGTAATTTTCTTATTCTTTGACCAATTTTGCTCATTTCTATTTTAAAATGCTGTTCAAATTTAACTCCTTTTATTGAAACAGTGAAACTTCTGGGGTGGACTTTGCCTTTAAAGGGATTTTTAAATTCAAAATAAAGAAATATGAGATCTAAATTGCCTTGAGTCTTTCACAAAATTTAAAACAGGGTAACATTATGAGACATCCATTGTTTATTCTGCTGCTCTTACATGTAGATTATGATTTGTGAATTTCATTGCATATTTTCGGAGATGAGGCGAGGGCGACTCTGGAAAAAGTGGTCACCCCAAGAAATTGGGTTTTAAGGTTTTAGTGGGCTATTTGAGCTCCACTGAGGGCAAAATCGCCCGTCGCCGCCGGGCTTTTATTGACCCTGGTTCATACCTGATTAATGAGGCGTCTTCGATCCGACCCCCTTGTGCTGTGAATACATGAGTAGCTGTTAATCCGAGGCAGTTACTTGCAACTAGTATGAGTCTTTCCATTGTATCTGGACATGCTATGACCTGCAAAAACAATCGAAAATTTGCTGACACTGCACATTACATGACAGAGTTCCATAATTATCTGGTGGCTTGGTGCTTTTCCTTTTCACCAATATATGTACATACATGTACTTCATGCAGGGTTCTCACAAGTGTATAATGCGCTTAAGCAAGCAGGGGGATCTTCTAGTAAAATATCTAGGACAAATTTAATCAAGCAAAGAAATCATCTTCTTTTTTTTTTAGGCAATCAATATGTCAATTAATACATGTATACCGATGCATTATATTTTTCAAAAAATACAGATCCTTGCAAACTAATGGTAATGACATCCTCCCCCAAATGCATGTAATTGAGAAGAATTTTGGCAATTTTCTTGCCATCTTCTACCAAAGAACTACATGTGCTGCACTGGCAAAAGGTGAGTACCAGTGGGGACTATAATATTGCTGCTTTTCAGGGGAAATATGAGTTGCATTTTTCAAAGAATGCAGGGAACTATTGTGACATAAAATACTTTATGCACTCTACACAGTATTACATGTACTTGGATTCAACAAGCACATCACACAAGTCTTGTTTCAACCTTTAGAGCATCAAAGTCTAAAATTATTGTAACCTAAGAGTTCAATTTTTTTTTCTCCTGGAATTGAATTCCAAATTTCCTAGAATTCAGAGGCATTTCCTGAAATCTTCAAATTTGCTGTTTGATAACAAGATTTTGAGCCAGCTATGCTGAACAACTGGCAAGTCTACTACTATGCCGTAGTATGAAACTGTTTAGTGTTGGGTTGGGTATGACTTCATGCAAACAAATCACACCTGTGTGAGTGTTTATTGTATTCCTGTAATATTGTAGTCTTGTTTCTAGGTGCCAACAAAGTGGGCGCCATGGAAGAAAATAGGGAAAAATTGAAATAGTAAATGAGATAAATCTAGTTGATGTCTCTTCATTTGGGGCAATTTTATAATAGTAGATTTAAAGTAGCGGTGAGAAGAAATTTAAAGAAAATCACAAATAAGTGTAATAAATTAATGTTTCACTAGAAATCGGGAAGCATACAGATAACAACCATATTGTTTTAACCTCAACTGCATAGACCAGATGAGTGGTTCGCCAGAAAACTTGCGATGTTTTGATGACCTCACAGGATAGACAAACCCTTTGTAAGCAGACGACATCCCATAGCTAATGAAAATAATTGCAATACAGTTATTTTTCAGTTATAAAGAGTTTGATTTACTTAAATGCGACCGTATTTCACACCATCCTAAAAAGGGAAGTGGACCAATTCCGATAACTATAATCTTTTGTCTGTAAATACACAGGATAAGGGTTAATGACCAATCAAAGAAACCCTACTTTCAAACTGAAAAACCAGCCAAATATTAAACAGCATGGACGAAATTTGTTTCCTCTGAAATGCCGAACATGCCGCAGCGCAGTGCATGCAGCTGAAAATACAGTGGCGTCTAATTTTGCTTACAAGTGACCGATTCCTTTATTTTTCTAACGCTGCACTTTCCATCAAAATAACACCATGCACAAAGTTTATAGTGAGGTAGCAGATAAATTATTTAGAATGACACTAGTGTCTTAGGAGAAGTGAAGAAGAGATGACAAAAGAGACACTGAAAATGTGCGAGACGTTCTTCTTCTTCTTGTTCTTCTGTAAAAAGTGCATCCTTCATAGCTGAAGATCAACACACTGCAGAATGGTGTACATGTACATGCAGTCGTTACAGCATGAACAGATTTCAAGTGCAAATTCATTTACATGTGAACAGGGTATCGTGCAGTAATACACATGTGAAGTGCAGCTAAATAGTTTGTTGACGTGACTGCATGCTAGATGAAGGCTTCCCTCAATGCCCTGTTAAAGTTCATCAAGTGACAGGAAGACTGCAGGATCCTTCTTTAGATTGTTTCATTCTCTGCAGGTGCAGGGATAGAAGGATGATACTTGAGAGCTGGAATGTGGGATCCAGAACCAGCTAGCATGGCCTCTTGTAGTTGATGTCCTTCCAATCAATATCAACTAGGTTGAACCGTATCCTAAAGAGTATTGCTAACCGACTGTGCTGACGTCTGCTCTGGACTGTAGGCCTCTGAAGTTCATTCAACATGGCACTGACACTTGACCGATGGTTGTAATTGCCCATCACATATCTAGCACTATTCCGCTGAACCTGCTCCACTTTCTTAATATTTTGTTGTGTGTGTGAGTCCCATGCTACAGCTGCATAATTCTATTGCGGGTCTTACATAGGTCCACTCATTCTGCGTACTCGGTCAGATTGACCTCATCCTCCAAAAGCGACAAGTCTGTACCGAAACTGAATAGCATGCTTTTGTGTGTGTTACTCGATGACAAGCTGTCGACCTACGAGTCCGATAAGCGTCAGTTTTTTTCTTAAAGTTCACCATTTTCAGTTCATTCATCAGATATGAAGCAGAAAGGGGAAAATTGAGAGCCTCAGGAACATTGCTGGTAAGTAAAATCAAAACTTTTCTTCTCTTTTATAGAAGATCTAGACTAAGTCAATGTATTTTACGTTCGCGTCGGCAATTTGTTTCGCTATTCAAAATGCCGTTTTGACCTACGGGTGCATAGGTCTTGCTATGGGACATCGTCTGCTTGTGCAAATTATGTTCCACCTGGGACGACACACATCTCGTCAGCATTCAGAGAGTTTTTCAGGTGCGCTATGGGGCTGTACTTCACCGTTTTATTATAGATAATGATTGTTACTTTTAATATTTCCAAGCAGAAAATTTAGAAAGATTTGTTTGAACTATAAACAGCCTATGCAATGATATACATTAGATAAAATCTCTAAAATTAATGACTCTCTTCTCACCACATGTCATGATTTTCAAAATTTCCCAGAATTTCCTGGAATTTTTTCATTTCCCGAAAATTATTTGGACTCTTGGAGATGTGGATTTCCCAGGATTCAAGAAATTTCCTTCAAAGTGGAAAGTGGAATCACTGCCTTATACATTTATTGGTGCCACTGAGACTACATTTGGAGATAGTTGGATCTACAAATACAACATGACTAATGAAAGTGTTGCAATAACCAGTTGTCATGATTGTGTCAATGAAAATTAGTGGGTGTGTCTCCAAAAATGGGAGCATTCCTCTCACATTTTCCTAATCACAAATCATGGGTGTAAACCCCAACCATAAGAAAAGCCGTTTGTTGAAAATGAAAATTTTACTGTAAGGGTAACTGAAAGAAAGGGAGTGAAACTTAAATTTAAAAAAAAAAAAAAAAAAAATTGAAGTCTAGATTAATAAGTGTAAACTTCACACAATAATATACAGATGGGACTGCACAAATGCACAAATTACTAAACGAGCAAAACTACCACCATACAACAATCTGACAGTTCACGCCTTATAAAGAGTTCTTTTTCACAAAAATATGTATAACTTATGAAATTTACCACACCTTCCCATCAGATGTCCTTCCATTTCGAAAAATGGTCACTCTAGGGCGACGATTTGCTGCCATTTTTGGCAGAATGATGACAGCAATCAGCTGATTTTGCCGAAATTTGCTGTCGACGAGTAATAGTATGGTATCTTCACGCGCGCATCATTGAAAGGAAATATATATTTTACCCGATAGGATAGAAGAGATGGGGGGGGGGGGGGGGGGGACAAAGAGACAGAAAGAGGGATAATTAGACAGAGGTAGACGGATACATATATATATATATATATGCATGTATAAATTTCTACTTTTTTTTTTAATATTCTACCAACACTTGGACTTTGTATTTAATATATATATATATATATATATATATATATATATATATGTGTGTGTGTGTGTGTGTGTGTGTGTGTGTGTGTGTGTGTGTGTGTGTATGTATATATGAACATATCATATAGCCCACAGAGAGAGAGACGGGGGGGGGGGGGTGGTGAGTGAGAGAGAGAGAGAGAGAGAGAGAGAGAGAGAGTATTCATATACTGTAATAAAATAACAATATCGTAGAACAGAGAATAGAGGCACTGATAAAAAAAAGTAAAATGAACTAAAAAGTCTGTTTTTTATACATACAAAATGTATTTATTTACAATGAAATAAATGCATACTGCACAATATACAACTTAATGTCTTTAAAAAGAATATGTAGTATTAATATAGCACTAGAACATGGGATAATACAATATTGTCAGCGTGGTTGATAATTGAAGGCGTGACTCATCTAAAATTACTGGCAAGAATAATTTGGAAAAAAAGGATACCTATAATATGGAAGAAGAAACAATTTATCTTCCATGCGAAATAAAAACATACAAAAGCTTTTAAAGATATGTTTATACTCTCCTTGCAAAATATTAAAGAAAATAGTATGCACCAGAACATATGTTATTCCAATGTATCAGTTAAAGAATGCACTGTGCTTGTATCATCATACATTTGTAATATTTGATGAAGATTTCAGTGAAAAATCAAATGGATATATCTATTTATTCAATTTATTGATATCTTAGTCTTTCATAACTTCATCAAAATGAATATTACAAATAAAACCCACAATTCCAGTTTGTAAAGTAGATAGAGACGAGAACACCATTCCCAATATTTTTCTCCATATTTTATTAGAGATGTCATTCATAAATCAATATATATATATATAATTCCATATAAATACGAATCTTCATTTCGTTTTCAGAACATATAATTTGATAAATTAATTATATATTCACAAATCAATGGGCAAAGAAGAAAAATAGGATGAAATCAGTTTAATATAAAAACAAAATAATCCCAAACCCTAACCCATGCACCCCCACCCCAATATGCATTTTCAAGATTCAAAGAGCATTGATTACAATCATAGTAGTCATTGATAATCAAACGTCAACAAGGAGAAACATCAATATCATCTAAATCAAAACACACTGCATCTAGCTAAATCAGTCAAATTACAGAAGCATATCAAGAGATCATGATGTTGGGGGAGGGGACAAATTCACACGTAAAATGTTTTAAGCGCATGAAGTGCTAGAAAAGTAATGTGAATGTTGATGTATCTACACCCAAAATCAACTAGCTTATTGCTAAATGCCTTTCAATTATAGTTCACAATTTATTTACAGTATTTTTTGTTTTATTATATACCTATTTCATATCCATGAAATTTTATTTATTTCTTAATATTCATCTTTTTCGCCCTAAATCAATTTAATCATCAAATCGAAAGTAAATTTGAATTGTATCATTTTAATTACTGTCAATGCATTTTCACTGATCCAAAGAAGATTTCTTTTGTAGAATTCCGTTGCTATATTTTCATGTTTTCATCTGCAATACTCTTTAAAAGGGCGACATTTACAATAAAAATTCATTACCATTTTCATTGTCAATATCATTTCTGCATCTGTCCTTCTCTTTGGTTATTTTCTATTTTTAAATAAAAAAAAAAGCAAAGAAAGACATGGGAACGGAAATCAAAATACACTCACAATCGAGGATAACATGAAAGCAACAACAAAGAAAACACGAAGACGTCGGGTTGTTTTTAAACGGTTAAAGCTCGCGTTATTCCGAAGGTTCGAATACTCCGAAGGTTCGTTGTTTCTACTGTCCGTTATTCCGAAGGTTCGTTATTCCGAAGGTTCGTTATTCCTACGGTCCATTATTCCGAAGGTTCGATTCTCCGAAAATGAAATAGGGTTCGTTAATCCGAAAATTAAATGGGGTTCGTTAGCCTATGAGTCCGAAAATGAAAAGGGGTACGTTATAGTCCGAAAATGAAATAAGATTCGTTAATCCGAAAATTAGATAAGATTCATTAACGAACCCTATTTTTCTTTTCCGATTAACCAATCAACTCTATTTCATTTTAGACTAAAAACCTTATTTCATTTTCGGATTAACGAACCCTATTTCATTTTCGGAATAATGAACCTTCGGTATATCGAACCATATTTTTATTTGCGGAAAAACGAAACTTCGGAATAACGTACCGTCGGAATTATGAATTTTCGGAATAACGAGCCTTCGGTATTCCCTATTTGATTTTCGGATAAACGAACCTCCAGGTATACGAAAATCTTATGTTAGGAACACCGAACCTTCGGAATAACGAGCCGCGCCCTTTCAAACAATGCAGAGGCATGTTAAAAAATGAAATAGTTCATCATTGTCTCGGTATTTGACCTAAATTCATTCATTCACTTTTTTGAATCGCTGTTTGATAGACGTGACGTCAGTGGACTGCTATGTCTGGTAGAATGAATGGACCTTCACCAAGCAGTTCGAATCTGAGACCGATGTGCTCATGCCATTCTACAGGGGCGAGAAGGACGTAGCGGGCCATAATAGGCGGATTGAAGCGGTTGGTGAAGTGAGTTGATTGGTCACAGTTACCTGTGAAGATTTTTATCTGTGAAATCAATGTCAAATCAATTCAATTTCAATTCAGTTCGCATTTATTTCATTTCCAACAGAAAGAAAAACAATGGCACTACAATATTATTACAGAAAATGTATGTACGCATTCATTTTTTTTTCTTGATAAGTATATACAAGTACAATGTACACATAAATAAATTATTGTAATGAATTATAAAAAAACGATTTCTTTTTTTATTATGCCAAACATA
>CM057159.1:11249383-11299270 GCA_029962745.1 Echinometra lucunter | reverse complement strand
TGTTGCTTTGCTTTCCTTCACATTCATGACCTTTCTCCTTATTCACACGTATCTTTCTATCAACATGTTACATTTCCCCCATCTTAATACATTAGTACAACTACTTCTATGTAACTTTCCTTGCATCAATGTTTCCTTCACTAGCATCAACTGCCAAAGGTATAACTTTTTACTAACTATCAAACCAGTCACACTTGCAAAAGTCTAGGACCACAAAACCTCTATGTGAGGGCATCGAAAGTTTTCCATTTCCTACAATATGTTGATGGAACAAAATGCATTAAGATTAGTCCAATTCTTTTGATATTTTATCTTAGAATGGAAAGGGCATTTTGATCCATAACAGAATAAATGAGTATTCAAAATACATTTTCTACATTCTTCAAATTTCAAAAGATGTCTAAATACAAACTTAGATAACAATAATGGAAACCCGCATCAAACCTCAGCTGTGTCCCAGTTTCAATAGGGTACCCACAATGACGTCATTGTGGTTACCTTGTCATGCAATTCTAGCAAAATGCATATTGTACAGTCTAGCACGCGCCACAACTGCGATGCGCGAAGCTGGGTAACCACATCTATGTCATACCTCATACTCAAATTTTTAGGTCAACCCTTAACTAATCACAAATAAATTGCCAAAATACATTGATTTCCATTGAAAATCATCAAATTTTTAATGTTAAGCTCTGATTCACCAAGGTAAACAATTCAATTAACAAGCAATCAAACTAAGTCCACAGGAAATGATTTAATAATTGTTTGCTATTTCAACTACAATGGGTGTCTGGCCTGAATCTACATGTACATCAGGGTAAAAAAATACCCGGAGGCGACGGGCGAGTTTGCCCTCGGCAGAGGTCAAATAGCTCCCTAAAATCTTTGGGGTGACCATTTTCTTCAGAGTCACCCCCGCCTCAGCTCCGAAAATGCGCGAATCGTGATCTAGGAGCAGCAGAATTAACATTTCTTGAAATAACACACACATTAACACATCATACTGATACTCAATTACATATACTCTCTCAAGGAGAAAATTGGGATATCTGCAATTAAAAGTCAACATAGCTCCCTTGGACCTAGAAATAGCTCCCCAAAGATTTTAGGGAGCTATTTGACCTCTGCCGAGGGCAAACTCGCCCGTCGCCTCCGGGTATTTTTTACCCTAATGTACATGTAGATTCAGGCCAGACACCCATTGTAGAAATAGCTCCTGTAAAGTTGTCCATGGGAGCTATTTTGTCAAAAAATAGCTCTCTTGTGAGAAAAAAATGTATTTTTTTACCCTGATCTACAGGAATCTTTGGACATCAACATATACAAGGATTTCCAAATCAACATGTACAAGGATTTCCACATCAACATGTACAAGTAGCCATGTGAATGTCTACCAGTAACACTTCCAAGTCGAAGAAACATGATACCACATAGCTTTTTAGTGTCAAAATAACGCTATTTCTATTTCGCTATTTTTGTTTTAACCTACATGCACATTATACATCATTATATAATCCTTTTAACAAGAAGCAGTTATCATTAACATGATTTCCTACGTTTATATCGCATTAAAGAGTGCTAGAAAATAAATATTGATAAACTGCATGCCTTTCCAAAAAAACCTTGACCATAATGCATTTTCATTCAAATTGAAATAAGTGGAAACAGAATGTGTAACAATATGATGGCATTTGAGGAGCAATTCTTCACAGGGAATGTTTCTTCTATAGATGATATTCTTTCAAAGTGACACAATAAAATTGAGATAGTTCACAAATTATTTTCCACCTTTATGTCATGTAGAACTCAATTTTCTTCTCTTTAATGGCAACAATAAATGGAATTGACGGAGGAAGTACCTGTAGAATTTCAGAAAGATAAATCATATTTCATGACATGGTAGATGATCCCTACATGTTCCGACAGTCAAGAAAAAATTCACACATACTATTTTTCATCAATTAATTTTATTGCTTTCATTCTTTTGATGAATACTAAAACTTTAATAGGTATGGTTTCTTATTCCAAGATCTCCTTGACCATATTTCTTTGAACTGGTCAGCGTTTCCTTGGCAAAGGCCACGTCTTAAAAGCCTTCTCCTTTTATTGTATTCCGGAAGTAATAGGGTTTATAGCCACTTGGTCTAATACCTAGATCGTCTAACACCACTATGGCTAAACCCATTTGGTCTACTATCAATTTGTTCTAATTGCCATTTGGTCCAATCATCACTTGGTCTAATATCTACTTGGGCTAACTGTCATTTTGTCTAATGATCAAATGGTCTAATTGCCACTTCATCTACTTGGTTTTCCTTATGTCATCTACCTGGTAATGACCATTTGGTCTATTACCAGCTTGTCTAATCTGATAGACTAAGTGATGTAGAACAAGTGGGTATTAGATGAAATGAGTATAGCCTAACTGAAAATTAGACAATATGGTACATGGGCTAGGTGGTCATTGAACAACAAGGTTATTGGATGAACTGGTTGTAGACGAAATGGGATTAGATCATGTGGGATGAGACCTAAAGGGCATTAGACAAAGTGGGATTAGACCAAATGCAATTCACCAGTAGTAGAGCCTCAGTTGACTTAATTATCAGCGTTGGAATCTGACATTTGAAAATAAATATCTACATTCTTTTTCTACTTCTAAGGAATAGGACAACTTTGTGTTTGAGAAAAAAGATGCAATCTTCATGGATGCTTCTAATGATGTAATAATGGGCATAGCTGTATACCCCAAATACATCTACAGGTATGTGTTTGAGCGTTAAGCAGCATTTAATGCTACATGTAGCATAATTATGTAATCAAATAAACCTACTCACAAATTTTTCTCAATCATATTTCATACAAAGTTTAGGGAAAATCCTGGGTATTTTTACAAATGTAGATTATCATCTGGAGTAATTTTGTGAATTACATTTGCAGAATGAAGGGGATATTTCCCAATTTGATTAGCATTACAGAAATATCCCTATGTTGACAAGTTTCTAATATAAATCAGTATTTCTTGTGATGTTGGGGTTGTAATGATATTCCCGGAACAATGCCAGGATCTTGTAAAAACCACAAGGACATTTGAGACCAAAACATAAGGCTTGTTCACATATGAAGTGAAGAACCCCCGCAATAAACCCTTACAGTTTTTCTTTGTGTACAAATCAATTTCGGGATGTGAATCAGCAACAAAAAGAAATGCCAAGGCAAAAGACACATTTTGCCTCCTAGCAGCAAAAGGTGTGGACCAATCAAATTAATGTAAAGTTAGCAAAACATACAACGTCACAATTTTGAGTATGAACTTATTTCGGCACGTTTACATGCATTTCATTATCATAAGTGATGCTGCCAAAACAAACAGGGGTTTTTCCCTCGGGTTTGCCACCGCATATCTGCATGAGCCTTCAAGCTGCCATGTACCGGCAACAATATGAAGGACGTTCTAAGAATATGTGACATATTAATGTGTAGGCGTTGACATACAGAGTCAGACAAAGATTCATCTTCAAGGATATCATGAAAAATTATCAGGATATCCTCATTTGCAAAAATAAAAGGGCCCAAACTGATTCAATGATTTAAAGGATTTCCGTTTCAAGTTCTTTCTACTGAAATGCAAAAAAAAAAGATGTAGGAATCCAATCTTTGAGAAACTATATTAGGGATTGTTTTGGTTGGAAGCTGAATCCACTTTAAAACGTTTTTTGAAAGACACATGCACACGTTGGTATCAATACGCCTATATCACTTTCATTTATTTGACGTATGATAAAAGAGCAAAGTAGATAAAATGTCTTGCTCAAGGGCATATGTGTCGTGCCGGCGATCGAACACCCTATCCTTGCGTCTCCAGTTAAGCGCCTTGAATCACTGGACCATGGCACCTCCACTATAACTTAGTGAATCCAATACTTTTTATAGGTGAATCCACTCCAAAAAGATTTGTTCAAATCACCATGCTGATGGTGGATTTTCATATTTTCAGTGCAAATCTCCACTGCAAATTAAGTGTTCCCATACGACTTCTCAAAAAGTGGCTGTCCCCTGTACATTAAGAGGGTATGTATTTTAAACATTTTGTACCTGTCAATTGGTGCTGTCATCCAAAACCAATTTCTATGTCATCATGTCTGGTCAAATTTTAGCGACGACAAGTAAAACAACTTACAATCAGTAGATTTCAATGCTCAAGTCAACATAAAGCTACAAGTATTAAACCACACTTAATAAAATGTACAGGTATTGTGGTTACTTGGGTAGGAAAACACTAAATGAATAAATACAAATTACCAGTCAGGATAGCATTCAACAAATCAAAATTAAATTATAATCATTAAAAATTTCAGGACAAAGTCATATTAAAAAAAGCAGCAGTATGTTCTGAAGGGTTTCCAATTTTTTGGACGCGCCAGTTTTCCGAGAAATTATATGTATTACTATAATATTCATCCAAACCTCAGGTCCCCCACAAGTTCTCTTATTTCATTTCCAGCTCTGCGTGACTGGGTCAGTCTCTGAATATATAATGGGCACGACTTCCAGGAACATCTCATTTGCAAGTAACTGAATAGTCTAGTAAACAATAACTAATTTCCATGATATATACATCAAATAAAAAAAAGAGAAATTAGAGATTTGCGACATGCTTTTATTGTGGCTTTTACTGAGTGAAAGAAACTCAAATTCAGATATTTGATGTATGAAAAGCATTTCTATGGATGCAACTATTTCTGTCTACTTTTCTTGCCATTTTTCATTCTCCTTTATTTTCTGTTTATTTCTTGTTTAAAGCCACTTTTGCTTTTTCCTTTTCATCTTTTTTTCCCTCTCAACCTTATTCTGCCTTGCTATTCTTCCTCATTTTCTCCTTCACACAATCCCCTTTTCAATGCTCTGTACATGTATATTCTTTTAATACTTCGCCACACATAATACACTGCCAGGTGTAATTTTGCCTTCGAAGTAATGAGGTACGGGTACAAGCATTCAAAAAAATGTAATACTGGGAGAAATAAAAGGGAATTTGAAAATTATCAGTATTATTATGAATCTTTGAACAGTGTAATGATATTAGCTCTTGACTAGTCCATATTTTTAACAGGTTAACCACCATATATTTTTGCTTTCTTTTTCTTTCTTGCTCCATCTCACTGCTCCTTTCATGTTTTTCTCTCCCTGCATGTGCACAGACGTATCAGAGAATTACAATAGTTCAATTAATGACTTATTTCAAGTTCTAAAACCAGTTCTGCGAGAGGAATTCACTGATAAGTTAAGATCTGGAACAAGATTTAGATTGATCCAATGAATATGTGATTTGGCACGCCGTAACCTAGGGCACTGTCATATGTAGCATCATCGCATGTCCACCATCTGTTTTCACGGCAACTATTACAATCAGCGATAACGACACCAATGCGAATTTTTCTTCTTTTATGGCGATGTATGACAGCAAATATCTTAAATTCATTAAAATCTTCTTGCATAATACACCCCAAAAAATTACTTTCACACATTTATCAGTGCCCAGGGTACAGTGCAAATACAAACACAAAAAAAATCAATATAATGGTGAATTTTTAGTTGGTACCCATGAGGCGGTATTCTGAAAATTGTTTTATCTTTTATTTTATCTTCACTGTGTTAATTGTCATAACAAATTTTAAAGGCATACTTATGATTGGTTTGAACTGCGCAAATGACCAGCACGCAAGACAAAAGTGCGCAATGTGAGCCAATGGCGTATGCTATTTCTGATTGCTATGGCAATTAAAATAAGATAAAAGATAACACAATTTTCAGAATACCGGCCCAGGGTATCAAGCGCTGTATCAGATGTGCTGGTAGACTCCCTCAAAACAAGTTTCTCTGACAGCCCCTCTTCCCTCTTCTCTTCTCTTCTCTCTCTGTTTTTACTGCCAATCTTGTCCTCCTCCTCCTCCTCCTCCTCCTCCTCCTTCTTCTTCCACTTTTCCACTCCTCCTCTCTTCTCTCTCTCTCTCTCTCTCTTTGGTGTCCGTTTATAGCAAAATTTGTCCTCCTCCTCTTCTCCTTCTTTTTCCCCTTTTTCTTCTCCTTCTCCTCCTCCTTCGTCCTCTTCTCATCATCCCAATTTTCCTCTTTTTCTTCTTCTTTTCCTCCTTCATCCCCCATCTTGTTTTCTTTTTCTTTTAATTTTCATCTACATTGTTCAGTTTAAAATCCTCACATTAAAATGCACTCACCAAATTATGTTTCAATCTCTCAATTACCCCACCCTCTCTCCCTCTTTTTCTGTCTCTCCATCTCTCTTTCTCTTTCACTGTTTCTTTTGCTCTTTTTTATTCTCCTCTCTTTCTCTCTCTTCCTCCCTCTCTACTACTTCTCTTTCTTTTTCCTCTCTATTACAAGCCACCAACGTCTTCCGTAGACAAGATTCAAGGTATAAGGACTAACTAAGCAACATTGCTCACTCCCCTGGCCCCAACCTTCTCCTTTGGTTCCAGACGGAACGTTGAGGAGTGTCTTCAAGAAGAAGAAGAAAAAGAATCTTTTGCTCTCTCCTTCATTTTCATGTCTCCAAGTTTTCCCATTTCTTCCTCTTTTTCTTTACTTTAATCCATCTTCTTCACCATCTTATTCTCTCTTTTAATCAAGTCACAATCAAGTGAAACATCTCACCTTCCATATTAGCCTTGGTACCAGCTGGATCTTCAAAATTGCAGCCTCTAAGGGAAGCATTTTCTAGATTAGCAAGAACCATCTTTACCCCTCTCAGGTTTGCTCCCTAGAGTGATACAAAATAGAAGCAATAATGATGCAAATTACAGGACAAAGGTGGAATCATATACACATTAAATCCAGTATGAATGAAAGGTTACAGGGCCGGTATTCAATTCCACACATAAATTTAGTAAGTAAATTACTTAGCATTTTACTTGGCTAAGTAAAATGCCTCAATTTCTATTGAGATCACTTCTAAGTAAAACTGATAACTGCTGTAAAATCATAAAGTCTATCCCTGATAACGTGTAGTAAAGGCATCACATTGTACGTTCAGTAATAAATTTACCTGTGCACAGCGTATGACTGTGCGTATGTATGTGAAAACTACATACCCACCAATCAGACTTCGAAAGTAATTTGCTGAAGTCTACTAGGTGGTTGTCATAGATTTAGGGTAAAAACACTTAGCCAAAAGATTCATTTGAATACCAAAGCTGGCTAAGTATTTCACTTTACCAGAACTGGGTAAAACACTGTACTTAAAGTTATAGCTTAAAGATGCTCAGTCATGGGCTTTCATGGGGAATTTGACAGTAACAGGTGTTGTCCATCACTGTGAGTTTTATGACCAACAGACCTTATGTAATGCTGTGTATATTCCACCCTTTGCCCCATATGGCAAAGTCATTATCTCACTTTCCCTGGCCCGAGAATGCCCAAAGCAGGCCGAAGAATGTTTATGGTGGGACAGCTTGTTTTGCTGTGCTCCAGAAAGGTAGCTCTATTACAGGTATTTCCAGTGCTTTTCACAAGTGTCTGGTGTCAGCAAATTATGATCTACTCCCCATGAAAGCCCACGACTGAATGTCTTTAAGTATCGAATTGAATACCGGCCCAGGTGTCATAGTCAAACGGTTTAAAAATAGACTGGAGATGCGAAGGTCATGGGTTCAAACCCCCATCACAGCACCAATGTCTTTTGGCAAGACATCACTCTCCGATTCCACTCTCCACCAGGTGATATATGGGTACTGGTGCAGAAGTGCATTGGGGATTCAGGCTAGCTTGAGGGATAGGTTTAAGTTCAGGTACAGTATCTTTTTTTTTATACAGGATTGTAGCTAAGGATTAATTTCACTTAGGTAGGATAGGACAGTGTCAATGGAGAATGTGTTATGCAACCGCCTGGACAGTTACTCACATCTAGCTTGGCTCCGGATAGGTTAGCCCTCTCTAGGGTACAGTAGGAAAGGTTAGCCCCCGACAGGTTGGCGGAGGACAGGTTGCTCATGGTGAAATTGATGTACTTTAGATCCAGCTTGGACAGATCAGCACCTTCAAAGTTCATTCCCTGTAACAACAGAATGAGGATGAATGCGACCTAATCTGAATGAATACGATTTGATACGGGGGGGGGGGGGGGGGGGGGTTACAAGCTGTATGTAAAGTTACACACGACTTTAAAGGGAAAGTCCACCCCAGAAGTTTCACTGTTTCAATAAAAGGAGATGAATTTGAACAGCATTTTAAAAAAGAAATGAGCAAAATCAGTCAAAGAATAAGAAAATTACACTCATTTACATTTTCTAGTAAATTGCTCTCGGCTCTGCAAATTGGCTTCACTGATGACATCATATGCGAGCAGCTCTCCATTCACTTTGTACATGAAATTTCACATTTTCTCAACCCATAGTCAAAGTATGTTATGTAAAAAGCAATTCTTCTGAACATACATTGAGTATGGGGGTTAGAAAATGTTTAACTTACAAGAAAACTGAGAAAATGTGAAATTTCATGTTCAAAGTGAATGGAGAGCTGCTCGCATATGATGTCATCAGTGTTGCCAATTTGCAGAACTGAGAGTAATTTACTAGAAAATGTAAATGAGTGTAATTTTCTTATTCTTTGACCGATTTTGCTCATTTCTTTTTTAAAAAGCTGTTCAAATTTAACTCCTTTTATTGAAACAGTGAAACTTCTGGGGTGGACTTTGACTTTAAGAACTACTGAACATTGAACAGCTAAATGGAATGCCCAAAGTTTTTCCTCTTGTTTTTAAGTGTGACTGTTCATGTATTCCCCATAATTTCAATTAAACTGTTGGCAAAAACTATACTTCACATCAAAAATATTTTGTATATCATAATAATATCAATTTACAATGATAATGGAAGTGTTTCTCTACCTAAAAGTGGTGCAAGAATTATGATATATTCTATCATATTTGCAATGTAAGCATTTTAAAAAGTGTAATGTTTTTTCTGACTTGCACCGTAGTAACAGTGCAATACATACATACTGAATTAAAATAGAAGCAATTTACCTGACACCGAAGATCATACTTGGACGGAGCACATTGCAGCATTCTGATAAACTCCCAGCGTTTCATAGGAGTGTGGTCCCCCGGAGGCTCTCTGTTTTGTATCATCTCTTCTAAAGGTTTAATCAAAGACTGAATACCAAAGAATTTTGCCTCTTCGAGAACGCCTGGTGACAGGAGGACAAACAGATGTCATTTTGGTGTAGTCATAGTAGCATGGTTTCATGTTTTTTCATCTCAAGTGTTCCTTGTCAAATTAATTACATACATGTACATGTCAAAAGGTACAATCTATCAATATCACTAAAAAGAATTCTCAACCACATGAAAGGTTCATGAACTATTAACATTTTTCAGGACAAAATTGGTCTCAATCTTAAAGGGGATATTCAATAATTTTTGTCAAAAGTGTTCATTAAACTGCAGGTCTCACACTAAAAGGGTTATTCAATATTTTTGTCCAAGTTGCTCATGACATTGCAGATACAGTGTACTATCTAGCATTTTGATTTGGTCATGAGAATATACATAGATAAGCAGTGATGTAGTCTATATTTCTTTATACCAATCTAGTGCATTTTGAATATCAAAACTGAATTTTTAAAGTCAATAGCATGTCAAATTTGGGCCACTTTCTTCACTCATTCTAAAAATAAAGAAATATTGAGGTCCAGATGACCAAAGAGACAACAGGGGAGTGTTTCATGAAGTGTCTTGCCAGTGATTTTTACTGACAACTGTTATAAGCTACTGAAATCCTTGCATCTAATTGGCTGAAGGGAAATTTGTCAGTAAAAGTCAATGACACTTGATGAAATGCTCCCCTGATCCCTGGCTAGAATATTCTTATAAGGATGTATGAAACATAAAGGCCCGCATTCACAAAGGTGTACTACATGTAAGTTGAACCACCGTTTAAATCTATGGGTCAACTATGGGTAGCCAAATATGACAACTCTGTCTATGCTGTTATGTTCCTATGTTTACTAGACTTCTTTTCTCATGCTTTAATAGTCAAGAAAACTAATGTACTTATCATTCCCAGGCAGTTTTTAATAGTTCGAGTACCAAAAATGCTCATAAAACGAACAACTACATGTAGATGTACTGTTAGAGATTTGTGTTACATTTGGCTACCCATAATTAGACCACTGATTCAAACCATGGTTTAACTTAGTACACCTTTGTAAATACGGGCCATTGATTGTCAAATACCTGAAGGATTGAGACCATCGTCCATGATTAGTTGACCATGCCGTAAATAATTCAGAATAGGTTCAAAATACACTGGACTCCTGTCTATAAGATAGGCACCTGTGTGATCGACGGAACTGCTCCAGGGTAAATCTAGGGAGAATGAACAATCAGGTTTTGTAGCAGTGAAATGTTGGGTGAATTGTCACTTGGCCTACTCCCACTTTGTCTAATGCCCATTTGGTCTCATCCCACATTGTCTATCCCATTTTGTCTACAACCAGTTTGTCTAAAAACTTTTGGTCTGAGTGCCGCTTAATTTATTTACCATTTCATCTAATCTTCAGTTAGCTATGCCCAATTCATCCAATATCCACTTGGTCTAACATCACTTACTTTACTTACTTTAATAGACAAAATAGTCATTAGACGAAATGAGAAAAAATAACTAGATGAAGTGGCACATTAGACCATTTGACCATTAGACAAAATGACCCAAGGGAGACAAGAAAAGTGGTCTTTATGAGTAGGTGGTCTTTATGGACAGGTTCATTTAATACGTGTTTCAATGGAAAACACTATTCAAGGGAAACAAAAATTGTGGTCTTTATAGACAGGTGGTCTTTCTATACAGGTGGTCGCTAATGCAGGTTTGACTGTATAAAGAAGTGTTTTGTTTGGTCCTCCTGTACCTCCTCTATGGGACGTTATGAGGCCAAACTTCCATAAATATGTACAAATAAAGAAATCAATGCATACATGTATTCTAAACCAGCAAAATTACACATCACTGGAGTGATGTCAAGTGATATCATTCAAACCATTCAAAAATGTGTGATAATAAACAAAATCTACCATTTCACAATTTCTCACTAGGAAACTCATTAATGTACATGCAGACACTGCAAAAAGATTTAATTGCAAAACTGTTAGTCATTTGGTCTCACACATGTATGCATACAGGTTTCCTTTCTCTATTTGGATTAATCAATCTGAAACCTAT
This sequence comes from Echinometra lucunter, assembly GCA_029962745.1. NCBI lineage: Eukaryota > Metazoa > Echinodermata > Echinoidea > Camarodonta > Echinometridae > Echinometra > Echinometra lucunter. The sequence goes on along the minus strand of CM057159.1, from coordinate 11,288,036 downwards.
TAGTCCACAGATACTTCAATTTGGGAGATTGTCAATACTAGTGTAAGACTGTCTGAAACAATTTTTTTCTGTTAAATCATTTGAGCTTCTCCAGGAGTGAAAAGTTAAAGCTGATCTCTCGTTTTGGTAAATCTCAGAAAAGTATCTTTCACTATTTCAATTCACTGCCAAATGTGATGAGAGACTGCATCATAAAACCTTCATGATGTATAGGATACTGAATAAAAACTCATTTGTGTGGGTGTATTTTACAATCTAAATGTCAAAACTTTAGCTTTCGGACCCCAAAAACATTGTCAACGGAGCATCACACAGTGAACGCATACACATAAAACCAAAGGGCATTCCATTTGCCTGCAGGTACACAGCGTTTCGCTGTGTGTTTTTACGCCAAGCTTGTCAGCGTGCAGGTGTCCGAGCGTACCGCTTAGTGTGACCGTTATATTGCGTTTCACTAAGACATTTACACTAAAATTCATCGCAATTCATGGAAGAAATATCACACAATTTCACACATATATATTTTTTCATGCCAAAATAATAAAAAGAGAAGACAGCATCAAAATAATCAGGTCATTTATGCTGACATATTTAGGACAGCTAACCTCAACCTCATTTAGATACTACATGTCACACAATCATCAATCCTTTTCAAGAATTTTGCATATCAGATCACATGCAACCTTCAGCATTCACTACCTCTTAAAGTACTTAATATCCCTGCTTTTTCTAGTTCTTCCGTGAAACTCAACATAAAACATACATGTACATGTACATGATAATGATTTAAGACATATGCTGGTATGGCCAAGATAGAGAATACATACATGTATATGCAAGGACTATACTTAAACTGCCAAAAGAGGGCTTCCAGAAAAGCCAGCTACAACAATGTTCCATGAACAAAATCGATTTGTAATCAAAAGTTTATCCATTTGAGGGCTCCTCAGACCATATTATTAAGTATCAAATCGGAGGATTATAATAGTGTTACTGTCAACTTAAAAACTTCAAGGCTTACATATATGTGATTAGAGGGCTTACATCGCTGTTAGTTAAGACATACTACACTTTCTTATATGTTTATCATCATTTTACATTGCAATCTAAGCAGGTCATATACAGTATCTACAACTTTAGAAACATTCAAACATTCAAACAGTCTTGTCATCACATATATTTTCTTACAAATGGCAGAAGAATTCAGTGATAGATATCTTGATAATAACATCTTCTATATCAAAACCTTTATATTCCTGGCTGTCTATTTATCCTTCTGAACATTTTATACAGCACAGACATCAAAATTCAACAATTTATCAAATCAAGCCTCCGCAAAGTAACCGGATCCCTTTAAGAGGAATTCTAATTTCCGTTTAATATTTCAAAAATTTCACTTTCTCTCACCGTCATCTGCAAACATTCTCGCAAGCATGCTTTCTGAATCTCTTCCGACTAAAGTCCTCCTGAAAGAGAAAATAGAAAATGAAACCTAAGTTTAGAGTATATGTAAAAGTTGATTAAAGTCAAACGGAGAAACAACAAACAACCTCAAACTTCCGTGCACAAAATTACTTTTACTTATTTCTTTTTTCATCAATATCTTCATTTTATCTACATGTATTTATACATAATGGACATGCATTCTCTCATTCTGTTTCTTTAAAATTCTTGCAATTCTACTCTTTCGATTTCCACTTTAAACAGTCTGTACTCATTCTCTTTCTCAATCTCGACTTGTCTGTACTTATTCTTCTTTCATTTATCTCTCTTCTTCTTTTTTCTTATTCTCCTTCTTTAGCCTCTTCTTCTCCTCCTCCTCCTCCTTTTTGTTCTTATTCTTCTCCTACTACACTACTACTACTAGTACTACTACTACTACTACTACTACTACTACTACTACTACTACTACTACTACTACTACTACTACTTCTACTGCTACTACTACTACTACTACTACTACTACTACTACTACTTCTACTGCTACTACTACTATTTCTACCTCTTCTTCTTCTTCTTCTTCTTCTTCTTCTTCTTCTTCTTCTTCTTCTTCTTCTTCTCCCTCTTCTTCTTCTTCTTCTTCTTCTTCTTCTTCTTCTTCTTCTTCTTCTTCTTCTTTCTTCTTCTTCTTCTTCTTCTTCTTCTTCTTCTTCTTCTTCTTCTTTTTTCTTCTCCTCCTCCTCCTCCTCCTCTCCCTTCTTTTTCTTCTCTTTTCCTTTTCCTCCCCTTCTTCCCTTTCTCTACTCACCCCTCATCTTTAAATTCCCTTCCCATCCCCTACCTACATGTAGTTTGCTGCTTATGTACTTTGCCTTTTTTACCTTCTTGTTATCCTCATTTTATCTATATCACCTGCACAATAAATGAACAAATATCAGTGGTATTTGTTTCATGCATTTCATTTATCTAAAAAATGCAAAATATTATGTTTATCTCTTACCTATTTGTCATAAAGTGTCTACCACCAACGTTAAGTGTTATCCAGTCATTCTGTAGGACACCATTTGTCTTCTCATGACTGCACATCATTACTGTACTCTGTCCTGATCTACTAAATTTGGGATCTGTGGAAGAATGGAAAAAAGTAAGAAAAATAATAATACTGAAGGACAATTCCACAAAAACAGAATTAAAAATCAGAGATTTCTAGCTCACATTTTTAGAGTTCATAAACTTATTTCGTGCTCTGCCCCCCCTCCCCCCTCACCATTTAATACTCTGCAAATATGCCCATTCTTTCACCTGAATTCTTACATTCTATCAATTTTCTGCTTACATTCATGATATTGTGGTATATGTATTTCGGTAACAGATTATGAGAAAAGAAAAAGATTAAAAAAAAAAACTCTTCTCCAAGTCTCCAAATGCCTATTCAACACAGTAATATTCCTCAATATTATGAGCTGACATAAAATGACATGACATTTTCCAGATGGCTCTAATTTTTTTGATAACATAAAACAGCAAATTTTCAAATACTAATTTCAGAATAATTCTGGTAATGAGTTGTCATTCCTTCAAGACATTTAAAGAAACAGGCTAACAAATCTGTATGGCAGCAAAATCTTCCTTTTGACACATTATCCAGAAATCTATTTCACAGTAATTGCCAAATGCAAATCTGAACTATTTATTTTCCCAAGATATAATATTAGAAGAGAAATTAGTAATCATGCCGATTGTGCTATGATGCACTCTACATTTTCTGATCTGAAATCATACACTCATCAAACTTTGCCATTAAAGTCAAACTTACATATCCAAAGAAAATTATTAAAGACAGCTTGTCTTTAAATATCCATTCATTGCATAGCAAAGGCACTATCAAATTACTATTTTCTTTTTTTCTTCAGAAGTTTCTGCATTTCTGCATTTATTAAAGAATCAAATACAAACATTGGATACAATAACGATACAAATCAAAATTGATACAAATAAAGTGTGACAAATATAGAAAGAAAGAATATGTATACTTCGATAATATTAAAATAATGAAGTTGGGTCAATGAAGAAATCAATATAAATGCAGGGGACAGCTATCATAAGCCAAAAAAGCTTGAATCGATCGCAGCATCACTATAAGAAAGTGGTTCAAAGTTTGACTTTAAAAAGGTAATATCCTGAAAAATATCAATAAATTTCTCAAGAACGTGTTAATCCTCTTCATCTGATCTTTACTTGTACAGCCTCACAAAGTTCTAAACAGTTTTGGGAAAATTTTTAAAATTATGACTTCTTATTTTCTAGCATTTCTAATGCACTGCTGCAGGATATCATACTTAACCCACTGAGTGCCGAATTCTCTCACTTTCATAGGTTTAACACAGAGGCCAACCAGTTCTCAAATATTCATGAACCTATTTAAAATTTCATGAAGAGAAGAAGAGCTTCTCTCTGTCAAAAAGATAATACATACAATTCATCAAAGTAAGACTAGAGCAGATCACACTGCTTACGGTGCTTTCTGGTAGAGATGAAAAATAATGCTTATAAGCCTTTTCACATGGGGTAAAATTCATAGTATGTAAAGTTGATTAGTTTAAAGCTCTTTAACTATTTATCAGTTTTAAAGTAAATTTTCCCTATATAAACATCAAACTATATGATGTCAGGAGAGATACGAACCTGCCATCGAAAGATGGTCAGAGCAGGATAGGAGGCAAGAGATTTTGTATATGAACGGATATGTCTCTAACTGGGCAGAGCTAAGACCGGGCAGGCGGGCACATGCTTTGTTTGATACGATATGCACAATGGCCCTACTGCGCATAATAAAATCAGTGAATCTCAAAAAATTTTTCAACAAAATTTTCTCTGTGCAAATGCTATCATTTAAACTTTAAAGCTGATTAGTTTAAAGCTTTAATCAGCTTTACATTTGATGAATTTTACTCTGTGAAAGCAGTGTAAGTTTTACATGTACCAAAGAGATGGAAAACTGTTTCTCCAGAAGGTGCTAAATCTCTTTAGCTTATTCAAATCATGCAACAGTAAAAGTTTATTTTAGATGATAAATAAATTTTATCAAACTACTTTAAAAATGTATGACTTCATCAGACACAGCTTATTCAAATTGGGTGATAAAGACACAAATCAAAAATGAAGATAAAAAATAATTACAGTTTGCATGATAACTTGAAATGTGTAACTGAATTTCTGTGGAACCAGATTCCCTTTATATCAGTGTATATTCAAATTATAATAAAGTGAAAATAAGAAGGCAGCAGGCCTCATACAAAACATTGTAAAAAGGACATATTTTGTGAAAATTTTCTTTCCCGTAGAGATGCAGGTCGTTGGGTCCTTTTAATTTCTATGACAACTGAAAGAAATGACAGAAGTCTGCAAAACGATAAAAGGAGTGGATTGGATTAATTTTCCATAACTGTTAAAACATGATGGAAACAGCACAGATCAATACCACAACAATAACACCTTATGAAATCTATGCATTCATACATTCTGTTATATTTTCATGAGAAATGAAAAACTGTAATACACACTGGGGGCTCCAAATAGAGTGATTAACATTCTAAATTCCAACCTAATTTACTTTGGTTGATGAAATTAGTCCTTAAAACCAATTCCAGGGATTTTTTTAAACAATTTGTTATCGATCATTGTATGACCAGTTTCGAGTAAAAGAAAAAGAGTCAGGGTAGCTGACTTGCCAATAAAAAGATATTTTGTAAATGCAACTCAAAGTGCCACTCTCCACAGGTTGGAATTCAAAGCTGCAATTCCCTCGTGAGACTAAATCATCACTGTTTTACAGTCAACCTCTTCCCTTTTACAAGGGGTCTATGATCCTCGCACAATCATAACACTCCCTCCCTCTACTTGCTCTTTTATATAATGACACTGTAAATAAACTACTTATGAATTTGAAATTCTGACTGAATGCTGAACTTTGTCAAACATTGTGGAGCAAGCATAATGAGCGCTCAGCTAGGCGTATTGAAAATCCCAGTGAAAAGCCTGCATTTACATGTACATGTTTATTTGGGGGTCATGGTTTGAAGTTTAAATTTCATTAAGAGCAGGAAGCTCACCCAGAGCGATTATCAAAGGACCATGTGTTGTTGTACATGTACAACCACTCTGGCAACAACTCATCTGCATTCAGTTTCCAAGCACTTTCCCTAGTGCCTTGCCTCCAACATAGAAATAACTTAATATTTCTCGAAAATAATGCAGTCATCTTCCTGTTAAACAGAACTCTAGGACCCTGTTTCATAAAACTTGTTATCAATAACAAGTTGTATTAACTGTTATAAGCTACTGAAATCCTTGCATTTGATTGGCTGAGAGCAAATTTGCCATAGAAATGTGGCAGTTGTTAATGACAACAAGTTTTATGAAACGGGGCCTAGATCAAAAGAAAGATGAAGGTTTCTCTTACCTATGAAAGGTTCATTCTCTGATATGTACAATACTTCATCATCCCTGCAGCAAAACAGAGAGAGAAAAAACACAATGTTTAATGTTAATCCCACTACAGGCTGAAAGACAAACTTGAGCTCTGGTCACAGGGTGAAAAAATTGTTGCAAAGCAATTGGGAAAGTTGATTTAGTATTAGGTAAAAAGTGGTTTATACTGTGGTTTTGAAATTACAACAATGAAAAGAAATCAACTTGGTCTTATGACTGCACACATAAATGGGTGTAAGGGACTACACACAAATCTTTGGACCAAACACTTTACAAGTTGTCTGTGTGACACAACATTATTTCAGAGGGCATTATTAAGAATTATGAGCACAGACAGAAGGGACGTGTCACCCACTGACGTTTACAGTACCTCGTCTAGAAGTGCGTATACACATTTGCAATGTTCGTGAAAGCCAAAAGATTGCTGATGTAGACCAGTTTTGTTTGGTTCTCTCAATGCAATGGGGGGTCTTTGTGTGGTCACTAAGTCTTGATTTTCATCAGATATTTCCCAATTTTTACAATTTGCAGGCTACAAAATTTCAGCAAGGAATCACCTCAAACAGTGCCCTCTAAATGTTTTAAAGTACAGACTTTAAGCCATTTCTATCCTTGCTTGAATATGAACGCATTTGAAGACTAATCCTTTCCAGTGGATTTTCTTCCAGACTAATATAAAAAGACTGAGAAAGCTCACTCATTATTTTTCACCTCCTCCCAGATCTAAAGCTTCTCTTTAAAGTTACAGTATTCACCTAGACAAGAGGAGAAATCTCTAGTATATACATGTACACGTACGGGTAAATGTATAGTATCCAACAATTTGGGCTTTAATAAACCCTTACCAAACTTTCAATGTATCGTTTTTACAGATGTACACTTCACAAAAAGCAATCTAGCAATTATAGAGTAGATGTTCTCCAATATAATGTGTACAGCCACGAAATGTGTCTTCCATACGAACAGCCGACTATACAGTTTTGGGGGTATTTTCAATCAAACAAAAATGACTACCCATGAGCTTTTGAGTGTAGATTGCCTGTGGATTCTTCAGTGTACTTAATTCATATTTATACTGCATAAACTGTATCTTTGGGCCAAACTTAAAGGCTTATCACAGCAAAGTTTTCAGAATTCTGAGAACTTAAAATGTGATTAATTTTTTTTTTTTTTTCATGTAAAGATCATGCATAGGGGGCCGCCCCTTTCATTTTTTCAAGCGATAACAACTAGATGAATCCTCGACTGAGCGCGGTCAAAATTTATGCCCCCGCCTTTGCCATATCAGAAATAAATCACTTTTGATTATGGGAAATGTATTAGGATACATTTAGAGTGAAAAACTCGAAAAAATGGTCCTATTTAAATGACATTGTGTCAGCCACATTTGAAGTTGATCCGTCAAATGGTTCTTAAGTTTATTCGAGAACAAGCAATTTTCACGTATACATGACATCTATGACCTTTGACCCTGTAACCCCCAAATCAAATAAGGTCATGGTCCCTCCCATATGCATTCATGACTCATGCTTGAAGTTGATCAGTCAAATGGTTAAGTTATCACGAGAACGAGCCATTTTCATGTATATAATGACCCCTATGACCTTTGATCTTTGACCTCATGACCCCAAAATCTAATCAGATCATTGTCCCTCCGATATGCATACATGAGCCAAGTCTGAAGTTGATCCATCAAATGGTTCTTAAGTTATCGCAAGAACGAAAACGGGACGGACGGCCAGACAACCTGAAAACATAATGCCTCCGGCACCCAGTTTCGGTGGGAGGAGGCATAAAAATGGAAGAAGAAGAAGAGCATAGAGGGAGGGTAGGATCATGTAACTATACAAGTATAAATATTCATTTAAAATGCATATGAATTCATCAGTGGACCAAGGTTTAAAACCAGAAAAAAATACCTGCCCCCATCCAAACACCCTGGGACTGCCCCTGATCGAAAGTTATTATGCAGACGGGGGTTTGCTTAAAGGGATTTTTAGGTTCAAGATAAAGAAATATGAGATCTAAATTGCCTTGAGTTTTTCACAAAATTTAAACCGGGGTAACATTATGAGACATCCATTGTTTATTCTGCTGCTCTTACATGTAGATTATGATTTGTGAATTTTATTGCATATTTGCGGAGATGAGGTGAGGGCGACTGAAAAAAGTGGTCACCCCAAGGAATTGGGTTTTAAGGTTTTAGTGGGCTATTTGAGCTCCACTGAGGGCGAAATCGCCTGTCGCCGCCGGGCTATTATTTACCCTGGTTCATACCTGATTAATGAGGCGTCTTCGATCCGACCCCCTTGTGCTGTGAATACATGAGTAGCTGTTAATCCGAGGCAGTTACTTGCAACTAGTATGAGTCTTTCCATTGTATCTGGACATGCTATGACCTGCAAAAACAATCGAAAATTTGCTGACACTGCACATTACATGACAGAGTTCCATATCTGGTGGCTTGGTGCTTTTCCTTTTCGTCAATATATGTACATACATGTACTTCATGCAGGGTTCTCACAAGTGTATAATGTGCTTATTAAGCAAGCAGGGGGATCTTCTAGTAAAATATCTAGGACAAATTTAATCAAGCAAAGAAATCATCTTTTTTTCTTTTAAAGGCAATCAATATGTCAATTAATACATGTATACCGATGCATTATATTTTCCAAAAAATATATATCCTTGGAAACTAATGGTAATGACATCCTCCCTAAAATGCATGTAATTGAGAAGAATTGTGGCAATTCTCTTGCCATCTTCTACCAAAGAACTACATGTGCTGCACTGGCAAAAGGTGAGTACCGATGGGGACTTATAATATTGTTGCTTTTCAGGGGAAATATGAGTTACTTGGATTCAACAAACACATCACTCAAGTCTTGTTTCAACCTTTAGAGCATCAAAGTCTAAAATTAATTTAACCTAATAGTTCAAATTTTTTTTTCTCTTGGAATTGAATTCCAAATTTCCTAGAATTCAGAGGCATTTCCTGGAATCTTCAAATCTGCTTTTTGATAAAAAGATTTCGAGCTAGCTATGCTGAACAACTGGCAAGTCTACTACTATGCCATAGTATGAAACTGTTTAGTGTTGGGTTGGGTATGACTTCATGCAAACAAATGACACCTGTGTGAGTGTTTATTGTATTCCTGTAATATTGTAGTCTTGTTTCTAGGTGCCAACAAAGTGGGTGCCATGGGAGAAAATAGGGAAAAATTGAAATAGTAAATGAGATAAATTTAGTTGATGTCTCTTCATTTGGGGCAATTTTATAATAGTAGATTTAAAGTAGCGGTGAGAAGAAATTTAAAGAAAATCACAAATAAGGGTAATAAATTAATGGTTCACTAGAAATTGGGAAGCATACAGATAACAACCATATTGTTTTGACCTCAACTGCATAGACCAGATGAGTGGTTCGCCAGAAAAACTTGCGATGTTTTGATGACCTCACAGGACAGACAAACTCTTCGTAAGCAGACGACATCCCATAGCTAATGAAAATTATTGCAATACAGTTATTTTTCAGTTATAAAGAGTTTGATTTACTTAAATGCGGCCGTATTTCACACCATCCTAAAAAGGGAAGTGGACCAATTCCGATAACTATAATCTTTTGTCTGTAAATACACAGGATAAGGGTTAATGACCAATCAAAGAAAACCTACTTTCAAACTGAAGAACCAGCCAAATAACAGGATGGACGAAATTTGTTTCCTCTGAAATGCCGAACATGCCGCAGCGCAGTGCATGCAGCTGAAAATACAATGGCGTCTAATTTTGCTTACAAGTGACCGATTCCTTTATTTTTCTAACGCTGCACTTTCCATCAAAATAACACCACGCACAAAGTTTAGCAGATTAATTATTTAGAATGACGCTAGTGTATTAGGAGAAGTGAAGAAGAGATGACAAAGGAGACAGTGAAAATGTGTGAGACATTCTTCTTCTTCTTGTTCTTCTGTAAAAAGTGTATCCTTCATAGTTGAAGATCAACACACTGCAGAGTGGTGTACATGCAGTTGTTACAGCACAAACAGACTTCAAGTACAAATTCATTTACATGTGAACAGGGTATCGTGCAGTAATATACACGTGAAGTGCAGCTAAAAAGTTTGTTGACGTGACTGCATGCTAGATGAAGGCTTCCCTCAATGCCCTGTTAAAGGCATCAAGTGACAGGAAGACTGCAGGATCCTTCTTTAGATTGTTCCATTCTCCAGGTGCAAGGGAAGAAGGATGATACTTGAGAGCTGGAATGTGGGATCCAGAACCAGCTAGCATGGCCTCTTGTAGTTGATGTCCTTCCAATCAATATCAACTAGGTTGAACCGTATCCTAAAGAGCATTGCTAACCAACTGTGCCGACGTCTGCTCTGGACTGTAGGCCTCTGAAGTTCATTCAACATGGCACTGACACTTGACCGACGGTTGTACATGTAGTTGCCCATCACATATCTAGCACTATTCCGCTGGACCTGCTCCACTTTCTTAATATTTCGTGCCATGTGTGAGTCCCATGCTACAGCTGCATAATTCTATTGCGGGTCTTACATAGGTCCACTCATCCTGTATACTCGGTCAGATTGACCTCGTCCTCCAAAAGCGACAAGTCTGTACCGAAACTGAATAGCATGCTTTTGTGTGTGTTACTCGAAGACAAGCTGTCGACCTACGAGTCTGATAAGCGTCAGTTTTTTTCTTAAAATTCACCACTTTCAGTTCATTCATCAGATATGAAGCAGAAAGGGGAAAATTGAGAGCCTCAGGAACATTGCTGGTAAGTAAAATCAAAACTTTTCTTCTCTTTTATAGAAGATCTAAGTCAATGTATTTTGCGTTCGCGTCGGTAATTTGTTTCGCTATTCAAAACGCTGTTTTGACTAGTACGGGTGCATAGGTCTTGCTATGGGACATCATCTGCTTGTGCAAATTATGTTCCACCTGTGACGACACACATCTCGTCAGCATTCAGCGAGTTTTTCAGGTGCGCTATAGTGGGGCCGTACTTCACCGTTTTATTATAGATGATTGTTACTTTAATATTTCCAAGCAGAAAGTTTAGATAGGTTTGTTTGAGCTATAAACAGCCTATGCAATGATATACATTAGATAAAATATCTAAAATTAATGACTTTCTTCTCACCACTACTAAGTATCTGTATGTCATGATTTTCAAAATTTCCCAGAATTTCCTGGAATTTCTTCATTTCCCGAAAATTATTTGGAGATGTGGATTTCCCAGGATTCAAGAAATTTCCTTCAAAGTGGAAAGTGGAATCACTGCCTTATACATTTATTGGTGCCACTGAGACTACATTTGGAGATAGTTGGATCTACAAATGCAATATGACTAATGAAAGTGTTGCAATAACCTAGCCATGGGAGGCGTTATATGATGTTATTCTGATGTCCATATAACGCCATGGTTCTCGGGTAATAGGGCCCTGTATTGGAACCAATCAACAAGGAAGCAGCATGCCTCCGAAAACTAAGTTAGAGAAGGCGGTTATTCTCGTACACCACCTTCCAAGTTGCTATGTAGATTCAGTTAGCAGACTAGCCTGCCAGTTTTTCAGATTCTCCCAATTTGATGTAAAAATCGTACTTTGAAAAATAAAAGCAAGAGTTCGACTTACCGATGCACGTGTAGTGAATTAGCATCTGAATGCGTTGACGTCAAGAGGTCGTCGGTTCACAGTTGACACGTAGGATCGATCGTTGATGTGATTATGGAAGGCCAACGGTGCTCTGCTGGCTATGTAACTTCAGATTTTCGGCTTTATTAAACAAATGATAACCTATAGACTGTCTCGGTTTTTGTATAAAGTCAATCTTTAAAGTCGGTTCTACTATTTAGCGATTCGACTGCTCAAAGAAGGGAGGGGGGGGGAATGAATATAATTATAAACACAAATTGCTGGGTATTTCAAGGAAAGTCGGAGACTCGATTTCGACGTATTTTTCATTAGAAGTATTAGAGCTGGTGTGTGTGTGTGTGTGTTGGGAGGGGGGATTTAGATGGGTGGGTGGGTGTGAGGGTGTTTGTGTGTGAGGGATGAGGGCTTTATGAGGTGCAGTATAGTCGAGTGGTTTAAGGCGCTTGACAGTCCTGAGACGCGAAGATCCGGGGTTCGGCACGGCATAGCTTACATGTATGCCCTTGAGCAAGGCATTTTATCGACATTGCTATTTCATCGTATTTCACATAAAGTGATGTGATATATGCAAATTGATACCAACGTGTGCATGTGTTGTTAAAAAAAAATCATGAGTTTGTTTGACGAGTTCCTTGTTAAGTTGAAGTAGGGGAAGGAAAGTCACACCTTTCATGGATGTGTGATGGGGTGGGGCAATGTGATACCTTCCTCTGTTACTATTTTCACTGTACGACGGTTTTATTATTATTTTTTTTTAAGTATTTAATGTTTGATGTATTTTATGTATATGTTTTATGATGTAAGTACTATGTTTTGTAATCATGCTCTTACCCACAGTCCTGTACAATGTTCCCATAGAAACATGTAACCTGGACTTTTTATGTTTGTTTCCCTTTGTTTGAAATCAATAAAGGTGATTATGAAAAAAAAAAAGAAAAAACACACGTGCGGCCCTACGGGGGATGGCAGTGAGGCGAATGCCCCCTATGAGTTTTCAAGTCACCAAAGAAGAAAAATAAAAGAGGAGAAAAGAAAAGAGAGAGAGAGAGAGAGAGAGAGAGAGAAGAAGAACAGTCACGGGAGAAGAGACAGCTGCGTCTGTACAATACCTCTATTTTTTCATCTAAAACGTAAATAATGTCGCGTGCCTCCTCCTCCAGCACGTAACTTTGAGCTGGACTATGTCTCAAAGTGGTGGTCTGGGGGTTAGGAGTCGGCTCGCTTTCCGAACTATACTCCCTGGTCGTAATTTTGACCTTTTGGCCGCTTTGATCGGCCATCCCTAAGGTTTTTATTTGATGTTTATTTTATATAGGTCCGAGCGGTAAGACTACACCTTAGGAATAGTTTCCAGGGATATTACTGGGATGGTTCGTAATTGGGAAACTTGGAAGGGAAATTATGAATTTGATATGTGAATCACACTCAGAGAAAATAATTATGTGAAGAAGTCTATTTACCACACTCAGAGAAAATAATTATGTGAAGAAGTCTATTTATGACACTCAGAGAAAATGAAACAGTTTCTTTGGACTCAGATTTTAGATTTTGAACAGGAAAAACAAAATAAGTGTAACTTTTATTCAAATATTTACATCGGTATCAACTCGCCACTGTTACATTAATTCTTTACTATCTGTAATATTTCAATAATTCATTTCATTATGAATATCCCTATTTAAATAATTCAATTATTTGATTATCTTATATCTATGTAGTTGAAATAAATTCAATTTATTTCAATGAATCCTCAATGCATCTAATTCTTACATCGAGTTCTAGTTCTATACTTATAGCTGAAAATCTCTTAAGTTATTATTTCTAGGAATAGTCATATCTATCAGCTTCCATAGACAATTGCTTATTGGTTTGGGGGGAAATAGACGATTAACTGCTTGAATGAAGAGAAGTTAAGTCAACAGTTCAGGGCCATATTGTTGGGTCTTGGGTGTGTTATACCTGTTAGGCTTATGAGAGCCAAGTGAGGTAACCCGGGGGAAATGAAGGCAAACGTTTGTTTAATGACAGCTTCTTATATTTATACGCTTATTGCGGACGTAGGGGAAAGCGCGCTGAATTCCTGTATACCAAAACTACGCTGCGCCGAGAATGCACAATGTACAAAACCTGTGCTAGATTGTCTATGGAAAATTGCGTTTTATAAATCTAAAAATGCATTAGACAGTAAATGATTCATCTTACATACAAGATCAGATTAATTTACATCGACTTAAGTCATTATCACAAGACAAAAGTAGAGCAAATAAAAGTTATATATTCTATATAATTCTCCAGTTTAACTGAGATAAAGAGTGTCGCCAATCCTCATATTTACACGTCACGCGAGGCCGCGCGTAAGTGTTACACGTCACGCGAGGCCGCGCGTAAGTGCTAGCAAGACTTAGCTTTGATCCTTCTTGAAGGAGATTTTTATCATAAATTACACTATATCTCAGTAAAGACTGGTTTATAAGTAAGAGTATTAACGTTCTTAGTTGAGAAATTTATAAAGTCAATACATCAGTAATCATTTCTTTTATCATCTGTCTTAGTTTACTAATTATCTCAGGAAAAGCATCAATTTATCGAAGCCTTTGGATTAAAAGAAAGGCTATAACGTCATTTTGTTAATGAGAAATAGAACTCCTGCGGAACGATTCCAAAGAGAGAATTAAAATATTTCTTGCCTAGAGAAACTTTACCAATCCGTATTTACTTAATTTTTCTATTACAAATTTGACTTAAAAGACCTCTGTTATTTTGTATTCCTTAATTTAACTGCAAAAAGATTTACGAGCTTTGAAGAGTTTTTAACTAAGCTCGACGCGCATCGCTGTGCTGCGTCATAGCAATTAAGCAAAGTTGCCAAAGTCGCGATTGTTTCCGGAATACGCGCTTGCACAGTTCCGTTTATAAAAAGAATGCATAAGAACTAAAAATCACGCCATAATAAGGATAGGTATCGACACTCCCTAAGCAAGAATTCATAAAGGCTTTGGAAGTCAATAATTAAAATCTTAACAGGAGGAGGGCGGAACCTTACCGGAGGGAGATGTGAAAACAAGGTAAGAGGGGAAATTACTGGTTTTATAAATATTTCAAGAGTAAGAGTGCTAACTATATTGAAAGCTTGATAATAACAAAACGCAGGTTTGTTACAATAATTTAACCTTGCCCCCTAACAAAATACCCTGCCGCCACCCTCATATTATCATCATTTATATTATTCTAAAATTAAAATATGTCAAATATTTTTCCCATGATTCTGTAATAATTTCATTTATTCTGAATAAATGACAAAAGGAAAGAAACCAAAATTCACACCCCCCCCCCACACACACACACGCCCACACACAACACACACGCACACGCACACACACACAAAATAATTACGAGTCGGATTTCGCGAGACGTTTGTGAACGACTGAGAGCTATCCGTTGC
This sequence comes from Echinometra lucunter, assembly GCA_029962745.1. Taxonomy (NCBI): domain Eukaryota; kingdom Metazoa; phylum Echinodermata; class Echinoidea; order Camarodonta; family Echinometridae; genus Echinometra; species Echinometra lucunter. The sequence goes on along the minus strand of CM057159.1, from coordinate 11,272,997 downwards.
TCAGAATGAATTAGCGCGCTATTGAAGTTTGGCATATGGCAGGCACCGTTGGCCTTCCATAATCACATCAACGATCGATCCTACGTGTCGACTGTGAACCGACGACCTCTTGACGTCAACGCATTCAGATGCTAATTCACTACACGTGCATCGGTAAGTCGAACTCTTGCTTTTATTTTTCAAAGTACGATTTTTACATCAAATTGGGAGAATCTGAAAAACTGGCAGGCTAGTCTGCTAACTGAATCTACATAGCAACTTGGAAGGTGGTGTACGAGAATAACCGCCTTCTCTAACTTAGTTTTCGGAGGCATGCTGCTTCCTTGTTGATTGGTTCCAATACAGGGCCCTATTACCCGAGAACCATGGCGTTATATGGACATCAGAATAACATCATATAACGCCTCCCATGGCTAGCAATAACCAGTTGTCATGATTGTGTCAATGAAAATTAGTGGGTGTGTCTCCAAAATCCAAAAGGGGAGCATTCCTCTCAGTCTCACATTTTCCTAATCACAAATCACGGGTGTAAACCTCAACCACAAGAAAAGCCATTTGTTGAAAATGAAAATTTTACTGTAAGGGTAACTGAAAGAAAGGGAGTGAAACTTAAATTTAAAAAAAAAAAAAAAAAATGAAGTCTAACAGTTAAGTGTAAACTTCACACAATAATATACAGATGGGACTGCACAAATGCACAAATTACTAAACGAGCAAAAACTACCACCACACAACAATCTGACAGTTCACGCCTTATAAAGAGTTCTTCTTCACAAAATTATGTATAAATTATGAAATTTACCACACCTTCCCATCAGATGTCCTTCCATTTCGAAAAATGGTCACTCTAGGGCGACGATTTGCTGCCATTTTGGCAGAATGATGACAGCAATCAGCTGATTTGGCCGAAATTTGCTGTCGACGAGTATGGTATCTTCACGCGCGCATCATTGAAAGGAAATATATATTTTACCCGATAGGACAGAAGAGATGGGGGGGGGGGAGAGAGAGAGAGAAAGAGGGAGAGGGGGCACAGAGAGTGAGACAAAGAGACAGAAAGAGGGAAAATTAGATAGAGGTAGACAGATACATATGGAGATATATGCAGTGTGTGTGTGTGTGCGTTAGGGAGGGTGGGCGTATATGCGTGTGCTTGTAAATGTTGTTCTTTATAAAAGAAAAGTAGAATGCAAATAAACAAAGGGTTAACAAGGTATCAGGTATAGTGGGTGTATAGGCGAATGGCAGGTTAGTTCAAATATGATTGCTCCGCTCGAAGATAAACATGAAACAAATGAATGATAAAAGATTACTCCATGGACGCGATTTTCAGCGAATTTTCGCTCATAGAGCTTTATCAAGCAAATGAATTGCTTGATCAAGAGATGTATATACATGTATAAATTTCTACTTGTTTTTTTATATTCTACCAACACTTGGACTTTGTATCTAATATATATATATATATATATATATATATTGTGATCAGGTAACATATACAACAGCTTTGGCAACTCTCATAGAAATAAATTCATGTGAGACAATTGAGAGAATAATAGCGTAGCATGAATCAAAGTTCCCCAGAGCTGTCCTACCATTTTGGAAATTTTGCAAAGGTTGAAAAAATGTCTCCGCCGGGAATCGAACCCGGGCATTGTTCGAAACTCATCTGCCACCAACAAAGGAATTAATTAGTGAGGGTTGAAGATTTGTCAATCTGTCGGTTAAGCGAATTTGGAGTCGCCGAAACCACTGGCCCGTCTCCGTGGTCTAGTGGTTAAGGCATTGGCGTTCATAGCCAAAGGCCCGGGTTCGATTCCCGGCGGAGACATTTTTTCAACCTTCGCAAAATTTCCAAAATGGTAGGACAGCTCTGGGGAACTCTGATTCATGCTACGCTATTATTCTCTCAATTGTCTCACACACACACACACACACACACACACACACACACACATATATATATATATATATATATATATATATATATATATATATATATGAATATATCATATAGCCCACAGAGAGAGAGAAAGAGACGGGGGGAGTGAGTGAGAGAGAGTATTCATATACTGTAATAAAATGAAAATATCCTAGAACAGAGAATAGAGGCACTGATAAAAAATCAGATGAACATCAAATGAACTAAAAAGTCTGTTTTTCATACATACAAAATGTATTTATTTACAATGAAATAAATGCATACTGCACAATATACAACTTAATGTCTTAGAAAAAGAATATGTGGTATTATGTAGTATTACACAAATATAGAACTAGAACATGGGATAATACAATATTGTCAGCGTGGTTGATAATTGAAGGCGTGACTATCTAAAATTACTGGCAAGAATTTGGAAAAAAAAAGGATACCTATAATATGGAAGAAGAAAAAATTTATCTTCCAAGCGAAATAAAACATACAAAAGCTTTCAAAGATATGTTTATACTCTGCTTGCAAAATATTAAAGAAAATAGTAATGCACCAGAACATATGTTATTCCAATGTATCAATTAAAGAGTGCACTGTGCTTGTATCATCATACATTTGTAATATTTGATCAAGATTTCAGTGAAAATCAAATGGATATATCTATTTATCCAATTTATTGATATCTCAGTCTTTCATAACTTCATCAAAATGAATATTACAAATAAAACCCACAATTCCAGTTTGTAAAGTAGATACAAGAGATGAGAACACCATTCCCAATATTTTTCTCCATATTTTATTAGAGATGTCATTCATAAATCAATATATGTAATTCCATATAAATACGAATCTTCATTTCGTTTTCAGAACATATAATCTGATAAATTAATTATATATTCACAAATCAATGCGCAAAGAAGAAAAATAGAATGAAATCAGTTTAATACAACAACAAAATAATCCCAAACCCTAACCCATGCACCTCCACCCAATATGCATTTTCAAGATTCAAAGAGCATCGATTACAATCATAGTAGTCATTGATAATCAAACGTCAACAAGGAGAAACATCAATATCATCTAAATCAAAACACACTGCATCTAGCCAAATCAGTCAAATTACAGAAGCATATCAAGAGATCATGATGTTGGGGGAGGGGACAAATTCACACGTGCAATGTTTTAAGCGCATGAAGTGCTAGAAAAGTAATGTGAATGTTGATGTATCTACACCCAAAATCAACTAGCTATATGCCATTGAATTATAAATCACAATTTATTTACAGTATTTTTGTTTTATTATATACCTATTTCATATCTATGAAATTTTATTTATTTCTTAATATTCATCTTTTTCGCCCTAAATCAATTTAATCATAAAATCGAAAGTAAATTTGAATCGTATCATTTTAATTACTGTCAGTTCATTTTCACTGATCCAAAGAAGATTTCTTTTGTAGAATTCCGTTGCTATATTTTCATGTTTTCATCTGCAATACTCTTTAAAAGGGCGACATTTACAATAAAAATTAATTACCATTTTCATTGTCACTGTTATTTCTGCATCTGTCCTTCTATTTGGTTATTTGCTATTTTAAAAAAAGCAAAAAAAAAAAAAAGACATGGGAACGGAAATAAAAATACACTCACAATCGAAGATAACATGAAAGCAACAACAAAGAAAAAAACGAAGACGTTCGGTTGTTTTTAAATGGTTAAAGCTCGCGTTATTCCGAAAGATCGAATACTCCGAAGGTTCGTTGTTCCTACTGTCCATTATTCCGAAGGTTCGTTATTCCTACGGTCCTTTATTCCGAAGGTTCGATTCTCCGAAAATGAAATAGGGTTCGTTAATCCGAAAATTAAATGGGGTTCGTTAGCCTATGAGTCCGAAAATGAAAAGGGGGACGTTATAGTCCGAAAATGATATAAGATTCGTTAATCCGAAAGTTAGATAAGATTCATTAACGAACCCTATTTTTCTTTTCGGATTAACCAATCAACCCTATTTTATTTTAGACTAAAAAACCTTATTTCATTTTCGGATTAACGAACCCTTTTTCATTTTCGGAATAATGAACCTTCGGTATATCGAACCCTATTTTTATTTGCGGAAAAACGAAACTTCGGAATAACGTACCGTCGGAATTATGAATTTTCGGAATAACGAACCTTCGGTATTCCCTATTTAATTTTCGGATAAACGAACCTCCAGGTATACGAAAATCTTATGTTAGGAACACCGAACCTTCGGAATAACGAGCCGCGCCCTTTCAAACAATGCAGAGGCATGTTAAAAAATGAAATAGTTCATCATTGTCTCGGTATTTGAGCTAAATTCATTCATTCACTTTTTTTAATCGCTGTTTGATAGACGTGACGTCAGTGGACTGCTATGTCGGGTAGAATGAATGGACCTTCACCAAGCAGTTCGAATCTGAGACCGATGTGTTCATGCCATTCTACAGGGGCGAGAAGGACGTAGCGGGCCATAATAGGCGGATTGAAGCGGTTGGTGAAGTGAGTTGATTGGTCACAGTTACCTGTGAAGACTTTTATCTGTGAAATCAATGTCAAATCAATTCAATTTCAATTCAATTCGCATTTATTTCATTTCCAACAGAAAGAAAAACAATGGCACTACAATATTATTACAGAAAATGTATGTACGCATTCATTTTTTTTTCTTGATAAGTATATACAAGTACAATGTACACATAAATAAATTATTGTAATGAATTATAAAAAACGATTTCTTTTTTTATTATGTCAAACATAATCATTCACTAATCATGACTCAGAAGAGAAGGAAGGGGTGATATAGATTCAGCAATGTCCAAATATCATTTTCATAAGTTCTGTAATTGGTATAAATTAACACCGTGTATATTCTTGCTTTAACTATTTAAAACGGGTGGTCTCATTTTTTCCTTCTTTTCATTTCTTTCTTATTTCATTTTTTCCTTGCACTTTTTTTTGGGGGGGGGGGGTGAGAGATCATTTTCATTTCCCTATTATAGTGATGATAGATACGATGCCACTTACGTTAGATAATAATCGTTCATGCACTTGTTGCTATTCCTGCCAAACGAAAGATTTGTCGGTCATACAAATAAATCATTGAATGTTCTAACCTCTTTTACTTCTCCACACGTCGAATCGGTCACCGGGTCCCACGTTCCTCTTACTTCCCGACTAGTCCAAACGGTAAAACGCGTTACCCAGTGCGCTGAGTCACTCCGCCCCTGCGTAATGACTCCAGTCAAGCGGTACACGTTCAGCAGATCGACTTGGATCCACTGAGCGAGATCGTTGATTCGGGGCACCCATCCCCCAACCTCTTGGTTGAGCCTCGCTGACTCGGTACAGTAAACGTAGTCGCTGATGCAGGATGAGGCAGCGATGCTGGAGTCGGGTATTCGACCGCTCTCCATTCCCAATTTGTTAGCGTCAACCCCCACTTCTGTAAAATGAACATGTAGATTCAGAATACATATTAAGCACAAATTATACGACTGTAAGATTATTTTTATTCATTTCCTGTAAATTGCACTTTAATGTCCCTTAGTTAGGTAAATAATATATACTGAGATTATTTAATGTTAATTTCCTTTAGTGTTATATATGTATTAATTTCAGTTTGTTATTAATGTAAAGCGCTTAGAAACATTGTAATAGGCGCTATATGAAATTGTATTATTACAATCATTATCATTATTATTATTATTATTATTAGTGACATTTTTGTCATATCTGCTGCCTGAGTGTTGTCGGTTTTATCGGTGCGTCTATTATTGGGGGGGGGGGGTCGTAAAGCTGTTGGTAAACTTACGCATGACTTTACGGACGACTTGAATATGAATTGCCTATAGGATGCCCAAAGTGACGTGAAACAAAATGTGACTACATTTCTGATAATCTAAATCAAATTGTGGCAAAAAATACACTTCGCAGTAACAAGTCTGCATATGTCACCTTTAGCTGATGCGATTTATAATGATGAGAATTCCATTGGGCTTGTCATACTCGAGTCGTTCGTAAAGTCATTCGTAATTTTACGAACAGCTTTATGAAACACTTCCCTGGACCTTTTCCATCATCAGGGGAGATCATGACATGCCATCATCATCACAATTAAACGACATAATTTCCGATCACTTCTTACCTGCGACTGGACCATTACCGAGGAGTTCAAGTCGGAGAGCGATGTTCCTGGTCCATCTCTTCGGATGAAGCCTGACTGCACGAGCCAACATTGGAGTCTCGAACATGTTGATGATTGGAGTGGCACGATCATGGTTACCTTGAAAGATCTGATATAGTGTAAACAGTACGGGGAAAGGGTAAAACTTGATGGTAAAATGCAGAAAATGACATCAAAATGTAAGAAAATGATGACAAATCCGACACCTGGGATTTCTGTTTTGTACAGAAGGTCCAAGCGCCAAGGGGAATAAACTCAACTTTTATCTTCTTTTTTGTTGTTGTTGTTTTTTTATTAATAAAATGGGTGATGTTGTAAACGAGCAATTATTAAAATAAGTCGACACGTCTGAAAATAATATTTACCTAATGTTTCTTGGCAGAATAAAGAGTAAGCGAATAATAAAGGAATAGAATCATGGCGCAATTCCTAGTAATGAGTCACAGGCTCACCCTTCACAGTATCCAACATATTAAAGGCTACTTCCACTGGCGAAGGTTAGAAGGATGGGCACAGGATCACAAGCTTCCCTGAACCCTTTGAATTCAAATTCTGAAGAAGGGACACAATAGTGACAGGGGGTGAGAGAGGAGGAGAAGAGGAAGCTTGGAAAGAAGATGATACCATTGCTTTTATTGGAACCGTTTATTTATCCAGTGAAACCGGCACCCCTCCCCTCCCTCTCCTTAACCAGTGCAGCCATATGTGTAGCTGGCTCTCGATTCGCCACTGATTGTGCCACACCCTATGTCGTACCTTTTCTTCACGATCACAGTCCGAAACGAACGACCACGCCTCGCCGTCCATGCTGCAGGACACCGAAAACGATGTCACCCATTGGTCGGCGTCTTGCCTTCCTTGTGTAATCACGCCCACCACCCGGTATTTCTCTGTCAGATCCACCTCAATCCACTGGTTGTGATCACTGAACCGCGGTATCCACGCCCCAGGGAGTTTCCGTGATGAGGTCACTGATAGCTCGTCCGCGCCGTCGAAATTGAGACGCGCATATTTCGCGCAGTGACGATCGTCGTTGCAACTGGATGCACGGAGATCTGAATCCGGTATACGATAATCCTCGAGGCCGAGCGTGTTTGGTACCACTGTCGGCAGGGAAAAAAAAGGGGGGGGGGAGAAGACAAAATGTGTCATGTTGATGGAAAGAGGTACGTAAAGACGAAGAGAGTAAGTGACATGGTGCTTTCTCACGTTGAAATAGTATGATTGGAAGTTCGCAACAAATATGCAGCATTTAGGAAAGGCACATGCAATGAAAAACGAAATAAACGAGGTGGTAAAATGATTGTTGTAATTTCAATTCATATTGTTTCTCTTAAAGTGGCATACATTGGCAAAACATAATTACATGACATTCATTGCTTTTACCTGGAATAGGCCCTGCTCCAAACAGCTCGAATCTCAATGAGATAAGTTGATGCCACGATATCGGCTCAATACGGACGAACCGGGCGACGAATGCAGGAGTGAAAGGGTTGACGACAAGACTGTTACGATCTTTATTGCCATAAAATATCTTGAGGTTCAAGCAAAGAAAGAAAAGAAGTTTTCAGTATAAACTTATATTAGTTTTGCGGATTGTTTATTCAGTGACGGTGCTGCCTTGGTGACGATTTTAAAGTTTTCGACTTTCCGTATGATCATCATCATCACCATCATCACTATCACTATCATAGTTATCATCATTACTATACTATCACTATCATCATCACTGTTATCATTATCTTATCATCACTGTCACCGCAATCATTATCATCATCATCGTCGTCGTCGTACTCGTAGTCATTGCCAGCATCATCACAATTTGACAGGAGAAGAAGATTTCCCAATACAAGATCAAAAAAGAATTTTAATCGATTGTGATAAGGGAAATCAGTAAAGGCAGATGATCATGATGATGATGTAAAAGAGGGGGGAAATCTGGAGAAAGTTGCACTACATCGTTATGGTTTAATTTCATCATTAACTTTCGCAATCTTGTGTTTTATATACCTTTGAATGTCCATCATCTCGTAGACTGTACGTCCAGGAGTAGCCATCTAAACTGTAAGCCACGAAGAAGGACTTTATCCAAGTGTCGGCATTATCACGACCTTGAGTCAGAATAGATTCAAGTCGAAACGACTGGCGCAGGTCAACCTGACAAGGGAATTGTAAAAGAAAGGGTAAACATTTCAGATATGGAAAAAGGCACGTGTAGGCCTACATACAGTTATGTAGGAAATTAAAAATGCAGAGTGATCATAAGCCATTTTAGGGGTTTAGGCACATCACATTTTATGCACTTAAAGCCTGATTTAAGAACGAGAAAAATGCAAGTATGCAACAGAAAACAACACGTAATTAAATTCTTTGTCCGAGATGAAAAAAATCACATGCCAATGTTACAGGGGAAAACTATTTACGCCATCTCAACATAGACATTTAACACCAAAGTCTGAGGGGTTTGGCAGGCTGTAAACTAGCCTTATAAATGAAAAATAATGTGTGGATTGTTGTCCGAATTGGCTAATGATCTTGGGCGTGCATCTTCAAAATGGAAAGAGGAGGCGCCCATTTATCGAATATTTTCTAACCAGATGATTTATAGTTAAGGGCTGAATGATTGTAAGGAATTAGCCCCTCCCCAAGACGACGCCCAAGTAAGTGAACATAAAGATTTTAAAACCTGGATCCACTGTTTGTCATCGCTTTTCTTCGGCGACCAAGCTTGCTTTTCATTGAAGAGCCTTGCCGCGTTGGCACACTGGATCGAATTCCAGCATGATGACGCACTGAGTTGTGAGTCGGCGATGCGTCGGTCTTCAAGCCCCAGAGGGTGAGTCACCAACGCTTCCCCTGTACAACCATGAAAATGAAAAAAAAAAGAAAGAAAGAAGAAATATCAAAGGTTTTTGGACGTAACGTGATACATCAGCGTATCAAATAGTTTGATGTCAGTCAAGTGCAAGTTCAACTATTTTGAATGGAGAGATGAGGTTTAGGACCAAATTATTTTGCCAAAAAGGTCCAAAATGCCAAAAGAATATATTCTAGAGGGAATCTCATTTCCGCTAAAAATGGCTCAGGGATTTACTATGTAATAGATACAGGGTTTCGGGTTGATATAGTTATACTGTTTTTTCGTTCAAGGTTGCAGATTTAATGCGACTGGTGTAGACGTTATAATGAGCGGAGCATCTGTTGCAGGAGCGCGTCCTTGCTGAACCAAATCCCCAAAGCAAATTCCTATTCGAACTTTGGAAGTGGCCGTCTATTAACAAATCTTGAAACCATGATGACTCTCCTAAATCCAAAATCTTTGTAAAGGCTTATGGGGAGGGGCGATAGCTCAGTTGGCAGTGGTCTCGTAATCCGGTGACCCGGGTTCGAAACTAAGTCGATGCGCCAGTGCCCTTTGGTAAGGCATTACTCTTCATTACCAGGCCCCTCGGAGATGTATCTTAAACCGTCGGTCATCTGGTTGCTTACTTACAAGCATTTATACTTTATAAGCAGTCCGGTAAAACCAAACCAAACCAAACCTAATTATATTAATTTTAGTAAATAGCTAGATGGCCTTCATCGTGAATGGCAGTCTTTATTTTAAAAATGCGAGAAATATATCAGTTTTCGTGTATTATTGATTCATTTATTATTATTATCATTTATGTGTTGGTATAAGAATTGACCAGTAGCACAGGCTGAAAGGATCAGTTTACTAGTGAAATCACAATAACAATAACAATAACAACAACAATAATAACAATAACAATGCTAGTGAATAATATATGCAATTACATTACAATAAAACATACAAAAATAGCATATGTGCCGATTCAGATGATAACGAGAGAGATTTGGGGGAGAGAATAAAGAAGAAAACACGTTACCATTGGTAATTTTGACACCCAGCAGTTCAAATCTGAGTGCAATCCTCTCAACCCAAGATACAGGGTAGATACGTACAAAGCGTGCAGTGAAGGGAGGATGAAAATTGTTCGTCACCTGAGTGTTGTCATCGTTATTGGCAATGAATTCCTGTTTGAAAGACACGTGAGGAAATAAGAAGATTGTCATCCTAGAGCTTCATTTATCATTGATTATTGACGATTATCCAAAACGTGGATTTTTACTTTGATAAATTTGATATGATTTGATTTGACCTCTTATTGATATGCTTCTATTTCAACAACCAAATTAAAAAAAAAAGATAAATAGCGTGATGCAAAATAATATGTAATAATGTGTGTCAGTCCATATACTATATTCGTCCGGAGCGTAGACAGAAGGGGGTGGGATGAGGGGTATGCATTCCCCAACATCACAATGTGGGGGGATGACATGTACAATCACCCCCCCCCCCCCCCCAGGGTTTTAGGGAAGGATGTTTGCTTACAATTGGGTGCGTGTGTGTATCTGTATACGAAATTGATCCTTGATTTCTCGTGGACGGCAAATCACCCCCCCCCCCCCCATCAGGTGTAAGAACCTGTCTACGCCACTGTGGACAACATACAAAAAAATTTACCCAGATGCGAGGGAAACCCTTCACCCTTACATATCAATGATTGATCTATATATGTTTCCGTGTATTTTCTGTATGAATGGGAAATATTGGCATAGTATAATAATATTCAGGAATACCCCCTTTCACTTCATCTCCCTTCCGACATGTCCGAGAGTGACAGGACGACACAAAATGTTTGAGCGTAAATTAGGTTAGGTTTTGAGACTCAGGACGTCCCCCCCCCCCCCCAAAAAAAAAAAAAAAAAAAAAAATCATTTTTATGGGGGAAAAACCTACATAATTGCTTTATATTTAGCCTTAAGAATGTCTTATTGAAAACATTTCATATGACGGAGTTCAAGCCTATTTAAATGCAGAGTGCATCGATAACTCCTTGATCCAGCGTGATGTTGTTATTGTTTTGGAATTTGTAACAGTATGCTCATTTGTTTTCGTATCAGTGAGTTATCTTGAGAATCACTTGACTGACCCACAGAAGCTCTCACTGACAGTGTGCCGTTTAATACATTATGTCTAGTGAGGCTCGCCTGTGCCCCATCTCCAGGGGCTTCAATTCGTTGGGGGGGGGGGGGTTGGGGGTGGGGGGGGGGGGACACAAAGCTTGAAATTCGGGGGACATATCGTTTTTGACTTTTTAGGTGTTTTTTTCTTTCCAGAATTCAGGGGACATACCGCACTGTGTCCCCACCCTTAAATACTTAATTTTTTTAGGGGGGCGTCGTGTCACCCTGTCTCCCACCCGTTGATTAACACCCATGCCCACCCCCAGTATAGTCCCTGGTGGCTACATGGATGCAGTGATTTCCATGTACCTCTGTAGCCTCACAGCATTTATCTCTAAGAGGTTGATAATCTCGTCCATTGTTGCTATGTGAGACACGGAAGGATGACACCCAGCGATGGGTACCTTGCATCCCTTTCGTCACGATACCAGTGATGAGATATGGATGAGAAAGATCAACCTGTCGATGGATAATCATGGAGGAGCGTTATTTCATTTTGTTTTCATTTCATTTATCATTCCTTCCCTTAAATAAAACTACATGAATATACAAATATATGAACAACAGACAGATCGACAGACATTCTTCAACAGCAACCACAAAAAAGAATATTCACATTAAAATTACATGTAAATAATTATTTAAACCTATATTCTTAATGTAGGGTGCCTATTTTGTCATTTTGGTTTCTCCTTGTTTACATTCCTTTTCTGTTCTTCAGTTGGAATTAGTTCATTTAAGTTCAAGTTTCAATAGATGTTATGTTGCCATTCTCCTCATCAGCCTCTGCCCTACTTCTCTCGTCACCTTCATTCCTTTCCTATTCAGATGTGTCCATTCATTCCATCCACACATCTGGTTCTTTTGTTGAACATTCTTCCTTACATAATCACTCAGTCATCGACTCATCTTCATCCTAGTTATTTTCTGATTGGTTCTCTTATTGAATTAGGTTGTTACATTTTAGTTGGATCCTTCCATTTTCTCTATGTTCATTGGTTTAGTAGGTTTGAATATTTATAATGTTATGTTTCCTTAGTTACTGTTTTGATGTGGGCCAAGGAGCCATGTTATAAAAGAGCATTTTAGATGTAAGAAAGACAGATTGGATTAAACACACAGACAGATAGAGACTACAACTACCAGACTCCTCCATCATTATTTCCATCTCCTGAGTTCCTGTAACGTTTGAGTTTGCTGAATGCTGAATGTTTGCTGTTTGAACTTTATTTTTACTTCATATTAACTGTATATTTTACAACCCTACATTAACTCATGAGGAAAAGCAACGAAAAAATCGTATACTAAAATAAGATACTGTAAAAAAAAAAAAAAAAAAAAAAAAAAAAGGGATATTAAAAAGGTGTCATCACATAAGTTGGTAAGGTTTCACTCAGTCATTATGCTCTCCATATTATTTGAATTGAATTAAACAATTTATTTCGATTTTTAAAAAAAGTTATAAACCAACTCAAGCACATTCATAATGGAGTCAAACGACTGAATTGCTTGGAATTCCTGTAAAATTGCATAAAATTATATTCATAACAAAATAACATTGAGAAAAAGCATCGTAATGATTATATACATATAAAAGAAAATCATAATTATTACATTATTGCAGAAAGAAGCACAAATGTGTAGAAGTAGCTTTGGTATGATACACTAAAAAGTCCCTTGTCAAAATAAGAAGGAGCGAAATCACATCCGCTTTACTGAACTATTTTAAAAAACTTAAATCAGTTTTTACTTAAGTCATTGCTAGTTTAATTAAGTAATTGGAGCTAGTTTCTTGAGATAAAGTATTAAAAATACTGGTCAGATGAAAGATGTCCTAAAGGATATTCAGATTATAAGAACCCAAGATGATACTCAAAAAGAAATTTTTAAAAAACACGTCAATCAATTTAGACTCCTCAATTAAATGACTGTTTAGTTGAAGAAAAGAAAAAAAAAAGGTCACATTCAAACAACAGCACAGTTATCCACATTGGCTTTTAAAATAACGCTTCTGCGCCTCTTAGTTTGTTTTTATTTGCTTTTGCGTTTAGCCCAGATTGGAAACTTACAATAAAAACAGTTCGGAGAGAAAAAAAGGTTTGTGAGTAAAATGATTCTGTCTCACACTTGCATTCAGCCGACTTTATATTTGTGTCCTTGATTTGCCACCGTCATTTTCGCATATTTCAAGAGTTAATATTTTATCAATGAACTTTACTTTCTCGGCAAAATATTCCTAAAATTCCATCCTCACTACGCTTCCTCTTCGTTTTGTTCCATTCAAGTAGATTATGTTGATGGTCCACAGTATTTACAGGGCGCTATATATTTCTGTTTTTAAAAGAGGGGTTATAGCTTACTTCACTATTTTTCCGTAAAAAGTTGTTGGTTAAGACAATTTCAAAACCCTTCGGGGGTGTTCCCCTTGTTCTTTAATGTTACAAGTTAGTGACGAATGTTTTAGAAACAGTGTTATTTGTATGCGAAATTAGTATGTCGATTTTCTTTCACATGACATGCATGAGGCAATGTTTGGCAGCACGGCGTCAAAATCAGAATGAAAACCAACTTGAACTTCCATCCCCAAATTTACCAACAAAAAGAACATCTCCAGTGGTTCCATGAGAACTCTTACCTTTTCTGACTTCATGACAACTCCTGATCAAATTCTTACCTGCACCCACTGTTCCCTGTCATCCTTTTTAGGCATCCAAGCCCCCCGAAGTTCGGCGCTCAACACTGACTGGCTCAACCGAGCATGGTTTGCGCAATGTCGGCGGTCATGGCAACTCGACGCTGTCATGCGGTAGAGGTGGGCATGGCGATTTTCTACCCCAAGTTCCACAGATTCGAACATATGCTCTGAGGGCAGTTCAAAGATAGTGAGATTTACATTTTTTTCAGTTTTTATTGACAATAAAATGTCAACAAACAACATCATCAAACAACAAGAAATATTAAAATGACTAAAACAAAATCAAGATCAACAAAAAATGGTAGAATCACAGAGGTTTAAAGAAGAAGAAGAAGAAGAAGAAGAAGAAGAAGACGAAGAAGAAGAAGACGAAGAAGAAGACGAAGGAGGAGGAGGAGGAGGAGAAGAAGAAGAAGAAGAAGAAGGAGGAGGAGGAGGAAAGGAAGTGCAAAATTTGTGAGCGCATAATACCTAAAATGCTATCCATTTTTTGGTGGTCAAAATCACGACAGTTTTCTTACTTTACTTAAGATAGGAAAAATCACATTTTCACCTTTCATGAATGGCATGAATGGTGTGTTTCCAGTTCAATTTTTTAAAAAAGTTTTCCATAAACGAGATGATACAGTTTTCAGTTGTGAGCAGTAGTAACTGACATTTTCGATGGCTCAGTTAATAAGTTGTAATGGATATACGATGTATCAGGTTGTAAATATATACCCTCTTTTCTCCCTTTGAAAATACTAGAACCCCCCCCCCCCCCAACAAAAACAAAAACAAAAACAAAAACGATGATCATTATCTGGATACATACTACAAAGTAGTAAACGAAGAGAAGATACAAGTAAGATGTGGGAAGGAAGTAAGAATCATATCTAACCTGCTATTGGTCCTTTGCCCATCACTTCAAACCTCATAGCGATATGACCAAACCAAGATTTGGGTTCGATGCGGATTAATCGAGCTTTGAAATCACGATCGAAGAAATTGACGATAGGGGTTCTGCTATCATGATTACCGACAAACGTCTGCAGAAAGAAAGATAGGCTGTTAAATCCTGAACTTCCTTTGAAAGTGACTGAATCAGAGTCAGTGTGGAAATGCCTTTCTAAAGTAAATCTATTAGTTAGTTTTCAGCATAACAATGACAGTTTAGATTAGAAGTCGTCACTGTTTAAAACTCGCCTTTTCCATAAGTCTCTTCGGGGGAAAAACCCCGAAAGCGATCACTAGCAGGTTTCGATTATGCCGGACAAATAGTGCAATTCAAACTGAAGATCTGAAACACATACATAGTGGCATAGCTACCTGAGGCAAAGAAGGACATGTTTTTTTTTTTTTTTTTTTTTTGATATTCTTTTATTCTTTTCTTTCAGTGACATCAATATGTACAAACATAGCAAACAAATTACCATCATAAACTGACAATAACTTTCTACGTACAATGGTACCAGTAAAATCACAGTAGAACAAAACATTTTATATACATAGACTTGTTAATCACTTCAGTTAACTAACACTGTAATTAATATAACTGTTCCTTTCTGCGTTTCTTTCACTGAAAGAAACTCTCCCTTTGAATGCCCCCCCCCCAAAAAAAAAAGAGGGGGGGGAGAGAAAATGGTAAGAGAAAAGTTAGAAACCGAAAGAAAGGGAGAGGGGAAGATAACGTCCACATAAGACGATACAACTCCTTCCCATACAGTCATCTTAATCAATTGCCGTTATTTTTTCACTTAACGTCAGTCCTCCCCCCCCCCCCCCTAGGACATAGGATGATCCACATTAAACCATTACACACATGAAAAATATACCTTTGTTTCTCCGGAGCAGTGATCTTTGACCTGCGTCCATGTTTTACCATCCAGACTGTATGATACGGTAAAACCCGTCACCCATTGGTCGAAGTTTGGCTGACCCTGCGTGATGACCCCTTGAACTAGGTACACAGCGCGCAGGTCAGCTGAATAAGATAATACAAGTGTTAAATCAAAATTATGAAATTCGGAAGGCAAAGGATGAACTATCTCCGAGTGCAATTCAAACTCGAAAGGATTTTCATAAGGAAAAATGGTGGAAAGTATTAGATAAGAAGAAACTTTGTTTTGAATAAAAAAAAAGCTTTGAAAATGATCTTTTAACCAATCTTTCATTAGAAAATCACCCACAGAAACTGTAAACATGATAACAATTTCTGATTTTGCATCTTACATGAGTATGGGACTAAAAGTGTGATATTAATGATAACTATTCATTAAAAAAAACTCATATAAGCATTAGATTCTAATCGCAGTAATGTGCTCGATGATCGAAAAGTGATTTACGATATGAGATATAATAGTATTATGAAATACTAACCAGAAAGATAAACACAAGTAAAGGTGAAATACAAGTGAGGTGGAAAGGATGTGGTTTCAATTAAAATTCGAAATTTGCAAAAATGGGTGCATTTATAAGCAATAAAGGTATACCCCCCCCCCTCCCCACCTTGAGATAAATAAAAACACAATTTTAATTTAAATTCCTTGATTTTTTCCGTACCTTTGATCCACTGCACATAATCATTTTTATCAGCCAACCAGCTGGCTGAGGGGAAGTTGAGACGAGCATGGCGTGTGCAGAAATACTTGGAATAACAGGAAGATGCGGTGATGAAAACATCGGGAATCTGACCGTCAATCATGCCGAGAGGCCGGGAGGAGTCGATAGCATCTGCCAAGGGGAGAACAATTGAATTAGTTTTTAACTTCGTAGTATATCAGAAGGACTGTATACTGTAGCATTTTTTGCAAAGTTGTCATCAAAATTAAATTCCATCAAGCATTAACACATTAAATTCCATCAGGCATCAGCATGCGTGCGTGCTATAATTCTAGCTTTAGTACCTTATTTATCAAAAGGTATGATTCAAAAGGGGAACGAAAATAATCAAGCCACCATGATTCGTCGTAAATCGGTCTCATATTTCTGAACCCAATACCAATCTAATCTAAATCTCAAACCCTAAGGCGCCTAGGCCCTGGCCTGACCATTGGTGCATGGGCATTAATCGGGGGGGGGGGGAGACAGGGTTACATGTCCCCCAAACTTGTAAGAGTAGTGACACAATAGGTTCCCCCCAAAAAAAAATTTCAAGGTGAGAACCTTTTAATTTTTACTTAGTAAACAAAAAATTTTATGTGTGGCCCCCCCCCCCCGAATAAAATAACGTCCACACCTAAATTTCAAGCTGAGCATCTTCTTTTTTGCTGGCCAGCAAATTTTTGGTCCCCTAAAAAAATCAAGCTGCGGGCTCATCATAATTTTTTTCCTCTTTTTTTTTTTAAGAGTGCCCCTACAAAAATTATATATAGCGGATTGACGCCCCTGCATTGGCGAAATAAAGACCAGAGTGAATGTTGGAATACTTATGTTTTTATCTGTAGAATAGAAAATATGCATCAAAGGTCATAAGATATTGGTGCAATTCTCATTCTACAACAATCGATCGACATACCGTACTTTATGATTTGTATGAGGAGACCAAGTTTTGTTAAACTCACTTTACTTGCATTTTGTTGTCATTCTCTGCATAAAATCCTCTTTTTCTAACAAAGGAAATGTCACTTTAAACAAAAAACAACAAAGTAGCAGAAGTCTTACCAGCAACAGGTCCTTCAATGTGGAATTCTAACCTGAGAGCGATGTAGCGATACCAGGTTTTCGGTTCAAGTCTCACGAAACGAGCCACAAAGGGTGGAGAAAATTCATTCGCCACTGGGGTTGATGTATCAAAGTTAGCTCTGAATGTCTGGAATGAAAATTATAATCGCAATATTCTAATGCGTATCCAGCATCGAGTGCTCTCCGCCTAGTCAAAGCCCCGGGGGAGGGGTTTACTCAGTATTTACAGTGCCTACTTTTAATCATATTTAAGCAGTCACTTCACGAGGTAAAGAATATGATAATGTATGACTTCTCTTCGGCGATCCCCGGGCATTGTTTGTTGTTAGTGTTTTTAAGTTTGTTTTTCAGTTTGTGTATACTCTAAAAACTAAAATGTTGAACCACCATTTAAAATGTTGGAGGAGTGACTACATTTTCAAAATGTTAGATTAACATTTTGAACATGCTCGATTCCAACCTTTACACTGTTGAATCTAGCACATGGGCCGAGGAAGCGGGGGGGGGGGCTGCAGCTCCCCATTCTTTCTGCTAAAATAAAATATTTAAATGCGAGAGAGCGAAGCGAGCAAGCTCTTCCATGCTTTTCTTTTTCTTTTGAAATGTTTTCCCCTTTTTTCTTTCTTTCTTTTACTTTGTTTTTAGGGGACTAACAGGGGCCGTGTCATTTTTTGATGGTGAATTATTGGGGGTGATAATACACTCAACCCCCACCAAAAATAATGGAGCATACATCCGCCATCCCCCCCCCCCGGCATTGACATCCATAAAACATATAGCATAAACCTGAACCTAAACACATACAGTGTGATGCCAAATTTAGAGGAATAAACTTCACACCCACAACGTGCAGGTGATGATGAAAATGGTCAGTCAAAATTTATTTCAGCAGGATAATAAACAAACACGATCAAACTACTTTCGAAAACTCAACTTTAGGAAACTTCACTAGCCCTGTCTATCACCTTTAGAAATATTATGTGGGCTTTACAATGGCTCATTACGTAATCCGAACGTAATTTGTATGGGCACAATAGGCTTTTGAAATTGCACCTGAGTTGATTTTTCGAAAGTAGTTTTTTTTTTTCGTGCTAAAGATTTAAATATCAATCAAAGGTTACTATGAATAAGTGTATAAAGGTTTACATGCAGTGATTCTATTACATGAAACCGTCAGAGAAATGTCATATGGGGTGTTGCAAGAAAGTGGCAATCGATTGCAAGTTGCAACTGATTGTCACTGGCCAGTCAAAATCATTGTTGCATGCATGTCATCTTAAAAGGGCAGACCCTGAGCAAATCAGAATGGTTGTTTCAAAATTAGCAATGATTTGCAATTGATTGCAACTTTCTTGCAACACCCCAATAGTGTCACTCTGTGTTTCGATTTGCTTGAAATAATGTATGGAAATTACCTATACTCGTAAGATATGAATGTCATTGTAGAGTGAACTTTTAAAATATTTAACTGTCCTTGTTAAAGGCTAAATACTGGTATACTGGCATGGAAATTACATATATTCGTAAAATCTGAACATTGCTGAATGCCATGTAAAGTGAACTTCAAAATAAAACATTTACCCGTCCTTGTTTAAGGCTAAATACTGGTATCCATGTCAAACCGTCACTGCTGTGAGATATTAGATATGACGTCACAAAGCCATCACCTTGATCTTCCCCCTGTGTAATGACACCTATCACCTGATATTTCCCCGTGAAATCAACCTGCAAGCACGTGATAATGGTGTGATGGACATAATGAAGAAAAGAAATCGTCAAACAAAATATAGAAGGAAAGTTTAGAATATAACAAAAAGGAGAGAGAAAAAATTCCGATGAATATCAATTTATTTGAACAGGCAGTAAAAAGAGACACCTAATATGGCTAGGTTATACTGAGAAAGAGAGGGATTAGACACCGTGAAAAACAGTGAGATAAACAGACAATAATGTAGTAAGTATGCACGAGAAAGAGCGGGAGAGATGTATAGAATATAAAAGAATAACAAAAACAAACGAAAAGATAGAAAAATCAAAGGTCAAGACAAAAAAATTGATGATAAAATATTTATATGCAAACTTATGCAATATGCCATTTTGTCAAAAGTTGATAAAGGATATCTATCGTATTCTAATATCACTAAAATATCAATATTTAAATGTTACTAGTTTATTTTCTACAGTGACGTCTGATAATACCAATAATGTACAGACGAGGACAAGACGTTTAAATTAATATTTATATCAATTAATTAATGGATAAAAACAGGTCTTTCATCAATTCATGCATTGATCATTCACTCATTCAAACAAGGGATCTCGTGAATACTGCCATAAATGTCCTTACTTGAATCCACTGATGTTCGTCTGCGAATCGAGGAAGCCACGCCCCTCGATACATCTTGGTTGCCATGGTATTGAGCCGTGATCTCTTCACACATGAGTAAGAATCCAAGCAGGATGAAGCGGTGATGGAGGAATCAAGAATACCATTGCGTAACGATCTCCCCCATGTTGATATATTCATCGGTTGAGCTTTATACAAAATGAGAGTTGGTGCATTAAAGGAGAATGAAACCCAGGCATCAGTGTGCTCTTAGTGAATGGAGATGACCAAGAAGAGTAAACAGTGAAAATTTCAGCAAAATCGGATAATCTGTTAAAGAGTTATGAATTTTGAAAGTTTCAGTAAATCCCTATTAGTGGGATCCTTGAGTTGGCAACTTTGCCAGCATCTGTGATGTCATCGTGGACAACTCTCCATTCATTTTGTGCGTAAATTTTCAAAAGAATTGATTTATATGAAATTCCAAGTCAGGAATCAACATAATTCTTCCCAAAATGCTTGCAGAATTGATGTAGCCATGTCATACTCGAACAATAAATCAAACAAATTTCTGTTTTTCTTGAAAATGTGAAATTTTGTATACAAAATGAATGGAGAGTTGTCCACGATGACATCACAGATGCTTGTAAAGTTGCCAACTCAAGGATAACCATAATAAGGATTTACTTAAACTTTCAAAGTTCATAACTCTTGAACAGATTGTCCGATTTCGCTCAAACTTTCACTGTCGACTCTTTTTGTTTTTCTTCATTCACTGGAAGTACACTGATGTCTGGGTTGCATTCTCCTTTAAACAGGAGGCGTAACCAAAGAGGCCTGAATTGGGGGCGCCCCAAATGCCCCCAGAAAAATGATATTTCCCCCTCAAAACTATATTGAATAATTTCTAATGCTCAGCAAAACTGCATCACGGTTCCTTATTTTAGAATCCCCTCTTCACTCGATCGCGCCATTTTCAAAGAGAAATGTATATCACTTTTTCTTTTACACTTCATCAAAAAAAAAATTTCTTGTGTCCCCCCCCCCCCCCCCCCACACATTTCCTGTATAAAAAGCCTTGACCACTTGTTGCCCGTTTGGGGTTGCAATGAAAAGTTTCACAATTCTTGAAAGTGTCGTTTATCATTGAGTCATTTTAAGTGACTCCCTTAGCGTTAAAGAGCTTTATCAGCGCATATATTGAAAATGAATGATATTTCTTTAGCATAATGAGATTTTATACAGGTACATACCGCTGTATGAATAGCTTTAACCATGCCTACTGTTATCTTAGTTTACGTGAATTATTTACCCTTTTTATCGTAAATCTTATAGTTGGAAAAAAATTCTCTACACGTGTTTCAAACAGTGCAGTCGTAGCTTCAAAGTGTGCAAAGAAACCTAGTAACCCTGCTTATTTTCAATATTGGGCAGGAATTGCGAGCGGGATTGCGAGGAGGTAGATAAAACTAATTTGTAATCATGGTAATGGAGGAATGAACTGTTTTTATCATGAAACATTAAGGCCCGCGTGTACTGGTCATTGCAATGAATATGAGTCATGTGATATTGGATGTTGTGAACTGATACATAACGACGTGCATAATAACGTTGAATGATGAAAAATGATATACACACTTATAGGGAAGAAGGTTCATAGAAGGTTCAAGAAATGGAACACAAGGTGGAATACGCTCCCAAAGTCGCGGATGGAGAGAGGGGGGGGGGGGTGTCCACTTTTCATTTTGCAAAGAGTTGTTCCATCTTTCGATAGTACATGTAATTATCATAACGGCTCGAAAAAGTACTCTTAAATTTGTGTTTAGGCATTATTTAATTTTAATCTGTTCGAAGACACTAGATTTTTATCACGATAAACAGATTTCTGTCCCGTAAAGACAAAAAATAATGATGTAAGGGAGACGACGTCATCACTCATTTCAGTCCTTTCTGTTGTTGTTTATTTTCTTCCCCTTTTCTTTCAGATTAATAGTAGTTGAATATCGGAGGGATGATAGATGATAGAAGCCTTTAAAAGATATTTTTTCTTTTATTGCCCTACAGGCCTAGAATAAAGCATTGATAAAATGAATCTTTAGTGTCATTCTTAAAGGAACCCTACAACAACATACGCTGGTTGTGCATGAGGCATGTTGATCCTGTATCATAATTTTTGTAGCGTTTTCTTTATCCGTGTTACCGTAGAGCTTTTGTTCTTAGATATGAAACAAACAAGTATACAAATAAATAAATAAATAAATAATGAATACATAAATAGATGAATAAATATGATAGATAGATAAATGAATAAATAAATAAATGAATGAATGAATGAATAATAAATAAATAGTATAAATAAATAAATGAATAATAAATAAATAAGATATTAAATGAATTAATAAAACATGGAAAAAAGGCTTTATGCTACAGTGATGTACTTAACTTTTTGTTCTTGGCATTCCAGCGGTTGTATTACTTATGCTTTTAAAAAAAATGATTTTCTTCTTTTGTATTGTTATTTTTTTTCTAAAAATAACAATAATTAAAAAATAATAATAATAACTACCAGTATATCAATTAATAAACGAAGGAACAGATACATCAATAAATGAATAAACGAAGTAATAACTGAACAAATAAGTAGATAAATCAAGGAAGAATAAATGAATGAATAAATGAATGAATCGATAATAAATAAAAAATAATTGAAGAGAAAATGAAAATGAAGAAATAAACTTCACCCTTTTCGAGACAATACTTTTCCTTCTTTTATCAAAAAGCTACACGTCACGAAGACAGAGGTCGAAAGGAAGAAAGGCTTATGTCTAAGAAGGGAGGATTGATGTTATCGTGTTCTAATTGAACGATGCTGACGGATTGAAGTAACTTATTGCTTCCGTTCTTCCTGGCTTTAGGCCTGTGAAGATGATGTTGATAATTTTGTTTATCATTTCAAGTCTCAGTTCAGTTATTGTATTACCTGTGAGTTCTGCTGCTGTTTGCCTGTTTGACTGAGTGTTTTTCTGTGTTTTGTTTGTTGCTTGTTGCTTAGTTTTAGGGAAAGTAAATACTAGAATAATTGAATAGGCTTACATGGAAAGTGAAAGAATGATGAGAAATATTGAAAATGATGATGATAGGATGATACCAGGGTTGTGATACGGAACTTAAGTAATTAAAATTTATCTCGTTAATGAGGGGGGAAACTAAGTCAGAAACATGACACAAATGATAACATTCAATAACATATCTTCCTAAATACTATATTATATAATCAAGACATGTCACGGTATTGAATCGTCTCCCCCCCCCTCCTCTCTCCATCTCTCTCTCCCTCCCGCATGTACCTGTATGCAACGTGCACTAATCTTTTAATAGGATTTACGAATTAATACATACCTGAACAATTAAGTACATGAAGAAAGATCATCAAAATCGCAGGATAATCCATTTCCTCTATCCCAGAAAACAACGTCTTCAATATATCGGAGCCACCATGACCAACATTCTTCTTCGAGTCAAAATATTAAAAGTGCAATTCTTATAGAGGCACGTACTATTAATGGCATTCATTATGAATGGACAAGCAATGTGATACTGGGTACTAGTATCAGTTGGCATCTATTTCGACTCAAGAAGATATTAATGTTTCGCTTTCCGTTGGACAGAGTGAATCAGAAAACACTTGTCCGAAGAAACATGACCTATTTATAAGCTCAAAAGGCGTAATCATTAATCATTAATACTTGCCATCTCTTGTTT
>CM057159.1:11236964-11248883 GCA_029962745.1 Echinometra lucunter | reverse complement strand
TTTCTGCATTTCTCTTTGCAGATTGAATAAAACATCTATCCAATTAAAAAACGGCGTCAGTTTCGTTTGTCCAGTGATCCAATTATGAAAATATGCATCCCAAATAATCTTTGCAAGTTTTCAAATAAATGGCAGAGTTACAAAAAAATACCTTATCACTTATGTTAATACTACAGACAAAGATACTAAGAAATAAAAAGGTCGAGCATGGAGAGGGTGTGATGCGGTGGGGTACCAGGGTTCCACTCCCATAGTGGCGTAGCTAGGATTTCATTTTAGGGGGAGCGGTAGTGAGCACGCGAAGTAGATGAATCACTTACTGAGCGCGCGAAGCGCGCTCCCTAGGGTGAAGGGGGAAGGGAGGGGAGAGATTCCCCCCTCCCGCGCGAAGCGCGGAAGCTCCGACCTTTCTTTGAATTGTTCCTTGTCTGCTCCCGCTCTTCTTACGTTCTCTTACCTTTTTCTTTTCTCGCTCATGCTTTTTTTCATTCTATTTTTTCTTTTTTTCTTTCTTTTCTGTTGGCGTTTTGGAGGGGGCGACCGCCCCCATCGCCCCCCCCCCCTTTGGCTACGCGGGTGCACTCCCATGGTAAAGGGGCTTTTTGCAGTCAGATAGTTTGCAACTCTGTAAAAGAACACTATTTGGGACTAAAAACATAAAGCCCGTGGGTACTTTTATCAAAGTTTGAATTTATTGTCAGATAAACAGATAAAACGAAGTGTTATATCATAAAACACATTAGTATTGATATTATGTGTGTGTTTCTGCCTTGCTATGCATGCTATATGGGAAATTTTGAATGCGTTTACTTAACAGTAGAAAGGGAGTCTAGGGAGAAATAATGAAATTCGCGTGATATCACTAATATAAAATTGAAAATAAACCATGGTTGAAGTTTATTTGGGGGGCTTACGCCCCCAAGCCCCCCCCCCCCCCGCCAGTACGCCAGTGTTCGTTAGTCCGAAAATGAAAAAGGGTTCGTTAATCCGAAGGTTCGTTAATCCGAAAATGAAATAGGGTTCGTTATTCCGAAGGTTCGATAGTCCGAAAATGAAATGAGGTTCGTCAGTCCGAAAATAACGAATGAACTAACGAAACCTTATTTCATTTTCGGACTAATGAACCTTCGGACTAACAAACCCTCGGACGAACGAACCTTCTGACTAACGAACCTTCGGAATAACGAACCTTCGGAATAGCGAACTGTAACCGATTGCGGTGGGGATGATAAGGACAAATCTGAAGATTATACTGATGATGACGATGATATAAAGGTGGCGGTAATAATGCTTTACAATTATTCTGGTGCCATTTATTCCACGATGGGATCCTCATATGGGGGAAATGCACCTATTGATGATGATGATGATGATGATGACGATGATGATGATGATAAATATCACGATTGATGATGATGATGGTGGTGGTGGTTGTGGTGGTGGTGGTGGTGGTGGTGAGAGCGATATTGCAGTTGTTAGTAATAATAATGTGGAATAATAACTTCATTTTCAAATGCTACTTATCACCATAAAAAATTGAAAAATTAACATTAACGTTGCCAACTGTGATTATTGTACAGCTTGTTAACCGATGTTCATGCATGTGCACTTCCTCAATGTCGTATTCTCGTCATAATTATGTTATCATTCGTTCCTGATGTGATGTTGTACAGATGACTGTACGTAAGTATTTTCAGCAGGACATTCTTTTTCAGTAGCTTATAAGCGAAGTTTCTCCGCCACAACAAAAATAACGTAACGAATATAATTATTATGAATATCAGCTTCCTGATTGTAAGTTGTATATAAGACACTATTAACCGCTATATTATTCCGTTTGCGAGACTTTTCTAAGATCTGAAAGCATTCACTGCTTGAGGAAGAAACAGTTCTAATATAGTTCAAGATAGACAATTTAGAATTTTCATTGTTATCATTATATCATTATTGTAATAATTAGTATTATTGTTGTAAATGCTTTATTATCACGATTGTCATGAGTATCGTTATTAGCATTATTCCCTCCTCCCCCTCCTCCTACCACTCCGCCCTCCACCACCAACTCAACCACTACCACTACTACTACTGCTGCTGCTGCTGCTGCTGCTACTACTTCTCGTCCTCCTCCTACTACTCGTCCTCCTCCTACTACTACTATGACTACTATTACTACTACGACTACGACTACTACTACTATGACGACGACGACGACGACGACGACGACTACTACTACTACTACTACTACTACTACTACTACTACTACTACTACTACCACTACTACTACTTTACCACTACTGCTACTACTTCTACAGCTGCCACTCCTACTATTATTGCTACTTCTACTACTACTACTACTACTACTGCTACTACTACTACTACTACTACTACTACCACTACTACTACTACTACTACTACTACTACCACTACTACTGCTACTACTACGAACGAACCTTCTGACTAACGAACCTTCGGAATAACGAACCTTCGGAATAGCGAACTACTACT
The DNA here is from genome assembly GCA_029962745.1 of Echinometra lucunter. NCBI lineage: Eukaryota > Metazoa > Echinodermata > Echinoidea > Camarodonta > Echinometridae > Echinometra > Echinometra lucunter. The sequence continues at coordinate 11,246,378 of CM057159.1, read as the reverse complement.
ACTACCTCTGCTACTACTACTGCTACTACTACTACTACTACTACTACTACTACTACTACTACTACTCTACTACTACTACTGCTACTACTACCACTACTACTGCTACTATTACTACTGCTACTACTACTACTACTACTACTACTACTACTACTACTACTACTACCACTACTACTACTACTGCTACTACTGCTACTACCACTACTATTACTACTACTACTACTACTACTACTACTACTACTACTACTACTACTACTACTACTACTACTGCTACTACTGCTACTACTACTACTGTACTACCACCACCGCTACTACTACTACCACCAGAAACTGCTACTGCTCTAATTTCTCATGATGATAATAATTAAAATGAGGGGTAGTAGTAGTAGTAGTAGTAGTAGTAGTAGTAGTAGTAGTAGTAGTAGTAGTAGTAGTAGTAGTAGTAGTAGTAGTAGTAGTGGTAGTGGGAGTAGTAGTAGTAGTAGTAGTAGTAGTAGTAGTAGTAGTAGTAGTAGTAGTAGTGGTAGTGGGAGTAGTAGTAGAAGAAGAAGTAGTAGCAATAGCAGGAAGGAGTGACAGCTGTAAAAGTATTAGTATAGTAGTAAAAGTACTTGTAGAAGTAGTCGTCGTCGTCGTCGTCGTAGTAGTAGTAGTCGCAGTCGTAGTAGTAGTTGTTGTAGCAGGAAGAGGAGGAGTTGGAGTAGAAAGAGTATAGTAGTAAAGTGTTAATTAGGGTAATAGCAGGAATGATATTTTTTTTATATCTCACAAGTCTTATTTATCTCATCTCATGCTCATTAATAGATGCCTTCCTGTGGGGCGATGAGACGAGCTCATGGCCATCCTACAACGGATTCATCATCCCAAAAGAAGATGGAACGTATGATTTCCTCTTTATATTCTTGTTTTTGTATACCTGTCTCATTTTTTCTCCACAACCCTTTCCCCTCTCTTTGTAGATATTCCTCCTTTCTTCCTGTCTCTTTAATTCTTATACTTAATATCTTTACTGTCGAACCCTTGTCTTTATTAGCTTTCCATCTTTATTCCGTCTAGTTTAATCTTTCTCCACCAATCTGTCTTCCTTTTATTATTTCGTTATGCTTTGACTGAGAGATATACAATGTACATAGATATAGCTGAAAAGTAAATAACATAATTCAATAACATAAATAGGTAAGCTGCGCATAAGATTGCTTGAAGTTAGTCGGACACTGAAAGAAATACAATCGTAGAAGTTTTGAAACTCATTTTTCAATCTTTAATTTTACCAAAATATATTTTAAATACTGTAGCAGTATTAATCAATCTTAAAATTTCTCTGTTTTCGTCTAGTCTCTCTTTTTTATTCACCTGTCAATTTTGCTATTACCTTGTTATTTCTGGTGGCCCTGAAGTACGCTCGACAACAAGTCATGTGCAACGTGAATTTCGCATCCCAGGTCATGACTTTCGCTTCCCGGGTCCTGAACTTCGCGTCACGGGTCATGAATTTCGCATCCCGGGTCATGAACTTCGCGTCACGGGTCATGAATTTCGCGTCACAGGTCGCGAATTTCGCGACTGGGGCGCAAAGCTGGCAACGAAATTCACGTCGCACATGACCTATCGTCGAGAGTACTTCAGAGCCAACCATAGTTATAATATTCATGTGTATTTTAAATGAATCTTAATCAAAATATACCCTCATCAATGAATCTTTCATTTTTTTGCCAGTTTAAGCTGTTTTAACATCTTGACTGATATTTTGAAAAATTCTCTTGATCAATTCACTTTTACTCGCTTCAGTATTCTGTGAGGATTTTATTGTCATCTCCTACAGTTTAAATGAGTTTCTAAAAATTAAATATAACCATTTTTATGTCTTTAAAAAGCAAGGATAAACTGGGATCTTATTCCAACGCCAACATCTTGGTGACTCTCCCCCCAATGAAGACCGTCTCGAACCTTAAGTCGGTTTCCGTCTGGTGTCCTCAACTTCGATTTCCTGTAAATATATACTTTTTTTATTACAATAATTACTGGTCACCTATTACATCTCAGATTTGTATTTAGTGTATTGCGATATTTGGGAGCCCTGCTATTGATTTGATCAGATGATTATGAAGTTGAACATGCAACTGTGCAATGTCAGTTTATGTTCAGAACTACTTATCATTAACCAAAACAATACTTTATTTAAAAATACACTCAAATAGCAGCTTTGTGACTACTCCCTTTTTCCATGTGTAAATTTTTTGTTACCTTTGTTGTTTGTTCTCTTGTCTCCCCGTTAAATTTATATAAATTTATATAAGGAATATTACTAATATTGTAACCATATCACCACTATTTTCATTTTCACCAAGAAAAGCTTTGGCTTTGATCCGAAGCCGACGCCAAAACTTCGAAAATGACTTGTGCAAATAATCTGAAGAGATTGGAGAGCGCCATCATACCAAGAACCAACCAACCATATAGTTACTTGTTCAAGGAGACTTGTTTCAACAAGGCCATCATCGTCTCTGTCCTCCTTTTTAATTTTATTTCATTTTTGTAATAAAGGCTTAATCATACTCAAATTTCATATGGTTTTTGAAAGGATTTTTATGATGAATAATGTATACATTTGCTTTAATGTTTTTAGAGATGATTATAACGAACTTAACTGAACTAAACTGAACGTATGGGACACCAAAATACCACGTACCTTGGACTTTATTCTATCATTTTCTTCTAACCTCTTTTATTTTAAGCCTGGTATTGGGTGTATGCATGCATGGGCTGTAAACCCTTAGAAAAAAGTACAATGGGTATCATGGTATTTTGATGAAATTACCGTCAAAGCAATGAAAGTACCGCGCAAGTACCACCAATTTTAATGGTAATTTCGTCAAATTACCATACTGTACCCATGGTACTTTTTTTTTAAAACAAGGGATACAATCCCAGGTCCCGTTTCCCATGCCTGCCTGCCCCCCCCCCCCCCGAGGCTTTCCAATATCTCCATTGTTCTTGCCCCCTCCCTTCCCTCCCTTTCTTCTTGAGGAAAAAAGAATAGTAAGGAGAAGAAATTAGGGAAACAATGCCGCTTTTTGTCAATTCCTTTAGATCCTTCCCATATTCAAGTTTCTGTCAGTGATTAGAATTACCGTATAGCGATTCTGCGATTACAATGGAAACAAGAAAAATCTTTGCAGACTGAAAAAAAAAACCCTCATTAATAATAAATCTTATATGTTTCCTGTCATTTTACAGCTCTGTTTGGGGCATGTCAGTTTTCCATGGTATTTTGTACCACCTTCCCCTTACAACATCGGCCCTCTTGGGTTCTCGCCACGCGTCCACGGAACATCGGCCACAGCCGTGGTCGTACTCGACCCCAAGCATATACGATTTGAAAACCTCTACTACGATGGATTTGCGGGTGAGATATTCAGTGGTCTGCTCTAGTATTACAAGATTGATTCAGTTACTAGTAATGAATATTTTCCAAGATACTGCCAGATAAGGACTAGTTATAGATGAATAACAGAATGATTCGATAATCCCCTGAGAGAATGAATCAATCAATAATAAATTAGTGAATGATCCGTTGATTGATTGTATGTTATGATTGATTGTATGTTATTTTTTCTGGTTGGTGATTGATATCACACTCTTTCTTTATCCACCTCCAACCCTTTTCCTCTCTTTGTTGTCTTTTTAAAATCTATTTTAGATTTGTGTGACCTCAGTTGTTTTGATTATGCTATTAATTTGTATCTTCTACTTTGTATTGCTTTAGTATTCGCTTATGACCTTATGTACTATATAATAATTTTCATGGGCTTGCACCTTACAAGCATTGCTTTTTTTTTTAGCTTGCCCCTCCGTTTTGCTATATCCTTTTCTCAGTCAGGTCAGTATTATTTATAAGTATCTCAGTATAGTTCTTTTCTTTAGTTTATGTAATTTCCATTACTTTTGTGTCAGTGAGATTGTATTCATAATTTTGTGTTTATATATTGTGAAACGGAAAAGTAAATCCAATCCAATCAAATCAATGAGTTCCCTTGCTTCTATGGACTTCAGGAACTAAGGAAATGTAGCAATATTACTATCAGTTGCTATCAATATTTCTGTCAATATTCTATCCAAAAATTATTACTGCTTGAAGATTGATTCTATAGAATATAAACGTGTAAGAACTACATAAAATTTGTTGATGTATCTTGAACGTGCAACGAAACATTTAAGTTACTGAAAATGATTTGATAATTTCTCAATTTTGCAGACGCTTATTTCTGGGTGGGACCCGGCGATACACCAAGCTATGACGAGGGCTACAGAATCCCAGATGAAACTGGAAGGTAGAAATTACCAATGTTGAAAATCATGAAAATCGGGGGGGGGGGGGCAGGAAAAAAATAGAATGATGATGGTGATTGCTTGGTAATTCATTTTCATATTTTGCGATAAGTAGACCTCTTTGATTTCCTTGTAATTTTGTTTGTAATGAATGTCTCTGTTTAACATATTTAAAACATGTTTAATGAAAGCATTGTTCAAATTTTGTAAGCTTTGTCAACTACACCAGATTACCTGGCACTAGCCATTGGCACGCATCTGTACATTCATAACCGTTTTGTTCGATGAAGAAGCTAAGTAAAAGAAAACACATGGAAACAAATAACATAAACAAAAAATAAAAACAAACCTCCGAAAAGCCTATCTTAAAAACCTCTCCTACAGACAAAATAAGAGCTATCTATTGAAATATCGGTGACAACCCACTTCAACGAAGGCCCGCGAGACCGAAGGCCTGCGAGGCCGAAAATAGCAAATTGTAATCTATAATATCACACCACTCTGTGCCAGAAGGAAGTACCAAAGGGCATGCAGTGGAAAGTTTTTCATTGAATGTGTGGGACATCCGGAAACGAGGACTAAACATGCTAAATGAGACATAATTATGTCATATACCGATAGCGCATTATTTGTGATGAAAGAAAATACGATACGAGAAAAGTCGGCCTCGCGGGCCTTCGGTCTCGCGGGCCTTCGGTCAAGTGGGCGGACCCCGAAATATTAGGTAAACAGGCTAGTCCGTCGTATTTGTAATCAGTAGCCATGATACGATAGGGGCTTAAATTCCAAATCCCTTTTCTGAGACAGACAGATAATTCATTCATTATCCTATTCCTATTCACATGTGCCTCTGTTATGGTTAAATGGTTAAATGGTTGGTTATTTTACATGACTGCTAAGAAAGCAGCAGTAAATCAATACTCATGATTTTAAAAAATGTCATAAGATCCTATTTGGATAAAGCTGATTTATTCATCTGGCATCCAGTCCCCTTTCCATGTTATTTAACTCTGAAAATGAAATGTATTTAAATTTTAGTGAAATTCAAAGTGAAGTCTAATTAAATGAATCGCATCACCTTCAGTTTGCAGAAGCTCCGTCGGTACACCGGACAAACCGTCACTGTGACACTCATTGCTAATATCACTGTGGCCGACATTGGTCACATCGGGCTATGGGGCGTGCTCGCTCGGCAGGATTTCGGCCACGTCGATATTCCTTCGCTTAAAGTACTCAACATTCCACCCTTGCCTCTGCCACCTCCTCCTAACAGTGCTCAACATTAAAAAGGAAATATTCATATGTAAAACTTTTCTCCTCTAAAAACCTTCTTTGTTAGCCACCCACTCCGTCAAAATGACGATAGTCTACTGGTTAGGAAAGGGACCAGTCTGTTTGAATTGAATGAATTGTTTAAACGGCAAAATTAATACCACTTTCCATACTCGACAGTCCTTTTTAAACAACACGATAATGAGCATCTGGCATGAAGGAAAGTCGATTTTCGCACTTAAATATCTGTCAAAGAAACAACCTGTACATAATGACCACGTTCTCATAGAGACCAGTTAATTCTTGTCTCACTTTGTGGTCTGTATACACAGGTTTCATTGTATTGAGAAAAAAAAACGTTAGTGTTGACTGGAACAGCCTGCTTCGGGCCACACTAGAAGTATTTAAAAGAATCACCTCGTGTAATAGTCAAAAGTAAGTAAGTAAGTAAGTAAGTAAGTAAGTGTAAGTAAGTAAATATAAGTAAATAGATAAACAAGTAAATAAGTTAAACACTATGTAAGTAAGAAAGTAAATAAGTAGGAAAGTAAGTAAATGAGTAAGCAAATAAGTAAGTAAAACAGTAAGTAAATAGAAAATAATGTAGTAAGTAATTAAGTTAGTAATTAGCAAGTAAAGGAGTAAGAGAATCAGTAACTATAAGTAAAGTAGTAAATAAGCAACTAGTAAATAATTAAGTAGGAAATTGAGTACTCAAGTTTGTAATTTGACTCAAGGTGTTTTGATTTCTATTCTTCAAATCTAACAAAGCATGAAATTGGTAACAATGGAAAGAAATGTTTCATGACTGGATATAAGGTGATTACCACCAACACTAGTCTTTGTGGCTCATTATATAGGTATATAAGCAAGTTTAGTTTTAGTTAAGTTTATTTTCTCATTTCTCATAACAAAATACAAATGAAATGCATATACATTTATACAAGAGATGTAGATAACAATATACACATTGCACAATGAATATCACAAATTAACAAATGGAGTTTGATAACAGACAAAATAAAATTTTGTTAGAGGAATAAGAGGAAATCGGCCAAGAAGTATTTACTTATAAAGGAATGAATGAATGAATGAATGAATGAATGAATGAATGAATGAATGAATGAATGAATGAATGAATGAATGAATGAGTGAATAGATAAATAATGCATATAAGTCAGATGATATAAGATAATAAGTATAACCACAACCCACATCCAGATCCTATCTTTCCTGCTTACACATAGAGGGCAGCCTACCATAATGAAATCTCGAAAATTAACCCCAAGAAAGTAATGAATCTTTCTTTTGGCCGAAGGTCTACCACTCATATCACATGCAACATTGAATGATTATTTGATTATTTGATACATGATACAGGCCTATGGTCGCGAAAGACTTCCTCCGTGTCGGATCAACTTTTCTCTGAGGGCGGGGGGAGGGGGGGGGGAGGAAGGGAGGGAAGACAAATCTGAAAATCTCTGACAAAAGAAGAGCAGTTTCCACATTTCTACTAGGTTTAGTTCGATTCCAAATTTCTCTGAAAAGAAGGTGAAAAACCGCAATAAAAATATCCTCATATTGGAGGTTAAAAAAACCCCACCACTCCTCATTTTTTCATTTATGAGTGCATACTACTCCAAATTCATGCACATAATCATTTTAGAAACGATCGTTCTTATAGTTCAGGTGTACTTTACTTTAAGAAAAAAAAACCTTTCTCGCATTGATATGGCAGATAGTGTTTTCAGGACATGCCCCGCTCCCGTATGTCCTCACAGTCATCTGCCATTGATTCTCCTTGAAAATGAATTACTGACAAAGCTATGACGAATACTTGATTTGCATAGGCACAGCACTTTGGTGGTCACAACGTGCATGATGAATAATGAAACCTGCAAAATCACTGATATTGCTATTGTTCCCATCACAATGGGCTCCAGCTGTGGGACGTTTATGTGCAAACAATTTTGAAGGTTGTACGCATTATTCTTTCCATCATCTTAATGATCTGATTTTTCATTTTGTTTGATGGCAATTGTATGAGATTTATTATGAAGCAGTTCAGTTTGACACTATCTTTGTCCGTCATGACCCTTCTGAAAGTGCTTCTATGACATTAATACGGGTGCTCTTTTACTCCAATATTCTTTTTAAAGGTGACCATCACAGTTTTCGGTGCCCTTTTATGAGAAAAGAAGTTGAAAAATTGAAATAAAAAAGAGAGTTCAGCGGGGACTGAACAAGGACTGGGAATGAAATTCCTTGGAGGAATTCTTTTTTTTATAATGAATATTACCGGCCCACTCAACCTATATCAACCAGCCATTAGAACACGTATCTACATTTCCTGAAGCAACACCTTGAGATCCGCCACTCCACTAACCTTGAAATCCGCCGGTATATATTACTTTCCGTAATGAAGTATATATTGAACCCCCTGTTACACGTGTTTTTTGTTTTTTTTTTTTAATTATGGACCTCTGAAATAATGAACCGACACTTTCAAATAAATATGATGTTAGAACAACTTGCAACACCCCCATCCAATTAGGGCCCACACATATTGAGTGTGACCTCTCCCACCACAGTCGATTAATCCTTTTCAGTGATTCCCAACCTGAAATTCACCAAACTGACTAGAACTAAAGTCACTTTTGATATCGTTCAGACCTCTCCTAATATCTGTATCACTTCCCACATTTACTCATTCACTATGAATAGAATCATTCCCACTCAGGTTTTTTTTTTTTTTTTAATAGAAAAATCTCATCTGATTGTAAAATCTTATTCGGATTTTTTTTTTTTTTTTTTTTTTTTTTTTTGTAAAATGAATTTTGTATTACTGTGTAAGTTTATATGTTGTGCGGCCTGCCATGCTTTTGGCAAGGGGACGTGGGTCTGGTCTAAAAGTATGCTTGTATTTCTTTAAGAAATAAAAGACATGATTTAAAAGAAATTTGGATAGATTTTGACCCCGGGGGAGGGGGGGGGGGTCACTTCCATTGAAGAGTGGACAGCATCCGCGAGAATCGTCCTAAAAAAGCACCCTAAACGAGGATTCAAGGGCAGGCCGCTAAGACACCCTAAACACGGATTGTGTGCAGATGTCCCAGATGTAAACGAGGATATTCCCATTTTCATATCTTGAGAGTGTTAGTGGGGTCCATTGAAAGTTTGGAGCCGTTGTTATCTCGAGATAATGCACTGTCTCATTATGTTTTACACAGGCGTTATAGGATTTTCCGTTCACGGGTCTTGCTACAGTCGGTGAAAATTACATAGCCGTTTCGCGTTTTAGATTATCGTGACTTAGGGGGCTTTTTTTTCATTTTAAGGCGTTTTTGACACTATATTCGCGTTCCGCGCGTTCCGCGCCTACCCCTGAAAAAATACCCCGATTCCGCGTTTTTTTTTCTCGCGGATGCTGTCCTCTCTTCAATGGAAGTGACTCCCCCGGGAATTTGACAGTGCGAAACAGACACTGGAAATTGAGCACCGCAGAAAGAATATAGATCACAGACAACCATGTGCTCACCTATTAATAACTGGTATAGTGAACAGCGATCTACTAGATGTGGCTACCTTGACTGATGATATGATACAAAAGGCTTGAAAATGGATAACTTCAGTTCATCATTTTAAAAATTCGTTGTAGGCCTATAGTATGCGACCAATACAGTTCGTTGAGTTCGCGTGGGCACGCATATTGTTTTGAGATAACCTTGTATCTTGTATGACCTTGTTAAAGCTTTGGAACACAAGCATTCCAGACAGGTTCTTTAACTTTTTATGGTAATTATAATGATACAATAT
>CM057159.1:11167057-11236464 GCA_029962745.1 Echinometra lucunter | reverse complement strand
GCATAATAACAAAATAATTTTTTTTTACTGAAAAGACCCAATATTATTTGAAGAGAATTTGAACAAACTTGGCTCACATACACCTAGCTTAGAAGGCTGAACTCATGGATTCAGGAGGTCATAGGTCAAAATTATTAGAGATGAGTGTATGTAATGTACAGTGGCTACAGTAGTTTACAGGCACAAACCCTGGTCAGTCGAAACATGTCTAGCAGTCTGAATATCAGACTAACTGAGCTCTGTGAGGATCATACTTTAGCTACTCCCAACACAGCCAGTAGGCATGTGGGCTAGTCTTCTCTAAAGGCGCAATCCATTCTCATGTCAGTTAGGGTCTGTGCTTGCAGACTATAGGCAAAGTGTTAATGACATCCAAATGTGGGCATTTATGCATTGGCATTTTAGACTGCCATTATTCACAGTTTAATAGATTGAATCTTCAAACAAAGTTTTGCGAAGTGTTTTACATTAGATGAATTATTAATGTTGTTTTTTTCTGTAATCTTCAATACACATCAGAAGATACAAAATCCTCTGCCATCCCAAAGCCCCAAGACACTCGGCCCCAAGATCCTCTCCACACAGTTCCTTGGCAGCTAATGGACGGAGGGATAGAAGGGGATGGCGAGCAAGATGAAGAAGACGTAGCTGCCCCCCTCTCTCCTCCCCCGGTCTCCCCCTCTCCAGATGAGCCTCTGCATCTGGGTCACCTGCCCTACAGGATCCTGCAGGAGATTGGTCTCCACTTGGACCGGCAGACCCTCCATGAGCTGGCCCTCACCTCCCACTTCTTCAGGGAGGTGGCCGCCTCCCTCCTGCGGAAAAAGGGCCTGGTGGAAACGAGATGGAAGAAGGTGGACAACAAGTGGACGGAGGATGGAAGGGTAAGTTAAGCAGAGAGGGGGGAAAGGGTGAGCAGGGGGTGTACTGGGACTGAAAATTTGGTTGTGGAATTTCAATGTGACCAGCCCTCTCCTTATATTAACCAGCCCTCCGATGATGAATCCACAAGTCCTCTTGAAGTCAAAATATCAAGCCGTTCATGGGGAGAACTCCCCGGACTCTCCATGGCTGACTATATTGAGAACCATTCAAAGGGTAGAAAGGAATTTCTAGTGACAGGCCCTTTTGACCATTCATGACAGAGGGTTCACATATAGTGGTTTGACCCAACTACTTTTGATCTGGAGCCCTAAAAACATACCAAATACATGAGCAGAAAGAGTAAAAATGCTACACATACTGTGCCCATTTAGGTTGTGTCTGTATTTGTCGTTCGACGCTGAAAAATTTTATAAGGAAAATAAGCACTACAATCCTTAACTTGGCAATGCAATGGAAATTTCAAGATCACTGTCTTTCCATGCAAGTTGGCAATTTTTGAACTTCTCAACATACTTTTTGCCAATTTATTGACATTTCAGATACATGACTTTTTATGGATGACTTATTATAAGAAAAATGTAGCAATAAAAGAAAAATACTGGTGTTGCCAATTTGAAGAAGAAAAGCTGATCAAATGAGGCTCAAAAAACAAAATCCTGTCATGAACGGCTAAACCGGCCCTCAGACCATAGACTGACCATACGACGTGACAAACCCCCGTCGTTTTTTGTGTAGTAAGTGAATGGGATATGAGGCGCAAAAAAAAAAAAAGAAACGCAGAGGCAAGAGGCATATTTTTTGCCTCCTGGTGGCAAAAAGCTGTGGACCAACCAAATTCTTAAAAAGTTAATGCAACATATGATGTCATAAGTTTGTCTGTGCAACTTTTGACAAATATCTCTTTTATTCGAGCGTTGATGCGCTAATGTGCATTCATTAACAAAATTGGCATGGTTTGCCACACCATATGTGTGTACTAAAAAAGCCACGCGGGTTGTCGCGTCATGTCTGAACAAGCCTTAAAGCCTAAATGTCAAGTGTCCGTGACGAAAACACCCCAAACTCTCCATGGACAGTCGCCCCTTGGGTGATGACTAATGGAGAGCTATTTAAAAGGTTGTATGAGACAGGCTCCTGCGACCAGGCCCCTGAAGCTCCGCTATTTTGTCCAGATTCATTTGAAGGACGACCTAAGCTCCATTAATATTCATGATCAAAAATAAATAATTCATTTTGTAAGATGCTTCCGAGTAGCGTGCTTTTGTACACGTTTTGAAACATTACGCCCAACCGCATGCGCAGTAAATGCACAACAAATGCGCAACAAATGCCAATTAAATCAAAGTGTCGCAATAAAACTGATACGCGCAATAGATATGAATAATGCAACAGTGTTATCGATATCATGGTGATAACGGATGCTTATTGGCCCCTAGCTTCAAATGATCCGAAAGTGGCAGGGCCTAATGCCATTCACGTAATGATATCTGTGCGTGCTGCTTTTCGTCTAGTAAATTTATGATATGTCTGTGGCTGCGACATTGTGCCCTGCGGTCATTTCCCTACTCTGACTACATTCCAGACTTGGACCAAACACTAAGCCTAAACCTAACCATAGCCCCAAACCTAACCTAAAACTCAATTAAAATCCTACAGTGTTGTATCTGAGGCCGGCTCAGCCGAGACCGAGACTGAGACATGGCTGTCCGAGACCGAGGCGAGACCCAGACACAGGCATTCCGAGACCGAGACCGAGACCGAGACCACTAAAAAATGTACATTTTTTGCGTGTGTTTAAATTTCACCTGTTTAATTTTCTTTGACTACTTTGGGGTCTTTATCTAGACCTTTTAATTGTTCACTAAAGTATTTGAGCCATGTATACTTCTGCATTCTCCCCCTGCTTTTTTTTTTGGTTTTTTTTTTGTGGAAAACTGAATCATTTGAATAAGAAATATTAAGGCTAGCAAATTAGCAAAAACAATCATAAGTCAAGACATCAAGTCATCAACAGACTAATTAAGTAAGTTAACAAGGTACTGAAGCAACTATTCAGAATCATTCATGTTGGCATAATTCACGCAAGACCCAAGCAGAAGGGTTACAAAGTACACAGTACTAACAAATACACCATACACCGCCATTCATGTAAAATACAACTTGAGCAACCGCCCCATTTACTGTGCCGGTGTAGCGTCAGATTTGGTTCCAGCGGCAAATTTTGTACCTGGTAAAAAAAAAAATGATCATTCAATAAGAAATTTGATAAAATCTAAGTAAATTTCCGTATTTCGATGTTCGACAATTCCGAAGACGCCATCTTGCGTGACGTCACACCATCCAGATATGATACTGGCCTAGCCACACAGTACAATACCTGCCAGTTGGCTCGGTACAAAATGTGCTGGCAGATTTTGTTACTGAACACAATCAGCCGGCAGATTTTGTCACCAAGAACCAAATCTGCCAAGAACCAAATCTGCTGCTACACCAGCCCATTTACTCTACTGCAAAAGTAAATGCTCTGGAGGGAGCGAATTACTGGGTATGGAGCGCACCATAGAGTTACATATAAATTTATTATATGCTCACACAGTCATGTGACGTTGTTTTATGACTGGAGCGAGGAATTGAGCGGCGGTTTCTCCCTGATCCCCGAGAGTTCCTGGTGGAACGAGCGAAAAAAACAAACCAGAGAACGAGAGATTTGCTACTGCCTCGCTCAGGCCTCGAGCCTAGACATCGAGACATTAGCCTCCGAGGCCATGGCTGAGGATGCAATTTTCGGCCTCGAGACCGGCCTCGAGTACGAGGCACGCCTCCAGGCATACAGCACTGAAATCCTGATCCACACCCTGTACTTCATCAGTTTTTATCAGTTTACTTTTGGTCAAACACAACTTTGTATGATGTATATTTTTGTGAAATATTTCTTTTCTAATGATACTGCATATTTTGCCTGCTTTCTACAGATTTGGCGCTATGTCCCAGCACATCTCAAACCAGAACCGAAGGAAAGTCAGAGCTAGACGACCTCCCATCCATATGAAACTTGGGTGCCAAATGTTTCCTGAGAACGTAATGTTATGTTTACATGTATCTATGAAGAGCAATAATGTAGACAAGGTCACAGACTTAAAAAAAAGGAAATGTAGAGTCCAACAGAGTAATTTATTCTGCAGAAATTGTATCTAATTTGCAATCAGAGTCTGAGGCAACCGAGTCAGAGGTAGCTCTATCGAATGCAAAACTTTTGAAGTAAGAGCAATACTTTATAAATATTTTTATATGTTCCAGATGTATGAAACATAAGTATACAGATTGTTAGAAGAGGCACAGTACTTACTCGGTAGTTCTTTCAAAATTATTTTCGCAATCTGTTAGCATTTTTCTGAACCGATGAATTTGTCAGCTTTGGGTCAAATTTCCAAAAACCCTTCCCCCCCCCCCCCCCCCCCCCCCCCATTACATCTTTGAGATGGGATCAGTGCACTGACAAAATGTTGGGGTCCAATTTAAGGCAAAAGTGCTAAAATGTGGATTTTGTCATTTGGGAAAAAGAAAACCACAGATCATTTTCTGATTCTTTGAACCATCAAATTTGGCCCAAATTTGACAGGTTCATCGGTTCACAAAAATGCTGAAGAAATAATTACATGCAGAAATGTCTTTTTTTTTGCATGGTACACAGTACATTATGGTGGCATAAAGATTTATAATTGGTAGTGAATTTAGGGTGATGGTGAGTCATATTGATATGTCTTCATGCCTACAGACTTTTCCTAATAATTTTTGCCTATTTTTATTCATATTGTGTTTGTGTTTCTACATGTATTTTGAGATCTATGCATTACTATTTGCTTCATACAGAGCACTGCACAATTTGCTTTTGTCGAGCAGGGTCGAGCTGTGCCCCCCCCCCCCCCCGGAAATTTTGGGCTGAGTTGAAACAGGATACAGTTTTTTCAGTGACGTAAATTGAAAAAAGGGTTACATGTGGTTTAACACATTTTCACCATTGGATATGGTATCCTAATCCTAGGGGGTTGAGTAAGGCAAATTGCATATCTTTTTTTGGGGGGGGGGGGGTATGCCAGGGTAAACATTTCTATAAAGGGTCTTGAAGAGTAGAGGTGATGACTTTTTAAAAGAGGTAATTTTAAAAAAATGTTTTAGAATTGTATGTTATAGATGAGATACATGTGTTAGACAAGGAGTAGTAATGGCACTTGCTAATTTCAATGTCTTATTTTATATACATGTATTTCTAAAATCATTTTTCATGAAATACGTACATGAGTTCCCATATCCTTATGCCCTTTTAGTACTGTGTATCGTGTGAAGTATAAGGTATTTATGATTAATCAGAAACCTGTATATTTTTAGGTTTTTAATGCAAGGTGCTATCTATTTGATAGTTTTGTTTAGTGTTGTAATTTATGAAAAATGCCCCAAAAATGAAGTAATGGGGAAGATCATTTTTGATGATGATAACAGGGTGGATATAATCAGTCATTTTCGTGTTGTTTTTACACAATTTATATGATTTAATTAGAAGTTACTGTACCAAAATTATATTTTGCTCTTACATGTAGTACATATTGCATATTATAAAACGGGTTCAAGGATGTAGCCAATAGCGAGTGCGTTTGCATGTCACGTGTTCATGCTTTAATTCTATGCAACCTTCCAGCCGTGCATTTTTTAGCACTGTGCATGTTTTGTGCAGCACTGTGCATTTTGGATGCATCACCAGATCACCACCATGCATCACTACCTCTAGCGCATAAAAACTGAGACATACGCCATGAAACACGCGTTCTTTCTAGAAGTCTTATCACAAGGATTTTGATGCGCTTACTCAGCTGGGGCGCATCACACTGGCTATGCTTGTGATGTCATATTGGAGAAAGCAATGTTGCCTCCTTGTCTGTGCGATCTGAGGAAATTTGGAGCGGTTTTAACAAATTTCACACTACAAAGTCATACTGCCGACCCGTTTTATAAAACAAATAATGCACAGATTTAAATTTGTGATGTTAGTGGCGATGCAGGCATCTTGGGTATTTACAATATCATGCAAAAGCACTCGGCGCAAGCGCCACGTACTAGTCGCACATTGTAAATACCCTCGAGTGCACTGTATCGCCACTAACACACTCACATCTGTGCATTATTTGTATACTATCATACCTGCCATTTAGGAAGATGCTTTTAATACCTGGCTGATAAGATGTGTTTGTACATTGTAGAATTTACATTTATGGAAGATATATATATGTCGTTATTTATTTCATGTTCTCCATATATGTAAGCCGATTACAACGAATTTCTGTGCAGCTGTTGTCATTTGCTAAAGTAAAATAATCCCTTTTGTTTACAACAATGCAAAATATCAACAGAACTGAAATTCAATTCAATTCAGTTCGTATTTATTTCATTTCCAACAGAAAGAATGACAATGCCATTACAATACTTTTAAAGTAATGACAAAAAGGGACATGAAATTGAGTTATATCTGATTGGTTTTCCTTGAACCAAGGGCTGTGTCATTCTCTTTTTGTTACAACTCCAGCAGAGTATTTATTTTAAACTTAGTAACTTACAAATTTATGCTAGCTGTTGAGATAGATATATTTACTACGTGCAATTGTTCTGTAAGATGCAATAAGTATATTGAATGGTCACAATGACCCATATTCTGCTTAAATTTAAACCAAGCATTGGGTTCTATAATCAGTTTTTAACAAAGTTTCTAAGTTTTCTTTTTGCTAGACATATTAGACCAAGCGTCATACCACCCCATATATTAGGTGTAATCCTGATGTATACCGGGTGTCCAAGAGAAAGGGGAACGGGGGATTTTCAGTACTTTACCTTCAAAAAGTATATTGTTTTTCTACATCATTGGGTAAAGCATCCTCTACCAAAGCGGATGATACCAAGATCATTGAATTTTGAAGTAATTTTGGTTCTGTCCCCGTTTCTTGAAATACAGTCATTTTCAAATTTTTGGCGACTGATGAGAGTAGAATTGTGTCGGATGGCCTTTCATCATTACGATGTTTGAGGGAAGCCCATTGATGCATTTCAATACCAAAACATGCCATATGACAGGTCCTTCCCGACACAATTCTCTCTATCTGTCACAGAAAACATGCTAAATTTGAAATTTACTGGCATACGGGCATAGAATCAAAATTGCTTCACTAAATTCAATGATCTTGGTTTCATTCTGTTTGATAGAATACCCGACGATGTAAAAAAAATCATCTAATTTTGAAGGTAATTACTGAGAATCAGCTGTTCCACTTTTTTGGGGGACCCCCGGTATAGAACTGCCTTTAGAAAGGATTAAAATGGAGTCTTCCACTTTTAGCAAATGTTAATGTTTGAAGTGCATTGTGATAAATGCATTTGTTGTCAGTGTCCTTTTATGCTTTCTTTTTGTATGCATTATTATAATATGGAATATGATATTTATAAAGGTTGTTTAGGGAACTTCACTTTGATGGCTATTAGCATGGATTTATTCTCCTTCTTTCCAGATCTTTTTCTCCCTCTTCCTGCATCCCCCCCTCTCTCTCTCTCTCTCTCTCTCTCTCTCTCTCTCTCTCTCCCACTCCCCCTCTCGCTTCTTTATGTACATAAATTATAGGCCTTTCCTTGGTCTCTTCCTTTTCAGAGTGCTATACACTCTTATTTCTGTGGACTCTAATTTGACTCGGAATGGAGTCAGCTGGGAGTCAACTCTATTCGGAGTTAAAGGGACTCGGATCTCCAAATTGATTTGACCCGGAAAGGAGTTATTTTGACACAAATTTAGTCGATTCTCAGTCGATGCCACACCATTCTGAGTCAAATTAATTTGGAATTCTGAGTCATTTTAACTCGGAATAGGGTTGACTTCCGGCTGACACCATTCTGAGTCTAATTTGACTCCGCAGAAATTAGAGTGCATGTGCCTGTAAGTACAGGTGATGGGAAAGAATATGAGAGAGAAAGGGAGATAGAGAGAGAGAGAGAGAGAGAGAGAGAGGGGGGGGGGGGGAGATAAAACAGTCCTGAAACTGGAGGGGGAAAGATTTGATATATAGACCAATTTCACAACGCAAGAGGGCAGCAGACTGTTCGATGGTTCGACTCTGGTTCGACACAGTTCGACGTACTGCGGTGGGCGCTCCAACTTTTATAGTAGACGAGTCAATACCGCGTTATGTACATTCGTTCGATTTTTTGTCTATTTTGACCAGTTTTTGACCAGTTTGACCTATTTTGACCAGTATATGCAGATTCATTTTAATATATTTGCAATGAGAAATTATCAGAGAAGTTCACGTCGCAGCCGTTTAGTTCGGTGCTCAAATGCCACAAGAATTAGAGAAAATTTAAAAATTGGAAGCTAATGAGTGCGATATTCACTCATTTTAGACTCATGAAGCCTGTTTGTGTGAGAAGCCGTACTCCCTACGCAGGTTTCCGTAAGCAGTGTGAAGGAATTCGTCGCCAGTGGGTAAAGACATCAACAGAAAGGACTTTGAAGTCAAGAAACATTATCATTATGTACTTTGGCGTAAAATTTAATGAGTGAAAACATGACTTTGTAAACAGGGTAAGATTTAGGGCTCCCGTTTACCACGGCTTCTATGCTGCAATCGAACTTTTACTGACAAAACTAGGTTGAAAAACCATCGAAAGTACAAAAATACATCATACCTTCATTCGTCAGCTATGACCATTGTCTTGCCCCATCTACCCATGTATCCATGCTTTATTTTATTGATCTAGAATAAAGTAAATGGAACAATATCGGGGCATATCTCATATCTTACATTCATTTAGTACACAGAGCCAATCGCGGTCAGCGCGCTTGCCCACCGCAGCAATGGCGTCGCCGATAGAGGGCCAAATACATAAACCGGAGGTGAAATTGGTCTATAGGCAGATGTGTATGAGGAGAGAGTGGAAAAAGAAGACAAAACTAGGGACAGAGGGACTTTAAAAAGGAGGAGGAGGAGGAGGAGGAGGAGGAGGAGGAGGAGGAGGAGAGAGAGAGAGAGTGAAAGGGAAAATTTCAAAAAAGCATCTGAAATATTGTTCATATCATGTCTTTATTCATTAATAAGTAGAATAAAAAATGCATGTACTAGGTAAATTTATTCATTTTATTTGATTTAAAGGCAAAGATAAAACGTATTTACGAAGGAAACAAGAAAGAAATACCACCGACTAGTGCCTGAGGATGTCTAGAAGAAAACGAGTTCGTAATGAAAGATTCATCTTACTAGTTGTTGGTTCAAAAAACATACTAAATACACATACATGCATTTTTGTTTTTTTGTTTTGTGGGTTTTTTTTTTCTTAACGCGTAAACAAAGTATAGTAAAACATATGGTTTGAAAAAAATAAAAGAAAACAACAAATCATTGGTTATAGTAACTTCTTATAACACCTGGGGGGGGGGGGGGGAGGGGAGGGTGCAACATAAAAAATTACAATCAATCTTACGATTGATATCAATCGTAAGTCTATGGCAAACCATGTACTAAAGAGATGCAATTGATTGTAAGATTGATTGTATCTCTTTATATTAATCCCCCTGGTTATGTTTGAAACAACCATTCATTTTTCAAACGAATGTTGTTGTTGTTTGTTGTTGTTGTTGTTGTTGTTGTTTTTTTTTTTTTTGGGGGGGGGGGGGGGGTAGTGTCATTCATATACCATTGTTGCCATGAGGGTACAAAACTAGACCCTGGTGGAAAATTTTACGAACGAACGCAAGTCAGTGAGACCTTCCGAAAATTGTATCGTAAGCCGGGGTCACCTCAGAATCAGATAATAATTAGGTAGGTTGGACCCCATGGAAGAAAATTGTAAATGGCTCTGAAATGGGTAATCCTCCCGTTCTATCATTTCATTATTTATTATTGTATGTCATTTAATTATTGTATGTCATTAATTTTGTTATTGATTTTGTTATATGTATCTATGTTCTTTTTTATGGTTTTACGGAAATAAAAACAAACAACAACAACAAACAAACAGGTGAGTTTACAGTATATTCCAATATATACAGGGTTGCCGAGAAGTGGGTGTACTGCCGGCAGGTTTTTGAAAGTCCATGCCATACATAAGCCCATCCCGGTCCTGTGGAGTTCGACTTCATAAGTGATTAATTCATCCCGCCACTTTTATCATTATGCTTTTATAATTCTTATGGGTAAAAAAATATCGGGACAATTTAATAACTTATTATTGAAAATATCATTTTACACCAAATTGCACCCCGAAAAAACTCAAGTATACTCAAGATTGTACTGAATCAATATGATTTGAATTTGATTTGATCTGAATTTTCATTCTCATAATTCACTTAACATAAATATAACAATTTTTATTTATATAACAAAATTTCAATATTTAATATTGATCAATAATTAACATAGTAAAGTAATGTGAAAAAATGACATGAACATTCGTATAAATCGATTTAAACCTTTTCAGTTTTAGTTCAAAAAAGAAATTAACTGTGAAGTCATGCAAGCATAGGCGGCGATCCCCGGGGGGGGGGGGGGGAGTGTCCCCCTCGATTTTTCTGGGAGATCACCCTCCCTCGATTTGTAAAGCTATAATATTTTAATTTTTCTATTTTGTAGCTTTTTTGATAGATTTTATACCTGCGAACCTGTTCAAAAGGTAATTGTGATGGAAATAAATTAATAAAATCAAGTCGATAATGCAGAGAGAGAGAGAGAGAGAGGGGGGGGGGTTCAAATTGACACTTTCCACCTTTTAACAATGACAATAATTTATGACACGTGACCGTCAAGTAGCCATTTACAGTACGAAAATGTACACAGCTACACTGCAATCACCGCACTGAAATCAACAAGAAGTTATGCGCCATAATGCGCATATTGTCTTGGTATTGGCGTAAATCCGGGGGGTGGGGGAGTATATACACCCCCATCTTTTCGGGGGGGGGGGGGGGGAGTGGTGTACGAATATACCCAACATTTTTTTGAATAAGAAATAATATTGTAAAATCTGCATTGGCAGTTCTTTACTGCGAGGCATTAACCTTTTAACATTGTTTTGGCTTAATTTGATGGTATTGTCATATTGTGTGGTACTATGTTTAGTTTGATGAAGCTGGGCGATGGCCCGCGTTTGGGCTCAGTTCCCTGGGCGTCAGCTGGCCATGATAGGAAAATCGTCTGCGTCTGTCTTGTCGATTTCCGTTGTCTGTAAGGTTGATCTGAGCATCCCAAACTGTTTTTAAAGTGGAACATTGGACAACTATTTCTCATGGGTACGAAAGTGGAGTTTTGGGCCACACTGCGGAGGATGGGCTCTTCTGGCAGGCCCAATGGAGCAGAAATCCATCTTGCATAGGTCATTCCTTGTTTTGTATTCATACGGTCATGCACAGTCATTTAAAATTGTTTCAAAGTAAAATATCTCGCTCATTTGACAGAGGCACCACTTTAGAGGTCGTTTGGGGCGTCTGGCGTGCAGGAAATTTGTCTGGTATTGAGCATTCTGTAGTCTCTTGACTTTAAGTGGTACCTTGGATGTTCAAACTGGGTCAACCCTACGAATGGTGGAATTTGAACCATACTCTGGAGAGCGTTTGGGGGAAAAGCAGCGGAAATGAAGATGAAAGGGGGGGGGGGGAATGAAAAAGATAATGCAAGGCTGGCAAATAGTTATCATCTGCAGGCCCGTAGCCAGGTTTTTTTTTCAAAAGGGGGGGGGGGGGGGGGGGATCATGCGTATTAGTCAAGAAAGCGGACCTTTGACAGAGGCGTCTCTTCTCTAGAACATTTTGATGGGGGGGGGGGGGGGGGTGTAAGACCCAAATCTGCCGACAAATTTTTCGGTGGTGATCTGAAATTTGGCAACAGTTTTTTTTAAAAAAAACACTTGCACATTGGTATTGAAATGCCTATAGCATGTTCATTTAGAAAAAAGAGCAATGTAGATAAAATGCCTTGCTCAGGGGCATAATGCCGCGTCGGGGATCGAACCCTCGACTTTCGCGTCTCCAGTCAAGCGCCTTAAACCACTCGACCACGGCACCTCTACAGTTTGGCTACAATCTAAGTCTTATCTAGGTCTAACATTCCCCCGCACACACACACACACACACAACCTGCTTTGCATCACTCTACTTCCGAGGACAACAATTGGACTACTATTGTCTCCTGTCCTCGCAAGGCTGACGGAATAAACCTCAAATCCTTTGTTTGACAACCGAGGACTATTGTTTACCAACCGAGGACTATTCTTCTCAGGAATTTTCTTTGTTCACTGTCCTCGCTTGCAAAGCTATACAAACCCACACACACACACACCCACACACGCCCAACGTACGCGCACACGAATCATCTCAAACACTATAGCAAATATACTTTAATGGAATGTTAAGGGACCCCGAAGCGGTTTTTTAATTTGAGGGAGGGGGGAATAATAATTATGGTGGCCCTGAAGTACACTCGACAACAGGTCATGTGCGACGTGAATTTCGGGGCAAACTTTGCATGCTAGTCTCGAAATTCGCTACCCGTTACGCGAACTTTGCGTCCCAGTCGTGAAATTCTTGACCCGTGGCGCGAAATTCGCGACCCGCGATGCGAAGTTCATGAACCGTGGCGCGAACTTTGCATCCCGGTCGTGAAATTCGCGACCCGTGGCGCGAAATTCATGACCTGGGGTGCGAAGTTAAGGACCCGGGATGCGAAATTCAGGACCTGGGATGCGAAATTCACGTCGCACATGACCTGTTGTTGAGCGTACTTCAGGGCCACCATAGGGAAATGACGCTTCTTGCAAGATTATGAACCATCCTTTTTTTTTTTTTTCGCCAGCAAGCGAAGCGAAAAGGGGGTATCCCACTGAGCGGCTAACGCTTGCAATCGTAGCGAGTTTGTGATTCCTCAACTTTTTGACGAATGTTGGCGAAAATCAGCGAAATAATTTGAATAGGTTCAAAATTCATTAACAAAAGAAAAAGTATTTACAATTGAAACTGCGAACTGTTTTTGCAACCGTTAACGACCGTCACGAAGCCTGGCATGCCTGGCGAAACCTCCAATTCGCTACGTTCGCAAGGGATACCCCCTTAAAGGTTGTAAACAGTCTCAAAACAGTCTGAATTGTCGCAAATATTTTTTGTCACAGAGAAATTTTGAATAGTTCGAATCGCCTCGACCTCACGTTTCTCCCTTGTTTGTATTCCAGGTACTCGGCTCTATAAGGAGTCTCTAAGTCTGGTTTTTTGTTGTGGTGGTTACAGACACCGGAGTATATAGAAGTTTGTGACGTTTTATGTATTATTAGCAAACGCTTATGAAGAAATAATGGGGACCTGGGGGGGGGGGGAGGGGGAAATTACTCCCTAGCTCTATCTTATGCGCTCAAGATATTCAATTCGGAGTTACTCCTTTAAATTCTGATGGACTATTAAACTGTCAGATCGTACGGTCAGCTGTTCTCCTTACATTTCTTTTTAAATAATTTCTTCATTTCAAATACTTTTGTAGGCATTTCATCCCTGGGAAAAATTTCTTGTGGACTTTATTCAACTTTTAGACCTTATACACAAGACTATTCTCTCTCCCCTTTTTCTTTCTCTCTCCCTCTCTTTTTTCTTTTTTTTTTCAAATTTTCATCATGTCAAGGGAAACAACTTGTTTTCACTGGGAAAACTTTGGCCGTGAAGCTTTGAAGCCGATCGAAGAGGCGTTGTGGCTATTAAAGTGGTAGAGCAGTGGTCTCGAAACCTGGAGTACCCGGGTTCGAAAGCAAACGGATGCGCTAATGCCCTTTGGCAAGGTATTGATTCTCACCGCCAGGTCCTCCGGAGGGGACTTAAAGATGTCAGTCCCCTGGTTGCTTACTAACAAGCATAAACATGCTTTCTTACGTAAAATAACCAATCTTTTAACCAGTTTAACCAATGATTATAGGAGATTCTTTCAAATTAATGTTAGACCAATAAATTAAAATGCTATTTGACTTCTTTCTATATTCGGGGCTCAAAATCAACACCCCCCCCCTTTAGAAATTAAATCGAAGTAAAAGACAATTTTAGGTCTTTTAATGAATGCTGAGCCTTTGTCATGTCTGAAAATGTATGGCGGCGCAAAATTGAACGAAATTCTGATGAAACTCGTAATTAAAAGGAAGTGATAACGCATGGAGAATATTGTGAGAGGGAGTAAAGCGGTGAATCTAATCATATTTTTGCACTTAAAATCGTTTTAGGCACTTTCCGAATACCCTTTACAGTATAGGCTTGAGGCGCATAATCTTTCAGGGTTATAATTTTATCCCCCTTCTCCTCATTTTTTCCCGCACCCTCTGCTCACCTCCTTGGATTGGACTATGACAAATCCCAAACTCGTTTGGGGTAAAGCAGATGAAAATCGGTCTGTCATGCATGGACCATTCTATGTTTTGTGCTATAAAATCATTCATTCATTCAGAATTGGTTTCAAGTGTACGTGTTTTAGAGGTCCTTTTGTTTGTATCGTCTCAGTGCCTGGCCCGCGGTTTGGCATCTACTCGATTCCGTATCAAGTGTTGCAATACTCGCTGTTTAGTGTGATACTACTGCAAAATTTATGAAGATGTGAGAGAGAGAGAGAAGAAATGAAAAAGATAATGAAAGACTGGCAAATAGTTATCATCTGCAGGCCCGTAGCCAGGTTTTTTTCAAAGGGGGGGGGGGGGGGGATCATGCGTATTAGTCAAGAAAGCGGACCTTTGACAGGGGCGTCTCTTCTCTAGAACATTTTGATGGGGGGGGGGGGGGTGTAAGACCCAAATCTGCCGACAAAATTTTCGGTGGTGATCTGAAATTTGGCGAGTTTTTTTTTTTAAACACTTGCACATTGGTATTGAAATGCCTATAGCATGTTCATTTAGATAAAAGAGCAATGTAGATAAAATGCCTTGCTCAGGGGCATAAGTGCCGCGTCGGGGATCGAACCCTCGACTTTCGCATCTCCAGTCAAGCGTCTTAAACCACTCGACCACGGCACCTCTACAGTTTGGCTACAATCTAAGTCTTATCTAGGTCTACATCCCCCGCATACACACACACACACACACGCCCAACGCACGCGCACACGAATCATCTCACACACTATAGCAGATGTAGATCTATACTTTAATGGAATGTTAAGGGACCTCGAAGCGGTTTTTTAATTTGAGGGAGGGGGGGGGGGTTGGGAATAATAATAATTATGGTGGCCCTGAAGTATACTCGACAACAGGTCATGTGCGACGTGAATTTCGGGGCAAACTTTGCATGCTAGTCTCGAAATTCGCGACCCGTGACGCGAACTTTGCGTCCCAGTCGTGAAATTCATTTAATAGGCTTGAGGCGCCCTACAGGGTTATAATTTTATCCCCCTTCTCCTCAATTTTTTTTCCTCACCCTCTGCTCACCTCCTTGGATTGGACTATGTACATAGGAGGCTAAAAGACAAATCCATACACCGTAAGCCGCAACAAAAGAGTCCCACAGCTTTCTTGTTTCCACCGCTGGATCGACAGTTCGGCGCCCCAGAGCGTCATTAACCTGTTGACTACTGAATTCTTTCTTTCCCATAAGCTTTGTACAGGGACCAGCCGGTTTTAGTAGACAATGGGTCAAGAGGAGTATAGAGCAACGTAGAGTATCTCCTTTTTCCAAACTCTCAAATACATCCCTGGACCAAAAGAGAGTCATGGATATATGGTGTGATATTTTTCCTCTTTTTTTTTTCACTTGTGATCTTAGACACACCTCCAAAACCATCATTCAAAAAGGTATTGAGTAGCATTTATTCTATCTTTTTCTAGACTCCTTTTGCATCCCTGGATTTTTTATTTCTGTCTCTCTCTGATCTTTTTCACCGCTTTATACATCCCGGACACGAAAGAGCCAGGGATATCGGTGAGATTTTGTGTCCTTTTCTCCACAAGACTTATGTAAATACTACAAATCATTCACACAGACACGCTCCAAAAAGCATCAGTTAAAGAGCTATTGAGCAACACTGGCATTTCTCTTCTGCACCCCCAGCACACCCAGGGACTCAAAGAAGAATCACCTACACCTCTGTGATTTTATTTTATTTTTTATTTTTTAATTTCGAACTTCTGGTCTAAGACACGCCCCCTTAATCGTCCAAAGAGAAACTGCGCATCACTGTGTATCTCCACCGTCCTCATATTTCCCTATTGATACTTCATAAACCTTATTGGCTGCGGAAAGATTCACAGACACGCCCCCAAACCCTGATCAAACTTATTTTGGATGAGTCGTCAGGCTTCATTCCTCAGTCTTCTTGTTGAGTTAGTTTGAGGTAGGACACGAATGACCAAAGGCATCATGAAGTCGGCTCTGCTTCTCTTGACCCTCCTCGTCGGATCCTCTCTGGCAATGGATGCCGAAAGGGAGGCCGAGTTGCTGGAAACGCTCGAGGACCGCAACTTCCTTTGCGAGACGTTCGGCATCTTATGCCCCCAGAAGCCCAAGCCCAACGTCATCCTGATCGTTGCCGATGATATGGGGGTGGGTGACTTGACATCGTATGGACATCCGAGCCAGGAGCCAGGCTTCATTGACGAGATGGCTGCCCAGGGAATGAGGTTCACCGACGGGTATGTGGGTGACTCGGTATGCACTCCAAGCAGATCGGCCATAATGACAGGTAAGGAAAGAAAGCATATCATTATCATATAAATACATGCAGGCGCGCCGGAAGGGTCCCAGCTTAGGGAGGGGGCGGCCTACACACTTGGGGCCCCACCTCAAACCTTAATGGGGCCCACCTCAAACGCTTACTACATGGGTAAAGCCCAAACCCCCCCCCCCCCCGAACAAGCACATTTCTCCCTTTCTTAATCTTTGTATTTCAAAAGTGCAAGGTTTAAAATTTTTCATTACGGAAATTTAAAAATCTAAAAAAATTTGCTTTATTGGATCACTGTTATAAATTGTTTCCCAGCGTCGGTAATCATAAGTACTGAAACATGATTATTTGTTCATCGCTGGTAGCATGGTAGGATGGCGTGAGAGGTTAGAGACCGGCCATGGTAATAGGAAGGTTATGAATGGTGTAAAGGCACATTTTCGCGATGGGGCCGACGCCCTTATCCCGAAAAGAAACTCTTCAGTTTCACAACGTTTCGTCGGCGCGAGCGAAGTGAGCGAAGATTTTTTTTTTTTTTTTTTTTTTTTTGGTGTTGATCACTACATCTTTTGTCTTGTGAGAGCTACTGAGAGGACTGCGAAAATTGATTTGCCCCAACACATTTACAAAGGGAAGCATCTATTCGCCCTCCCCAGCTTGTGGCGCCTTTGGTTGACAGGGATTGTTTGTTTAATATCAAGAGACACCACTTCTATTAAAATGCAACTCGGGAACGCTGCGCCTTAGTAGAAAAATATTTGGTGTATAGGTTGTTGTTTTGGGGGATTTTATACAACTGTTACAGCACTTGAGAGACTTATCCATTATCATGATAGAGAAAATTGTGCAATAACCTTGCGAATCGGTCGCGGCCCTACCCTCTCTGAAAAGAAGAAAAAGCAAAATTTTCGGGTAAAATATACGTGAAAACGCAGAGGACCCCCTTTTTTCGGGTAAAAGAGACACCTCAACAAACAAAAAAAAAAAAACAACCCCCCCCCCCAAAAAAAAACGACCGCCCCCCTTTGAAAACTTTTGGATCTTGCCCTGCCTCCATTGCCCCACTCTACCCAGGTACTTGATAGCGTTTCATGAAAGGACTTGTCGGATGTTTTATCCGACTAGGTCTGTTTCATCCGACAGTTGCCATAGTAACGATGCTTCTCAGCCAATCAGAATCAAGGAAAGATGTCAGATCTGACAACTTGTCAGACAACAAATGTTGATGAAACGCCCCCCTGATGGGCACCTGGCTGATCGCATGGGTAATGATAATTTATCGGGCACTAGGGAGGGCGGTTTATAGCCAAATGATCTACTACCAGATGGTCTAACACCACCATGGCTAAACTCATTTGGTCTACTATCATTTTGGTCTAATTGACGTTTGGTCCAATCATAACTTGGTTTAATACCCACTTTGGCTAATCGTCATTTTGTTTGATGATCATTAGTTGCCTAATTGCCACCTTCGTCTACTTAGTTTACCTCATTTCGTCTAATGACTATTTGGCCTATTACCAGTTCGTCCTATCAGATGACTAAGTGGTGTTAGACCAAGTGGGTCTTGGACGAAATGGGCAAAGCCTAACTGGAAATTAGACAAAATGGTAAATGGACTAAGTGACAATTACACCAAATGGTTTTTAGTCAAACTGATTTGGACGAAATGGGATTAGACAATGTGGGATGAGACCAAAAGGGCATTAGACAAAGCGGGAGTAGACTAAGTGACGATTCACCGGAAGGACAAGCACTGAAGCTGATGAAGCTTCCATGGGTAATGAAAATATTATTACATAGGAGGATGAAAACCTATTGGCTCTGTATGATGACAAAACGTGGTGCAACGTAGGTCCAGGCTCTGGAAAGCCTTGGCATTATATGAATCGACAAGGTCACTAATTAGAGCAAAGATGCAGGAAGAGAGGAGGGGGCCGGGCATCTATCATCTCCTCTGGTCATTTTCCCCATCTCCCTCTTTCTTTTCTGTCCTTCCCCTTTTGTTTGCGAGCCCGTGGGGGCAAGTGCCCTATTGCCTCCCGAGGCTAATCCACTGATAATCCTACAGTCTTAAAAATTCCGGGTCAGATTGACCAGGAAAAGAGTTTGTTAGGGCCACACTCCTTTCCTGGTAAAAAAAATGACCATGAATAGGGTAATGAAGACTTCACATCTTACCTTATTCCGGGTCAATTTTGACCCGGAATGGAGTGTGGCTCAAACGGACTCTTTTCCGGGTCAATCTGACCCGTAATTTTTAAGAGTGTATTATCCTATACAAAGATGTTGATGTCCATTGATCGGCTTTCGTCCACTAACAGGTCGACTACCGATTCGAATTGGAACATATGGAGAAATTCGTGTGTTCTTGCCCTGGACGAAGACGGGTCTACCCAAGAGCGAAGTCACTATCGCTGAGGCTATGCAGTCTGCAGGTTACAAGACGGGAATGGTCGGCAAATGGCATCTTGGTGAGAGAACATGATTTCATTTCGATTTGATGTAAAGAGATGTGATTCGATTTGATTTGATTTGATGTAGTTCGATATGATTGTTTGCTTTGCTTTGATTTGATTTGATATGATTTGAAATGATTTGATTTAATTTTGATTTGATTTGATTTGATTTGGATTGGATGTGACGTGACGTGATGTGATGTGATTTGATTTGATTTGATTTGATGTGATTTGATATCTTGTGATTTGATTTGATTTGATGTGGTTTGATGTGATTTGATTTGATTTGATTTGATGTGATTTGATTAAGTGTGGAATAATGTGGTTTGATTTCATAAAATTCACTTGATTCGATTTGATTAAATTCGATTCGATTTACTTTGATTTTTTTTAAAATCTGAAATGGTCTCGTGTTCATCTGCCTTTTCATATACATGTACGTCCGTCTTTGAATGTTTCAACATGAAATAAGCCTCAACCAAATATTGCTTATTTTTCGTAACTGATTCAATCGTCATTTGTTACACTTCGATAAACTTGGATTATGCCGTTATTCTTTAGTTGAACAGTTGAAATACTCAGAGCCAAAGATTCAAATTCTAACGCATTTACTTACTTCTTATAATAAAAACTACGAAATGAGAGTTAAATTAACTTTTGAAAAGTGGTAGAAGAAGGCGAGGTTCCCTCATGGTTTGTGAGGAGTGGAGATGCGTTCGTGTTTTGTATGTATGTATGTATGTGTGTATGTATGTATAAGGGCATAATGTGTTTTATTTATGTATTTATTTACAGTGCCTTTATTTGTGTAGTTATGTACAGAGTGAGTCAGAAAAAATGTCCCATCATTTTGAAGTTGTCTTGTTTGAAGTATGAACATTTAATCATGGGTTTCATGATATGTCTTGGTAGAGTTATCCTCCCAGCATTTATTGGTACCCTTTTCATTTGGATCTTTGCATGCATGACTGAATAACAGACAATCTTTAGAAGACTGCAAAATATCACTTGCACCAAGTGGCTGGATGAAGATTAAAACAATTTTTAAAAGAAGTTATAACTTATGTGCACACACCCACACATAACACCACAGCCACCCTCACACAACCCCTCCTCCCACACACACACCCACCCCATACCCCCCCCCCCACACACACAGAGCAAAAATCTCATTATGCATTGTTAACATTTTCTTTTTCAGATTAAACATTGATTGAAGGGGAGAGGAGGGACTTGATATAGTCCTACGCCTCCTCTCTTCTGTGATATCGTCGGGGAAGGATGGTGGCAAGTGGGCAATTCCGCGGCAGAAAAAACGGTCAACTTACTTCACATTCATAGTAAAAACAATCACTTTGATAGCCCTGAATAGCTAAATCTTTGAATTTTAAAAAGCTGAAACAATAAAGAATTCAACAATCTTAGTCTGTGTTGGTATAATATACAGTATGTTTGATTTTCAAAGACATGTTTGAAGTTTAAAATTGGCGCATTTTTCTGGTAATTCCGTTACCGAGGTGTTATACCACAACATCATGAATGTAAGAATAAAATTGTTGGAATGAAGGAACTCACATGAAAGAGTGGGCATATTTACAGAGTAGTAAATGGTGAAAAGGGAGGCAGACTACAAAAGAGGCACAGAAAGTCTAAAAATGTTGGTAACGGAATTACACCATTGCCATGGAATTGCCCAAGTACAATCGCTTCTAATACGGCTTTTTAAGAAACATGGCATTTTTCAGGTTAGAGATGACGGTTGTGGCATATCGGTATCAGTTTCCGTAAACAGTGAACCAGGGGTATACTGCGCTTGAATCCCTGTCTCACCACTTGATTATTTTTTGAAGGTCAAGACATGAGTCTACATTTTTCCACTCTTAACCCAGGAGTTGTAAGTGGGTACCTGATAGGATTTATTCCTTGACAACACTGAGCGCTGCAATTGTCATACTAATGCCGAGGTAATTATTATGATTGCAAGGCTTTCAGGGCGAACTGTGGATTGTACTGAAGTGGCTACCCTGGGCAAAGTTATCATTATCATTTGGTTTCATTATTTCTCATTATGCATCAACAGGCATCAACGAACAGACCAACTCAGACGGTGCCCATCTTCCCTTTAATCATGGCTTCGAGTATGTCGGCCATAACCTTCCTTTCACCAACAGCTGGAACTGTGATGACACAGGGGTAAGTACTAGTGTTTAAAACATGTTTTGATCTTTAATAACTCAAAAGTTAAAACTCGTAAAAGACTGAGGTTTTCACAGTGAAAGTTGAAGGATGCCAAATATCCTGGGACTAGGTTTTTGTTGATTTTTGTTCATTGATATTCATAAGATAATGCTACGAATTTTAGATTTCACTTTTTGAAAAACTGAGGCCACAAAAAAACGGTGTGTGTCAGCAATGAATTCAGAGCCCGACAATTGCCATTGTGCATTGCAGCTGAAATTCCACTGTACCTCTTTCAACCCAGAGTCATGAATTAGTAATAACACGGGAGAGCAAAACGTTGCCAGAAATGACTGGTGCAATGCACAATACACAATGAATTAATTACTGACCCATACAGATTTTGGAGCCTCGTTTTTTCAAAAAGTAAAAATCTAATCAAATATTCAGAGCATTATATCAAGAATATTAATAAAGTAAATTCCACAAACCTTAGTCCCAGTAAATTGGACACCCTTCAACTTAACACTGTAAAAACCTCAGTCTTTTAAAATCTTTAACTTATGAGGTATTAAAGATCAAAAGGGTCAAATGCTTTTTAAAACACTCTGAATGCAAATTTCTGCATGGCGTATCCGGGGGCGGAACCACGGAACCCTCCCAGGTTGTTTTATGATTCATATTTAGATTCAGGGGGTGGGGCATTCGGCTCGCTATCTTTCATATCTCACCTGCCCGCAAACGAAGAAGTTGACAGATAAAGCGTGACGACTGATCAGCCATTTGCGTCTCCGTGGTCCAAGGGTTATACTGCATTGGCTTCCTATAAACCAGTGACCCGAGTTCCATTGTCGGCAGCGACATCTTTTCAGCCTTTACAAAAAAAAGGAAAAAAAATGGTGAAAAAAATTGAAAAAATAAAGGGGAAGATATAATGGAAGATATGATGGAAAACTTTGATGTTTTTATAGGTATCAGACCTATTATTCTGTAATCATTCACCTTTATTCTCTCAGTGAAATGGATGGTTGCTCTGTATGATTTCTAATAGTTTGTAGACAGGAAATTATTTCGCATGATTGATTGTTATCAATACACATCTCTCAAAAGCTGTTTTTAAAGACGATAATCAGGATGGAAAGATATGACTGAAAAGGCTTCACTCTAAAAACGATCTGGTCAGGGGAGCGTTTCATGAAAGGACTTGTCGGATGTTTTATCCGACAAAACGATCTGGTCAGGGGAGCGTTTCATGAAAGGACTTGTCGGATGTTTTATCCGACAAAGCCTGTTTTATCCGACATTTGCCATAGTAACGATGCTTCTCAGCCAATCAAAATCAAGGCAGCTTGTCAGACGACAAATGTTGATGAAATGCCCCCCTGATTTCACTAGATCAGCCGGGGCCGGGCACTTGCGTTATTTCTAGTCAAAATGACCAGAATTCTAGCCAATTTAATGTAGAACCAACGGTATTCTAGTCAAGAGTGACTCGGATTCTAGTGAAAATGACTAGGTTTCTGGTCATTTTGACTAGAAATAGTGTAAGTGCCCGGCTGATCCTGTAATCTAGTCAAATATGACTAGATTGTTTTTAGAGTTTTGAGTTGAATAACTAAGCACAATGTTCCCTTTTCTTCGGAAAATTGAATGAGGCTGAAAAAAAATATTAATGCGCCCTATATCTTATAAGTTTCGTCTGCGCTGTCATGAAGATTATTTCGTCTTAATAAAAGATGAGGGTGTGAGTTTTTGAATGGTGTGAGTTGTTTTTTCTTTTTTTTTTTTATTTCGACAGTTGGGCCTCTGACACTGCCCTTTAACGGTTCTGTCATCAAGATTATTTCGTTTATGAAAGTTGAGAATGGCAGCTCAAAAAAAAATTATGGGGTAATTTTATAACTGACGCATAGTTAATTCATTACACTCATTGACGTAAATCCCCGGGGATGGGGGTATTACCTCGCACACTCTTTTTAAGGGGGGGGGGTTGTACAAATGAAGAGCTTTCTTCCAAAAGGCGCTAAAACCACCTTTGTAACTTCAGAAAAAAGGGCATTTGTTTACCAGATTTTGTATGTGCGTCTATGGAAAAGTAATATTAGAAGGTGCATTTCTAATGATTTTTCTCAAAATTTGTATAGGCTGACACTTTTTGTTAAAAGACAGGTACAAATTTTGAAAAAAAAAAAGGAATAATATGTTAATTAATCAGGTGCTGATATTTTTTATGAATCTGTTATAAAGGGTAAAGTAGCAGAATTTCTATTTGAAATGCTATAAATACAGATATAGGATTAGAAGTCCCGATAGTTATGTGCGTGGGTGCGTGTGCAGGCGGCTGGGGGTGTGTGTGTGTGAAAACTCGTATGTGAGTTCACACACACCCTCAAAAACACACAAACAAAACAAAAACAAATAAAGACAACATATCAACAACAAAAGTAAGTTCACGCTAGAAATTTCGATTATCCCTCCTCCGTCCTTGAAACGGATGGGCCTAATAGACCATTTTGCTTAGACATTGTAACAGAATAATATAAAATCTCAGTCCACTTTGTGCAAGCCAATGGGAACTCATAAATGCATGAAGTATAAGTAATATTAGATATACAAAGAGAGACAGAGAGAGAGAGAGGGAGGGAGAGAAAGAGAAAGAGAGAGGACAGAGGAACAAAAAAATTTAGAAAACAAGAAAGAAAACGAAAGGTAAATAGAAAAATGATGAGAGGCGGAAAGATGAACCGACGCCGAAATCCCTAGGAAAGAGAAAATCGCGTTATTGTAATCACGGCTGTCAAATGATATGCATTGTGTGTCTGTGGTGTTATCACGAAAAAAGAGCAATATCCATTGAATTTTATTTATTAAAAATGATTAATCAAAATTTCGAATCCTTTAGCTTCAGACAAGTAATAAAAAGCTTTTGAAATATCTTTACCTTGAAACTTGCAAAGAGTACCCATTTTCATGCACGCTTGATTTGATTTACCATGACCGCACATAATCAACAAAAGACTGCTTTTAAGCTTTCCGAGGCGTCAAGCAAGGGTTAGTAATCCTCAAAAGCTGTTTTTCCATTTCTTACCGCAAGATTTTTCCATACCTCTTTCTGGATCAAGTCTTTTGATCAATCAGGTCTTCTTTTTTTAGGCATAGCATTCATTCTCTATGTTATAATAGTAATCACACACCCACAGCCATCCCATGCTCATCGCGTGCGAAAAACTTATCCAATCACGTGCTGGTCATATCGAAAGATTTTATTCCACACATCATGCACATGAAAGAACGAGAAAGAAAAGAGTAGAGAAAGAAAGAAAGAAAAGAAGAGAAAAAAATGCCTCTAATCAGTTACAAAGATCGAAAGGCTCCTACAAGAAATTTCCCACGACATATTTTAGATGCTCGATTTCTTCTCAATATCTTCTATTGGAAGCACAAATTATAAACAAACTAAAACTTCAATCCAATATTTTTATTCTATATCATTAAATCACTCAACTGCATCTCCTTTTTTTTTTTTTATCCTGCTATGGTATTTAGTGTGCAGGGCGCTGTTTCATGAAACCGTCATAAGTCTAACTTCTCGGTCATCCCATAGAAACGCGTGTTGTAGAGTTAACACACGTTTCAATGGGATGTCCATGAACTTAGACTTGTGACGGTTTCGTGAAACGCAGCCCCGGTTGGCTAAATAAGAAGAAGAAAAATAATAAGAAGAACGAGAAGAGAGAAGAGTATGGGGGAGAGAGGGCAGGGTCGTGCAACTGAATGATAGTTTTATTTGTCCATTTAACACTTATGAACTCATCTCCTCCCCCCCCCGTCATAATACCCTTAACTGAACCGAATATTGTCTTCTATAAACATGGGCGTTTACATTTGCAAATGAATGATATATGAAGGTAAATAGCTCCGAACATCCACCCCTTTGAAAAAAAAAAAATCACCGTGTATCCGTATTGACTAAACATACCAAAATAAGGGTTACAGTGCATAGCATTGTGCTATCATCCATATCTATTTTTTTTTTATATTCAGTTTGATCTATTCAGTTAATAGAACTGCTGCCCTCCATAGCTTGGAGCAATCTATCCCCTCATGATCAACCAAGGTACAGTCAGCTGTTCAAGCATTACCTTCAAAAAAGAAGAAGATTGTGTCAGGGTATTATGGGGGGGGGGGGGGATATATCGCTATCATTTGATTTGCCAGTGCGCATCTAATGTCTAGCACGGGCAGAACTATGTGATTTTAAAGGACTATTTTGGAGGCGGGGTAGTACGTTGCAGAAAATAAGGAAACGGTTCTGAATTACATACCTGTATGTCCAGACATAATAACAAAAACAGTTGAATTTTTACTCATCTCCACCATATATATATATATATATATATATATATATATATATTTATATATATATATATATATAATTTTTTTTTTTTTCAAACAGAAATATCGTAAATTAACATACGTCATTTATTGATTGCCGCTTCCCTAATGTTATTCAATTTCCTACATTTTTCTGATGACATACTTCGTGTTTAAGAAAAAAAAATGAATAAAAATCTCCGTTGACAAAGAATTTTCACGAATTTCGCCCTTAGGGCTTTATCATGTGTTTTATTTAATGTAGATCAAATTTGAAAAAATCAAAATACATCAAACAAAACACTTGCTAAAGCCCCAAGGAGGAAAATTCGTGATGATCTACATCACATAAAACTTGATAAAGCCCTAAGGGCGAAAATTCGTGAAAATTCTTTGTCAACAAAAGTTTTTTATTCATTTTTTTTCTCTTAAACACGTGCACACGTTGGTATCAGTAATGCCTGTAGCATTTTCATTTATTTGATCTGTTTTTAAAGTGGAACATTGGACAACTATTTCTCATGGGTACGAAAGTGGAGTTTTGGGCCACACTGCGGAGGATGGGCTCTTCTGGCAGGCCCAATGGAGCAGAAATCAATCTTGCATAGGTCATTCCTTGTTTTGTATTCATACGGTCATGCACAGTCATTTAAAATTGTTTCAAAGTAAAATATCTCGCTCGTTTGACTGAGGCCCCACTTTAGAGGTCGTTTGGGGCGTCTGGCGGGCAGGAAATTTGTCTGGTATTGAGCATTCTTTAGTCTCTTGACTTTAAGTGGTACCTTGGATGTTCAAACTGGGTCAACCCTACGAATGGTGGAATTTGAACCATACTCTGGAGCGTTTGGGGGAAAAGCAGCGGAAATGAAGATGAAAGGGGGGGGGGGGGGAATGAAAAAGATAATGAAAGACTGGCAAATAGTTATCATCTGCAGGCCCGTAGCCAGGTTTTTTTTTTCAAAGGGGGGGGGGGGGGATCATGCGTATTAGTCAAGAAAGCGGACCTTTGACAGAGGCGTCTCTTCTCTAGAACATTTTGATGGGGGGGGGGGGGGGGGGGTGTAAGACCCAAATCTGCCGACAAATTTTTCGATGGTGATCTGAAATTTGGCGACAGTTTTTTTTAAACACTTGCACATTGGTATTGAAATGCCTATAGCATGTTCATTAAGATAAAAGAGCAATGTAGATAAAATGCCTTGCTCAAGGGCATAAGTGTCGTACCGCGGGGATCGAACCCCGACTTTCACGTCTGCAGTCAAGCGCCAAGTGGAGGTGCCGTGGTCGAGTGGTCTAAGGCGCTTTATTCAATTTTGAGTATTTTAATTTCACCAACTCCGAGCAGAACACTATCCACTTTAGCTACATGTAATATGTATTCATATTTCCACAAAGTTCCCTGAGTCAGAAATTACAGAGATTTGTTTTAGGGGGAACTTATTTTCTGTTTTGTATTTAGTTATTTAAAGGCAGACATCAGGTGCGGCGCCATGGTATTTTGATGGGGGGGGGGGGGGGGTAAGATGACTCATAGGTAAAGTTATTTACGTTTCAAATGAGAAATTAGGGTATTATATAGTTGCATGACCCAACCCTCTCTTTTCCCACTCTTCTTTCTTCCTCCTCCTCTTTTTCTTCCTTTTAACCTCTTTTTTTAATCACTAAAAAATCCTAAGGGAGGGGGGCGGTCGCCCCCTGCCCCCTCCCACGTAGTGCCGCCCCTGGCATACATTCTAATAACTGAAGTATATACGGAGCTGACGTTTGATGTTTTATCCATCCGTCTTTTCAGCTCCACTTGGACTTCCCCGACACTTCAAAGTGTTATTTGTACGTGAACGCCACCATCAAACAACAGCCGTATCAACACCGCAATCTAACCAAGCTCTTCACCGATGACGCCATAAGCTTCATCGAAGACAGCGCTGGCAGTCCTTTCTTCCTCTACGTCGCCTTTGCTCACATGCACACCAGTCTCTTCTCTAGCGACGACTTTGCCTGTTCTTCACGTCGCGGTAAGTCTATTACCGAACATCTCAGAGAGTTCGGGGAAGGGAAAAGGGAAGGCCCGTGGAGGAAAAGGGGCGCTTCTACAGGGGTGTTGAGGTATGACATTCTCATAAAAATGCTGTTGGAAAATTAAAAAACAAAAAAACAAAAAAAAAACCAGTCCCCGTTAATTCTGTCGTGTCTGCCAGAAAATTTGTAAAGCTGAACATCTCTTTCAACCTTAGATAATTCGGAAGTTTATGGAGACTATTTGTTTTGTTTTGTTTTGTTCATGAGCGTAGGAAGCTTTTCTGAACTGTAGGGGGGGGGGGGGGCTGAAAAATTTCAGTTCAGGTTCAGGCGCACATCAGGAGCGCGAAGCGCGAAGTCCCATGGGGGGGGGGGGGGGGGTAAGACCCAGCTTGATCACAATTACTTTAATGAAATATATAGGATTTTGTACGACGTATCGAGTTTCGGTATAAACGTTTTGTGTCTGAACGGAGGGGGGGGGGGTACGTTTAGCTGAAGCCCTGTTATGACTTTTATCACTTCTAGACACCTAGGTTATTCCCTTTTCTTTCCTTCACTGTCCTGTCTGTTTTCCTCTTTCCTTTCTCTTTTTTCATTCTTTTCCCGTTTTTTTTTCCCCTTTCCTTCCTCTTCCTCTTCCTCTTCCATTTTTGACGGGGGGGGGGGGGGGGCTAACGCCCTAGCCCCCTCCCCCGGTTTCTTACGCCTATGGTTTTGTTTTGTTTTTGTTTTGCTGTTTTCCCGGGGCATGTTTGGTCCGACACCTCTCAACCTCCTGTCTCCTCCTCACGGTAATAATTGGTATTTACACCTATTTGATGTTCGTATTTCCAACCCTTTATTTTAGGGGTAATGTGCTGTTTAAGACTCAATATCAACATTCTTTGTATATTTGTTTATTCATCTTTTTTTGAAGAAAAGTTTTTTATTCATTTATTCAACTTTGCTCTACTTTCCGCCCTTTGTGGCAAACGATGCACATCAAAAGCAAGATAAACGCACGATTCTCATGATGTCTACAGATGGAAGACTGAATTCGGTCTTTGATTCTGAATATTCTTTTATTAACCCAGGTCGTTATGGTGACAACCTGAACGAGATGCACGATGCAGTGGAGAAGATCGTCAACACCCTGGACGAGAAGGACATCGAGGAGGACACCGTTATCTTCTTCATCTCCGATCATGGCCCTCATCGTGAATACTGCGAAGAAGGTGGTGATGCCAGCATCTTCAGAGGTAAATTAATTGTTTATGTATTCTTGCATTTGTTTGTTTCAGTTTTAAAAATTGCTTTTGTTGGATGATATTATTAGATCTTACCTGAAATTAGTGAACTATAATTCGGCCAAGGTATGATTTCGGTTTTAGGATAAGTCATAGGGCTGAATTGAAATGATAATTTTTTTAAAAGTATGTTAGAATTCATGAAATAAGTTTGGTGCTGTCTGGTTTTCCTTTGCCATAGGTGGAAAGTCCCACTCCTGGGAAGGCGGTCATCGTATTCCATACATCGTCTACTGGCCTGGTACTGTCAAGCCTGGGGTCTCTAGCGAACTTGTCACCTCCATGGACGTCATCGTGACCGCTGCCGAGCTCGGAGGTGCCACACTGCCCACCGATCGCATCTACGACGGCAAGAGCATCGTTGATCTCATCATGGAGGGGGGTAAGTCACCGCACGAGGACTTCTTCTACTACTGCAAGGACAACCTGATGGCTGCACGTGTGGGCAAGTACAAGGCACACTTCAAGACGCAGCGCGTCCGTAGCCAGGACGAGTACGGAGAGAAGTGCCTGGGAGGATTCCCCGTCGAGGACTACTTCGATTGCAACGAATGCGAGGGCGACTGCGTGACCGAACACGACCCACCTCTTCTCTTTGATCTGGACAGAGATCCAGGTGAAGCTTATCCTCTGCCTACTATCCAATACGTGGATGTTCTCAAAAGGATCGACGCAGCTGTCGAGAAACACCAGAGTACCATGGTCAAGGGAGTGTCCCTTCTGGATGATGTTGACCACACGAAGGCCATCGTTCCTTGCTGTGACGAATCCACTAATTGTGTCTGTAACTACACTCAAGAACCTGGTGTCGCTGATTGCTACAAGGAGACTCAGGCAACCTCTGACACCCTGATTAGCCCATAAAATAGAATTCTATGTTATTTCAAAGGTATAGAATTGTTCTAATAAATCTGTAACGAAAGCAAGTCATCGTAGTCATGGTCAAATGTAGGCAGTATATTATCTGTCATCGTTTCACAAACTTGACAGTTACTAGATAGACATGATTATCTAAGTTTTGTATTTTCAAGATTAGTGTCTATATCTTTAAAAAATTACCCCCGGTGTCTTCTATTTTTATGAATGAGCGGTAACGCTAAAATTTCACCTTTTCAAACAGAAATGGTAAGACTTCACAAAGTTCCTTCTTGATAGGAAGAATAGCAAAGTATATCAACCATTAGTTTAGTTCTCAAACTTATCCTTAGGGTAGCTCTGAAGATGCCTTTGAATCCCTATTGCAATAATAACTTTTGACAGCAATATTAATCATTAAAGCGTATTGATTCCTTTCAAAAAATGAGTAAGACAAAGTATGATTCTTCCTATCAAGTACTACCTATCTCCTGTGCATTATGTTTCTATCTAACTCTTTTCATAGCATTTTTCAATTGTAATTGGAAAAGGATAAGCTAACGTTTGAATAATTTTTCTTTAGTTTTGCGTTCTGTAAAGAAGTCTATCTGTTTAATGCTGTTTGGATTTAAGAGAATATACCTTGTGGGCGTTGTGGCGAATGACAGAAAGTGCAAATTGCTTAGTTTCATCTCATCTTGTCTTTCATTAAACTTTTATTGCAAAAGAATAGGTGCTATATTTGTTTTCTTGTGCTGTTTGATGAGTGCTAAGGCGACTAGAAACTAGTTGAGCCAATCTAATTGCCTTATTGCGTCTTGAAACTTGCATGAAAAAGTTTATTTAGAGTTATGCCAGAGCAGAGCTGTTTATTTCAAAGTTTGGTGTTTTTTCTATAATTTGTGTATCACTAATTCTTCTTGGTGTTCCGTGTCGCAATGAAAATAAAGGTAAAGTCAACAACTGCAAAATGTTCAAAATGTCTGTTTCTCCGATCTTGCCTTCTTCAATTAAAAAAAAACGTGGTATCACATCCGGATACTGAAACAATGAAAAAGCAGGAAGAGAATAATTATGAAGTGAGAGAGAGAGAGAGAGAGAGAGAGAGAGAGAGAGAGAGAGAGAGAGAGAATGGGAGAGAGAGAGAGAGAGAATGGAGGGAGAAAGAGAGAGCTAGATTGTCAGAGGGAGAAGGGGAGGGAGAGAGGGGTAGAGAGGGGGTGAAATAAATGTTAAAAAAGGAGGGGAGAGGAAATAAAACATGAAAATGAAAGACATTATCATTCATAATTATACACAATTAACAGTAAACATGGTAAAGGGAAGAATGCCATGTAGTGCCATTAATCCATGTAGTGAAAGATTATTGTAATAATTTGGGGAGGGATAGTAAGCATTAATTTTTTAAAAAAGAAATCAGTCGGAAAATCAAATTGTTCTACAGCCACATGTACATCTACAAAGATTTGAATCTTTTATTTCAGACACTAGCCAAGCCGGAATTTCTCGAGGCCGAAGACCAACGAGACCGCAGGTATCGAAGGCCTCTGGCCACAGCTTCGATCTCGGAGGCTCTCTGGATCGGATGTGGAGACCAGGGCCCCTTTTCATAAAACTTGTTATCAATAACAAGTGACAATAACTGTTATAATTATTCTCGAGGCCGAAGACCAACGAGACCGAAGATTTTGGTATCGCAGGCCTCCGGTCCCGGCTTCGATCTCGGAGGCTATCTGGCAGTGTTGGGTCCGAGACAGTTTCAGACGAGAAAGAGACCGGGACCGAGACAATGATCCTCGAAACAGAGACCGAGACAGAGATACTTGTGCCAGAACAGCCGAGACCAAGACCGAGACCGAGACATTAGCGTCCGAGACCGAAACGAGACACGAGTCACACAATTACTGTCTCCAGACATGTCTCAAGACACCCAACACTGTAAATGCTTAAGTATAATGAGAGGGGGGGGGGGGCTTACAGATGTGAGACTTTTGCAATTTTGTAACATAGTCGTTGGGCGCCCGGCCGTCAATTCAGAATTTTGTTTACTTCTAGTTTTTTCTGCGTATTTTTTTTTTGGTATGTATTCTCTGACTGGTAAATAAAAATGAAAAATCTACAAACTGTATTTCAAGCTATCCAACTCTGAACCTCCACTCTCTTTTGGGTTCTTTTTACTTTCAGAATGAAAACAATGTGATTTTATTCTACAGATTGAAGTAAAGCAGTGAGATTAACTCGTCAAAATTGAGCTCTTTTTCAGTTTCTCGCCGATGCCTCGGCCTCCGAGAAACGAAACATTTCCCTTCGAGACAGAGACCGAGACCAAGACATTAGTGTCCGAGACCGAGACGAGACACGAGACACACAATCACTGTTTCGAGACCGAGACATGTCTCAAGACACCCAACACTGCTATCTGGATCGGGTGTGGAGACCAGGGCCCCGTTTCATAAAACTTATTATCAATAACAAGTTACAATAACTCTCATAAGAAATCCTTGTATCTGATTGGCTGAGAGCAAATTAGTCATAGAAATGTGGCAGTTGTTACTGATAACAGGTTTTATGAAACGGGGAACGTGTGCCTCGATCGAAGATAATGATGACACTGGGTACAGGCACTCATCCTGTGTACTCGGTTAATGAATTAACCTCCTCCTGCGAAATCAGTAGGGTGTGGCGAAATTAAGTGATCGAACTTGGAAGTGAGCCCTCTACTTATAAGTCACCACATATCGATTCCGCCACCAATAGACCTGTTTACCAATAAATTAAAAAATGTATGCAAGTTTTTCTCCAGAACCCTTGGTTACCAACTATTCACTTCACCTGTTATGCATAACGGCATCTGAATAGATCGAATCCAGTTTGCATACATTAGTTTTTGCTATGTCGGGTAAGCCTCTGACCGTCTTCTTCGTTGTCAAGGGAAACTTTTGTTCAACAAGTATGCACAAAATTAGTAAACATGTCTCTGCGCCTTATACACCTCACAGCCGTCGGTATTTGCATGATCTCAGAGCACGAGAGGGCAGCAAGACATTGGCAAGGAATGATGCCGTCGGGTTTTATATCACGGTAGACGAGAATTTTATTCCCTGAATACAAGATTTCGAGCATGTTCATGACGGGAGGACACAAGATATTCAAAGCAGCACCCTAAACAACGTGTTGGTAACGTGAAATTCCATTTTTCTTCTTTATTTGGTGTCATTTCGATTCAGTTTCAAACGACGTTGACTCACGTCACAGTTTAGCAATTGGCTGAGGGGTTCTGGCCTACGGGTGCAGGAGTGATTTCTTTCAATGACTGCATTACAACAACCTATGTATCTTATTAATTTTGTTTGTGATGTAATTTTTTTCTATTTATCCTTTTACGAGGAATTTTATTAGTTATATCATATATGACAACTATTTACTGTAATATAAAATTCATAGAGTCATAACATAAAACACACAATGTGAAGACTAAAATGACATAAATCATGAACTAATAACTGACAATACTTTTTCAACTTCGTTTGTGTGGAATTTTTTTTTTGTTATTATTGCATTTCGTACCAAGATATGAGCGACTTTCTACTTTTGATTCTTAAAATAGATATAGGCATGCATCGTGCGATTTTTTCTACCAAAACAATATCTTATATAAATTCTATAAATGATAAATTGAGCAAAATTCAACATAAGATTTAATAGAGTCAGTTCTTTTTTCTCTTTATTTTATAACATATAAATAAAATCATTTGTTGAAAACAATTCTTACATTAAATAAACTATCGGAATGATAAAATCTTTCAATAAAACGAAACATTTTTACAAGCTAGAAGAAGATAATTGCTTGTTTCTGAAATCCATATTCCATAAATTGTTATATTTAATCTTCTATTTACGTACCTTAATTTGTCTTTGCAGGGTAATATCCTATGGATACATTTGAAATTATTCTACTTAAGTTTGTTGTCATTTATAAAGTGAAATTTATTATAAAAACATCCCTTGCAATTAAAGTCGTTTGGTATATCATAATAAGTATGCCAAAAATAAATACACGGCAGTTCTTGTTTACATTTTTTCAGACCATTATAGTAATGTTTGGTTCTCATGCCTGTGGCCTTAATGGAGTCACCTTTCCATTACCATTTCAATTGTACTGGATTCCACTTCAGATGGTGAACTATATTTACACGTTGTGTTTCCTATTACGTAACTTAAAATTCGGAAATGCAATTTTTTTTACCTTCGACAATTTAAAAGAGGAAGTAATTCATTTCTTGAAATATAATACAAATTGTATCAACTTTTTTCCAAATACCATTTACTAAGACTTGCTTCACTTTAAGGATATTATTTTTTATCCAGGTTGGAAAATGCAATAACTCATTCCTATATTTGATATTACTATCATTCCGAGTTATTTCATTTTCAATATCTGTTACTTTAAACATATCAATATATTTCAGTTCACTCCAAGAACAAAACATGTCAACATAAAAGTTAGGCAACTTTCTTTTCCTTCAAATTCGATACATGTCACTCTTTTTGCAATCAAAATTCGAACGAAGAGGCACGAATCTTTCCAAGCACTTTGTTCATTTGTCAAATATTTACGAATCCATGATGATAGATGAAGTGATCGGCATTTCGACTCTAAATCTATTATCCACAACCTTCCTTCTACTTCAGAATTGTGACAAATTATTCCGTTTTCTACCTTTTCTTTCTTCAGAATTCCACAAAAATGTGTAAACTAGCTTATTTATACGTTTGATTATTTTAGGAGGGATCGGAACTGCCGTAGCAGTATCTACTATCTGCATGGATAACAGTTTAATTACAACAGCTTTTCAATAAAGGGTTAGATTTCTAATTTTCCATAAATCCGGTGTATTCATTTCGTTTCTCCACTTCACTTTCCCAACTTAAATCTTGAACGGCAAAACTATTTTACCTACATATACACCAAGACATTTGGATCATGGGTAAAATATCAGTCTTTTATTTCAACTTCATTCATATTTAATTTCATAAAAAAATGATTTGTCCAATTAATTTTTGGTCCTGCGTGTTCTCAAAACGTTTATACTTCTTTTATCATTTCATTTACAGACTGAACGGAATGAGTAATTATTAGTCGTATCCAGGGGCGGCGCTACGGAGGGGGGGGGGCAGGGGGCGACTGCCCCTGTGATCTTTTCAAGCGATGAAAAAAAAGAAAAAGAAGAAATAGAAGAAAAGAAGAAAAAGAAGAAAAAGAAGAAAAAGAAGAAAAAGAAGAAAAAGAAGAAAAAGAAGAAAAAGAAGAAAAAGGAGAAAAAGAAGAAGAAGAAGAAGAAGAAGAAGAAGAAATAAGAAGAATAGTATGGGAAGAACGGACAGGGTCGTGTATTATACAGTGCGTATCAAAATAAAGGTAATCCAAATTCACAGGATTCCTGTTTCAAAATGACTG
The DNA here is from genome assembly GCA_029962745.1 of Echinometra lucunter. Classification (NCBI taxonomy): domain Eukaryota; kingdom Metazoa; phylum Echinodermata; class Echinoidea; order Camarodonta; family Echinometridae; genus Echinometra; species Echinometra lucunter. The sequence continues at coordinate 11,201,258 of CM057159.1, read as the reverse complement.
ATTTTTACCATTTATAGGTAGCTTAGATTAAAAGAGGAACTCTTCCTCTTTTGATTGATACATCACTTGCATAGTTTATGTTACACATGAACAGATTCATTGTTATTAAAGATAACAGGTATGAATTCCATTTTTGCAAGTTTTGGTAAATAGACGTAAGACTGAACTCACCTCTTTCATTAGAGGCAAACACAATCAATTGCTTTCTTATTGATTATGACCAAGTTCAGTAGCGTTTTTGCAATGTTAATGGATGTAAGACTGAAAATCACATTTCCCCCTGCATTATGCTCATGATATGCTTTTAGTAGATCTGATAGTCACTGGTTATCTTAAGTTATCATCAGGAAAATGGTTCGATTCACTGGAGAAAAACACTTTCAGCTTAATTCGAAGGTTGCATCATTTCACCAGAAAGAAGGGAGTTTGCGGAGGACTCATGAGGATTTCAGAAAACATCTTCCGAAAAGTCTCCAGCAGTTTTTCTTTTTTGTTTAAACTGGAAGAATGCAAGGAAACATCTAAGCGTGGTACTAGCCGTATCCGAAACTCAAGGTAGTCTTGGACTCTTGGTAGAAAGTGCGCTAAGTGTCAAGAGAGAAATCTGCTGTGACAAGGCATCAATCCATTTCCCCAGGATATTACCAAAAAAATGAAGGCAATATGCCAAAGACTAACGAGAAGAGCATAATCTTTTAAATAATTGTTAGGAAAAACTTATTTAAGTTGCCATATTCAAACGGGAATGTAAACATACGCAATCGTCTGCGAACTCGCGAAAAGCGTTCACTTCATTCATTTCCCAAAACTTGCAAAAAATGGAATTTGCACCTGTCGTCTTCATTTACAATATACCCACTCAAGCGTGACAGCAGTGATGTAAGTGAGGCATCAATGGAAAGAGGAGGAGTTGTCCATTTCAAATATGCTACATGCAAAATATAGAAATTAATAATCTTGAGATGATAATCGTCTAAACTTGGATCACCTTTTTTTTTTATACACACTGTATAACAGCCTCCTTTGTTCATTTGATACGTAAATAAATTCATGTGTTGGCGGGTACGACGGAGCCGGGGGTACAGTGCCCCTACTTTTCCAAGCATCCTGTGTCCCATTAAAATGCCCCTTTTCAAACTTGTTCAGTGCCCCTATTCTTCTTTTAAAGGTGTGTCTTATTTGCTCAGTAAGTGCCCTTTCCCCTTCAGATAATTTGCCCTTCTTACGTCTTACAACTGCCCCCCCCTTTACACCAGATTAGGGATCCTTTCATTTCTTTTTCATAGCGCTATTTTCCCTTTCTGAGAAGTGCGCCCTTATGTGATAAGGTCCTTTGAATGATTTTTCGGTTCTAATATTGCAATTCCTATTCTACTGAGAGCTCCCTTTCATCTCTGATAAGTTCCTTTTTTTAACCCCCCATTTGAAATCTGAGACATCTGACATATATATACATACATACATACATACATATATATATATATATATATATATATATATATATATAGTACAGAGGTTATACCAAGTTCAGCTCGCGGGGGGCTCTTTCAAGGAAAGGTACAGGAACCACACCAAATCTTTTCGACACGAAAAATATGAAAATGAAACTGAACTTTCAAAATATATTTGGGGACTCAAAAGGAAGCAAACAAGCTACAGTCTAAGATGGGACATATTCAAGAAATCAAACCTCAAAAAAAGAAAAAGCGGAATGTGCAATCTGTGCATGGAAGAGAAAGTGGCTATAGCCACTAACAAAGGGAAAGCGATCAACCGCCGATCTGAGCTAATCACAAAATGCCGTCACAACAATAGGGAGAAGAAACCACCCGACCGTAGCCGTTCCGTGCATCCATCGCCCCAAACGAGGGAAACCCAGTAGCCAGTCCGCCTGAAGATCGCCAAGCGTGAAACCGCCGGTAGCGGGCAACCCAACCTTTGAGGTATGTCTATATATATATATATATATATATATATATATATATATATATATATATGTGTGTGTATATATATGTCAGATGTGTCAGATTTCAAATGGGGGGTAATATATAATGTTTGAATCCATCTCAAAATGAATCTTTAAATATATAAATTTTTGTAGCAAGGAACAAAACGTATCAACATAAAAGTTAGGCAATTGATTAATATCGTTTATTCATAAGTTATTTTATCTAGACTGTTTTATGGTATACGGGGGTGGGCAATGGAAACGGATCACACACTACTGGCATTCTGTTGGTGTTTTGTTATTCATAAACGTATACATTTTTAAATGTAATAATTAAAATTGAAAAAAGCCTTGGGCACTCCACAGAGTGGATCTGGCGCTATACAAGTCACATTTATTATTATTGTTATTGTTATTATTATCATTATTATTATTATTATTATTATTATTATTATTGTTGTTGTTGTTGTTGTTGTTATTATTATTATTAATTTTGCACTTAAGACGTGAACATGCGGCAGCTTGTTCCCATCTTAAATCTATCATTTGCACATGTATTTGTATTGTTTCGCTTTGCTACTCATATTAATGTTTGACCTTTCATTCATAGTTTTATATTGTGTTTTAATTTGATATGTTATACAGGGTTCTCTTGCAAAGCAGTTTTTATGTACTGAAGAGACTACCCTGCAAAGAAAACAGAATAGATAAATGAATAAATGATTGATAGTCTTTTCATGCAACTCTTTCCCCCCTCGTCTTATGATTCGAAAACCCACAAATAAAGATAGACAGGTGAAATCAAAATTCAAAACAAAGAACTAAGTCAGAATAATCTCAATACAGTGCCAGCAGTTTAATAAACAAAAATGAAAAAAAGTTCGCTGTCATGCAGCTAATGAACACTTAGAAAAATTTTCTTATAAAGACATACGTTGCATCAAGGGCACTGCCCTTGTTGCATCAAGGGCACTGCCCTTCAACGGAAACTTCCGCGGGGTGTTTCATAAAGCTGTTCGTAAATTTACGCATGACTTTACGAACGACTTGAATATGAGTGCCAGATTGGATACCCGAATTTTTTCCTAACGTTCTAACAAAGTGTAACTGCACTTCCCATAAGCTCAAGTAAACTGTGGCATAACATATACTTCATAATAAAATGTTTGTAAACAACAGTACATGTTAATCTACGTCTGCATATTTCACACTTAGCTAATGTGATTTATGATGACTTAGAATCCCACTTGGCTTGCCATATTCAAGTCGTTCGTAAAGTCATCCCTAACTTTACGAACAGCTTTATGAAATATCCCCCTAGCTTTATCAATGCATACATAATATATACGTACACCCATAAATACATACATCGACAAACTTCACCCCACCCCTTCCCCTGAAAAAAAGAGAACAAAATATCGTACAAAAATATTTCTTATAAATCTGCATATAAATCTTAAAGAGATCAACTCTTTCGTTAGAAATATGACTTCTTTAATAACACAGTAGTTACACACGCACACTTGATTTGATCATAGCGAGTTGAATAAATATATACTGTATATATATATATAAATTACTACACACAAAATTGTGATAGGGTCACAAGTAATACATTACCTTTTTCTCCAGCGCTCCCATCATGCCCATATAATCATCTACGCTAAAAAAAGTTACATCTTCACAATTTATTACTGGTTATAGAATACGTGACCTGATTTTGAAGAGGCCAGCTCGTATTGTCCACTTTATTCTGCTATTCAAAACCTAAAAAATATAACCACTGATCTCAGTCGGTCAGTGACCTATAACCCATTTATGTTCAAAACTCGAGGTACAAATATCGCTCTTTCTTTACTGTCATTCGTCGTTTTTAAAGCAAATAGGCCTATCAAAAGCATCCTCACAATGTAGTCTACATCTGTAAAGGACAAAAGGAATAATGTTCCTCAATATATTTCGAGGATTTCAGCTACATTAACATAAAACTGTTAAAGAAATGTTTCTTTTTTCAGAGCTGTAACCAGTATTATAACAACTATCGGCATCTCTCATCTCTTCGTGTTTAAAACTGTGATAATGAAGACATTTTCTTGTTTCAAATTGATTCTTAACATAGCTTCATAGGCCTATACGTGGTGTCCCAGTAAAAGCAGAACGGCCGATTTTCACTACTTTGCCCTAAAAACGTATATATTTTTATTTTCTTTTAAAATCATTGGGTAAAGCATCTTCTACCGAAGGGAATGATACCAAGATCACTGAATTTGGTTTAGAAATTTTGATTCTATTTTCAAAATTTGCTTGATTTATGCGACCGATGAAGGTTTTTTTTTAATGTCAAGTTTAACTTGCGTGCAGGCAGTTCTAATCAATAATTAGCGTCGTTTCCACTTTTCCCAAGCTACAGCTCACTAAAACTCCTCTCCCGCGAAACACACACAAACACACGCGCGCACACACCCACGCACATTCTCGACACAATGCTACTCTCACTATGTGTCGCAAAAAACATGCGAAACTTAAAAATGACTGTATTTTAAGAAACGGGCATAGAATCAAAATTACTTCACCAAATTCAATGATCTTGACATCATTCTTTTTGGTAGCAGATGCTTTATGATGTAAAGGTCAAGTACTGAAAATCCGCCGTTCCGCTTTTTGTGGGACACCCAGGTATAAGCATCTCGTCTACATCCACTACCTCTACTGTAACCTATTTCAGATACTACTGTATTTCTACAACCTATTTGCAGCTAAATGCTGATGTAAGAAGAAGTGACATTCGCTTGGCAAAATTGATATTTTTCTTTGGAATGAACAACATTTAAAAGTACTGTTTTACTGAATACATTAGTTAAATGATACAAGTTCAAACAGGGTGGACCGCGAGAGGGTTGCCGTCTCATACCCCAGTAAGTACTGACAAATAATGTTAAGTGCTAATGATTTTTCAATTTCTGTCTGTTTGTTTGTGTGTTTCTCTGTCAGTCCGTCTGTCTTTCAGCATGTGAATTACATCTACTCCTTTCCTTTAAAATGCTTTTCTGCTTATTTGCATTAACACGTACAGAAATTACATCTTATCATTCAGCAATTTCTAGTTAAACGTAATCCGTTCATAAAAGTCGCTCCATATAAATGTACTTGAAAATTACAGGCAATGTGGCAAAACGTAGTAGGAGACAGTTATTGCTTCTTTTTTATGCACAACGCAAACTGATAGCCTATTCATAAAATGACGGTTAGCTATTCATTCTTGTGTTCATTTTGCACCTGGTTTGATTTGGAAATAATTAGAAAGCGTACAAAATGTAGATTTTGTAGAGCTACGAGTCGTAACATGTTTTTAGATTATGAATCCACAATTTTGTTACTATTGGTTGTTACAACCAAACTGAAAAGAATATAAACCTTTATCATTACTGATTTATGTCTTTTTCTCTTTTTAAAAACTTTTATTTATACTCTTTACAATTACAAGCTATGTTTGCAATTATTTCAGGATCCACGTTCTACAAGCCCTGCTTTTTAGTGGATCCCTCCATTTTCATACGATTTCTTGAATAACGAATCAAACATCAGAACGTACTAATTATTATTATACTGCAATCTGCTGCATATATATATTATATTCTTTGTTTTATAATTTGAAAATGTAGATTTTATTGTACAGTGATTTATATGTCTGATTTCTTTTCAAAATTCTTAAGAATTGGATTTGCTGGAAATGGAAATAAATTGAACTGAATTGAATATAGATAATACCCCTACACATTTTATTACATCGGCAAACTACAACAAAATACTTTCTACTCCCCATCTTTTCTATTCTGTTCTTAGAATAATTGTCCTAAAATTGCACCTCCCTCAAGGCAGTATGGCAAGAATGGCGAAAGACATGATGCTCCAACATACTCCGGTCTTTTATTTCACCAAAGAGGTAGGATAAGTTTTAAGTTTCAATCGGGTATTCACTCGAGTTTACTCTCTTTAGAAAAAATAATGAACGCATTCACTCTGTTCAGGGTGAATTTAAGAAAAGGGTGAATTTAGAGTGAATTAAGAGGGAAAAAAAATTGTGATATTCACTCTTTATTCACTCTTGAACGGGTGATCACTCAAAATGAGGGATCACTGAGGTCACACCTAAAATAGTGAATATCACAATTTTTACTCTTAATTCACTCTCAATTCATTCAAAATGCACTCTTTTCTTATATTCACCCCTAACAGAGTGAATGCGTTCACTCTTTTTTCTTTAAGAGAGTGGGGTTAGAATTGAGTTACTTATACTGTAAGGTCCAGGACTAAACTTTAGAATTCTGTTTGTGTACTAAATTAACGCGGAGCAATACTGTCGCCGGAGCATATTTATGATAGGACAAGAAGACAATGATGATTATGCACGTCTGCCTTCATACATCAACAGCCTCAGTCATTGAAGCTGTGGAAGATGTATTTGTTAGCATTCTCTGCTTCTCCTGGTCATGATTTCTTCTTTGGTAGAAGTACTTGCATATGAATATGTTCACGACTAGGACGACGAGTACGGCGGCGACAAGGGCCCAGCCTACGATAGTAAAGTACGTTTCGTTGGCGAGGAGTTTACCGGAGGAAGCACTCTGAGTACGATGATCTGCACAAAAATTAATGATGGAAATTATGCTTTGAGTTAGAATCAATTGCGTCATCACTGTTAGTTTGAATTAAAGAATACAAGGAAATGTGAAACGCTCAAAACATTAATACATCTACGAATAATCTGCTGTCATACGAACATTTTTGAGTAACTACATTTCTTTCACCCCCAGTTCATTTCTCATCCTATTTCTCCTCCCACTCTCCTCCCATGGCCTCTATTCAATTCTCTCTTTTTTCTCACTAGCTTTCTCGTCTTGATTTCCAGTTTCCCACTTCTTCAGCACTATTTTCACATTCGCCATGTACAACCTCTATACCTTTTCACCTCAACCACAAACCACTCATGCTTACAGTAATCCGTACCCGATGGTTGTAAAAGAGAGGGTCCATTGGTACTTCCTCCCGTAGCGTGAAGACTAAACATATCTAGTAAGTCTGCAAGATAAAAGCATATGATGTGCTTATTACAAAAACACACTGGAAATATACACTCTTAGAAAAAAATGGTGCTGATTAGAACCTTTTCTTGTCCCACATTTGGAACCTTTATAGGTTCTTCAAAGAACCATTATAGCCTACAAATGTTCTCTAAAGGATCCTAAAGGGTCTTTAGCCACGTCTTTAGAATAATTATTGGTTACACAAGGAACCTTTTGGGGTTCTGAAAAATATAAAGAACCCTTTATAGGGCCCCTTTTTCTGGAGGTTCTAAATATGTGACAAAAAAGGTTCTCACTGGAACATTTTTCTAAGAGTGTAGCATCAACAGATCATGAGCCTTTGAAATATTATTAGGTTTTCTTAAATTTGCAACAATTTTCTTATAATTTGGTTGGCATTTAAAACTGGTTCCAAAGCGGAACGTTAATTTTTCAATAACTAAAAATGGATGTAACCTTTTGCAGAATGTGTGTCCGATATTTCGAAAACATCAGTTGCTAACAATTATTTCAAAGATGATTTTAAAGAGGTTCGTGTTCTTGTAATTTGTTTGAAAACAATTACTTTGTTCCTGTTGGTCATGAATACATTAAAAGACAATCTCTTGTTATCTATACCTTGATATGCTATCGGAAGTTGCGATAGGATCGCGAGGGGTGTCATAAGCATTCTTTTATTGAAAAGAAATGATGTTCAAAAAGCTCCACTTATTACAGTATTCCTATGGTAAAGTTCTGAAAAGTTGAATGCTTGGTAGGGTATATATTGATAAATATATGAAATATGCCCCCAAATCTATCTTCTTGGATAGATGTGTACACGTATGACTGAAACTGAATAATGGTAGTGCCCATTGTTTGATACCCTGTGCCTTTGTGAATTCATGGTACCATGAATATTGCACATGCTTAGTTTGTTTTTGTTTTTCTTATGCTTGTGCAGGGTCCATACCCTTATACACACTTTCAAAATTCCCTGACTTTCCATGACTTTTCCGAGCCGGAAACTGCAAATTTCCATTACCACATTTACATTTTGAAAATGCGCAAAATATACATCATCGCAATACTAGCAAGCTCCCATCAGACCTAGTGTGCATGCGGTTAGTCATACACATTTATACTTAGCTGTGATGGGAGCCTGCTAATATCATCATTACCAGGATACAAAAACAATATAATAATAAAGGGCTGGTCAATGTAGCGCAATTGTCGACTTTAATACCACATTTTCTCACATGAAAGCATACATATGAAAAATTGTATTCCCTATGTTAATTACACAAATAAATTAAAGGTTAACTGTAAAATATCTTGAACAAATGATTTCCCTGACTTTCCATAAGGAATTAATGAATTCCGTGACTTCCCCTGACGTTTTGCTTCTGGAAAAAGTATTTCAACTTCCCTGACTTTCCAAAATTCCCTGACCCTGTTGTGACCATTGCCAGGAAGTAAATTAACTTACTTGTTACATCAACCTTTTCTGTTGTTGCTTCCTGGTATCGCGGGTCTGGGACACAAGCCTTTCTACCCTTGTCAAAGTAATCGGTTGGTTTCACACAAGAAGTTGTACATTGAGTATCCGCCATTCTGGAGCAGTTGGACAGGGTCCGAACGCCATCGGGACACTGGCTACAGAACAGGCAGTGATAGAAGCTGCAAAGAAGAAGGGGGAAATGTAAGTAATTGCAGGTGGGCAATTCCGCGTCGGAAAAACAGTCACCTTACTTCACATTTGTAGTAAAAACAATCACTTTGATAGCTCTGAATAGCCAAATCTTTGAATTAAAAAACTGAAACAATAAAGAATCCACAATCTTAGTCTGTGTTGGCATAATGCATGTTTGATTTTAAAAGACATGTCTGAAGTTTAAAATTGGCGCTTTTTTCAGATTAATTCCGTTACCAAGGTGTTATACCACAATATCATAAATGTAAGAATAAAATCTTTGGAATGAAAGAGCTCACATGAAAGAATGGGCATATTTATAGAGTATTAAATGGTGAGGAGGGAGGCAGAGCACAAAGGAGGCACAGAAAGTCTAAAAATGTTGGTAACGGAATTACACCCTTGCCGTGGAATTGCCCAGGTTTATCTAAAGGATTAAACACAGTGTTTTACACAAAGGCTATTTCTCTTGTTCAAGAATTGATATTCCCTTAGTCCACATTACATAATTATTGTTCCCTAAAAGACATATTCTTATAAACAAACTTGTACGAACTTTGCACTCAACATGGAATTATCACTTTTCTTTGAATTCTGTTTTCACGCTCCTTGCCACATTGATATTCTTGGATCTTTAATTATGAAACATTATTCAGACGAAACAACACATGTTTACGTATTGTCCATAACTTTGGTTGAACTTTCTTTGGAGACTTTCTCTGGCTTTCAAATGAGGAGACACTTTGCCTATGCAATGTCTACTGCAATGAGAAAATCATTCTTGAATGCGTACTTCCCACACGTTTGCACAACGCGCACTAAACCTAACTGCATATGTTAAACATGTTAAACATACAAATGATGCAAATGACAGAGGGCGTTAGTAAGAAATATCCCCGATAGTAACTTTGTAACAGTCGGAAACATTCGCCACGCGTGTTTTTGACTTTTCCAAATTTTCAGACGGTGGATAATTCTTACTAACGCCAGACCAAGTTATGTGCATTATTTGTTTTGCAAAATGGTTAGATGCCACAGCTTTTATGCAGTATGGGAAGCCAACAGAAGCAAAGTAACCTTCAGCGGTCATTAGTACCGGTCATAAATATCAGTCATTTGCAACTTTCGCTGTTAGGCAAAATAAAAGACTGGTCACGTGAAAGATCTCAGTCAATCATTTGATTAGGATCCATATCACCATTTTTATAATATGTATCAATCGATATTTTGCTCGTATCAACACACGGCAGAGTTGTAGTGCACTTCAGATCGGAAAAAGTGATGAATATTATATTAGAGTCAACATACAAGCAGGTTTCGAGGACTTGCTTGCTTTCGATCGTTCTCATTTCTTGTATGAAATATTCGATAGGAGAAGGACACAGACGTAGAGCTATTTCAGGAGGGGGGGGGGGACATTTTGTGGGTGTTATAAACTGCTTATGATACATCGTTCATTCGTTGATCCAAGGGTGGGTCCCGGATTTTCTTTTAAAGGGAGTGGACACGATTCAGACTCTGATAAGTAAACAAGCAAGAAAGCAACAGCAACAACAAACAATCACACAAAAATAAAAACGAAAAATCAAAAACAAAATTACGGTACACTAAATATTGTCTAAATAGACGGAATGAAATGGGATACCCCTACAAAAAGGATCACCCTCCCCCCAACACAAAAACAAGATAACATAGTTCATCTTAATAGTTGAGTACTGTGGGTTATTAAACAAAGGAGGGCACAATTTCCTTTATAGGTGGAGCACACTTATTTATGTAAGGTGTCAGATATACTATTTGGGATTTTAGGGGGGGGGGGGCCTGGCCTTGTCCAGCCTTCCACTGGTTAATTCTGACGGAAGGAGAGGGACACAAGGACAGAGGCATAACATTGCGAGGAATCGCGCCACTAATTCTTTCGTATTTCTTTCACGCACCAAGTGTTAGTCAAACACTCCATGCACTATTGTGTTACCTGCACAGCACTTAAAGATTTCAAATACCTGTAACATAACCAGGTGCAAATGAAGCCTTTAACCCGACCTACATTTAGAGCCCCAATTGACCCGTTCAGAGAATTCTTATTTCATTCATTAAATTCTTTATGGAGCGAAATACAATGTAGTATGCATGACAGTTCGATTATGATTTCTCAAACATTTTTTTTTCTTCTCTAGGTACACACATCTAGCTTTCCTTTCTGCATACTGCATTTACGAACACGTCACGTATACATTTTGTTTCAAAGGGAGTTTCTTCGCCTGAAAGTAGTACATCAGCAGATTCTGTCAGAAGTCTTCTAAAGATGGAGAAATATCTGTTCTGTTCTTTTGCGTTTTTATTCCTGAGCTTTTCTCCTGAATGTACAGGTCAGTATGTCATTTCGACTTCTGGCTCACCAAAAGTTGCTGTAGAAGATCCTAACACATACATGACATCGGGGACATTAACGGTTCATATGGTTTCTTTCATCTTTGACTGTTTGATGTCTTTTCAGTAGCACTTTTGTAATTCACTTTTATCCCTCAAGCCAGTGGCGCCGAAATGTTCTGATCAGACAAAGGATTGGAGGGGCAAGCCATTGTTAACACACAATGGCTTGCCCCTCCAATCTTTTGTCTCCTCAGAGCTTTCCGACGCCACTGCCTCAAGCCCCACTTTTGTCTTGTTTTACGCTACTGTTTTGCACAGTGTAAAGCAATGCAGAAACGTGTTTACACAGTAAGCTATCTTAATTCACATCAACTGTGTAGAAGTGTTCTAATGTCCGCCATGAGATCACACTGTGTGACTTTATAATATCAGCGATACATTTGAGGGACGTCGAAGACGACGAAGGACGATAACGATGACTTCTTTAATAGCGCATGTATCCGCATCCGTTGCCATGAAAGTTGTAACGATTTGAACGCTAAGGCTCTTTCTTCTTTCAGGTGGTGAGATCATAGCCGATCATGTCTGCCCAACGGGATGGGACAACCATTTGACCCGATGCTACTGGTATCTTGACATCAAGAAGCTAACATGGCAGAAGGCCAACGAAGACTGTCAGGACCTTGGCGGTTACCTGTACGTTCCAAGCAACGATGATGAGGGCATCTTGACTTGACTTGACTTGAAATGGTTTATTAAGATAAAAATCAATCGCGGCTCGAAAGCCGAATTACAGATTTTGTACAATTAAAAAAAACGGAATCAATAACTGAAACAATGAACCAAACTAATCTTCGTCCAGGAAGCTCTGGAAAAGCGAGAATCGTTTGCTTCGATCTCTGAGGCTATATGGATCGGGTGTGAAGACCAGAAGGAGGAGGGTACGTACGTGTGTCACGAAGATACTGGTGACACTGGGTACAGGAGTAAGTATGTTTTCTTCTAATGATTGCATAACCTATGTGTACTTTTTTGTGTGTGATGTAAAATATAAAACTTTTATGACAGAGTTCTTCTCAGGGTTTCGTGGCAGTCACCAAGACAGCCACTAGACCAACGCCCAATTACACGAGACCCCCTCCCGCTAGGCCTAGAAATTAAACCTAAGAGATCCATAATATCGGTCTCCCGGAACTTCTGACAACAAGATTCACAAGAATGACAGTCCACGTGATCTACAGTCACCTAGTTAGCTTCTGGAAAATATTTCTTTTAGGTTTCCGGAGAACTGTCTCTTGGGCTTTCCGTCAACTCGGTGACACGTATGATTCTTATCATGATGATCATGATCGTCCTACTTTTACAGATTGGGCATACAAGGAACCCAGTGACACCTTGAGCTTTTTCGGGGGAGAAGACTGCTTATCTGCTTACACGGGTAGACCCAATAACTCTGTAGTGCCTTTGTGGAACGACAAGGCCTGTAGCAATGTGGAGTACCATGCCGTATGTGAACGTAAGAATAAAACTTTTTTCTTCATAATGCTGAAGTGCATCAAACAGTATGATTTACTGATTCTGCATTTCCATAATTGTGCCTGTTGGTTTTGCGTTGTATAAAGGCATGAGTTTTCAAGATAAGATAAACCAGACGAGTGGGTTTTGAGTTGAACATCAACCTATATCAAGAAGCTTCCTATAAAAGGACTAGAAGGTCGTTGATTGTTGCAGTGACAGTCTCGAAAATTCCTATAAGGTATTTTAACCCCCCCCCCCCTCAACAAAAAGCAACAAGTATGCAGAGCAAGGATTTGCAATACTCTCGTGTCGTTGACAATTAATGTGAAAACAATACATGCACGCACAATGTTTCCTAGCTATGTGCCACAGTGTGGCCCAAAATGGAATGCACTGTTGTGTGACTCGGCGGACCCAGATTTAATACTGTGCTGTTTATCTGAGTGTTAGCGCCACACTCTCAGTGAGCGCAGTGTGACACACGGTGTCCATACATAATTCTGTGGAAACAAATATTGTGATATCTGGTCGGATTTTAAAAAAATCGATCGTATGCTAGGCTGCACACAGGAATTTACAGGTCATTCACATCAGTGGGTAACTCCCATGTAAAACCCTAGCTGTTGGACCACTTATTTCTGACCACTGAATCCCGCAAAGATTCTCAACTCTCTAGCAGATAATATCAATCCTTCTTTTCCAGGTTCTGGGACCAGCCTTTACACCATTACTCGGAGGTTCCAGATGCCAAGTCAGATCACAGGAAGGACTGCCCGGGTGATCCCCAACTACTGCCTAGTTGAGCTGCCTGATCTCCAGCCAAAAGGGGTCCAAACCTCGAGCTTGATCAGGTGCGCAGTATCCTGCGCAGATGACTCGCAATGTGCTGCTTTTAATTTCAAACGCCCACTTAAGAAGACAGAGGCATTGAATTCTACAACATACAAGCTGAAGGGAACTTGCCAGAAGCTGACGTTTACTACTAACAGTATCAAAACGGGATTTCTCATGACGCCCATTGATGGGTGTAACTACTATGAACTTGAATGCCGGAAGTGAATTCCTCTACCCCATCCTGTGCAGTAACACTTAATTTTTTTTAATGATAAAATATATGAAAATAAGGTAGATGTGCGTGTAGTAGCTACTGCTTTTAGTCTATTTTACCAGCATTCACTTTATCTGTCAAATGCCTTTGCATACTTGAAAATAACTGTGTAAAACTCTTTAAAAAATTTTTTTTTATATACTCGGTATTTAAAGATTATAGCGTACAGTAATTTTTGTTATCAATCGTTTTCACATGGTAGAAATTAATCCGGGCGATAGATGCATTATCATGATCTGCAAGGAAAAATATCATGCCAGTTTGAAACTATTCAGTCATACCCCTCAAATTTCTTCAACTGTTAAACAAATGATTCATATCAATAGCAAATGTGAGCTGTTCAAAGATATCCCCAATTTGTTTCACTTTCTTTGAAGCTTGCAAGCTAACAATGACACGGTTTACAAAGAGCTGTTTTGCTCGTTACAGTTTTACAAAGCAGAAAACGCATTTTATCTCAAAAGAATCCCAGGGATATACAGGATGTTCGACTGGTATTGACGTATGTACTTCTGTTCATTGTCAAGGCAACTGTTGATCAAATGCAGTGGAGCATTTCAACAGGAATTTGAACTATACTTTGTATTGATAAAAAAGTTTACTTCGAAGACGGTTTTACCCATCGGTTTAAAAAAAAGGGAATATGCAGGATATAAGTGACGTATATGTAAGCCTACTTCTATTAATCATGTTCACTGCAAAGTCAACATTTGATCAACGATAGTGGAGCATTTCAGCAATAGTTTGACATACGTTGTATTAATAAAAAAAATGCTCCTCTGAAACAGTTTTACAGAAAATACATAATTTTTAGAAGACTATACAGGATATACAAGTGACGTGTGTAGAAACTACTTTTATTCATTGTCAAGGCAACATTTGATCAAAGGCAGTGGAGCATTTTCAACAATAATTCGACAGCACAAGGCACGAAATAAAGAAGCTGCCAAATAACGCGTCACCAACACATTTCGATTATTTCAGAGACCTCCAACTCGTATAAAAAGATATGGGAGAGAACCGAAAACTTAACCATAATTATTTTTTTAATACTTTGAACAGGGATATCTTTACCAAGTTTTTCCTACAGAAATATAAAGAAAGGAGAAATAAAGAGACCTTAATGTGGCGCTTTTATTATTTCTTTATTTTCTTTGTAAGACAGGGGCGTCTTTATCATTAAAAGGGCCGAGGAAAGGTGTGGGTTAAACTGAATGCATTAGAATTCTTGAAATTTTTTTTTTTTTTTTTTTTTTGGGGGGGGGGGGGGGAGGGGATAAAATTGATATCAATTGGTGATTGAAATAAGGCATTCGATAGGAAGACCTCAAAAGATAAATGGCTGTGGTCCTTTTTCTCTTGTAGAGCACTTGCATTTCTGCTAGTTCAGCATTTATTTATTATTTGTTTATAGAAGTAATGATAGTTTAATTCAGTATATAAATTGCAAGCTATATGATCTAATGATTTTAAAAAAAGACAGAAAGATGCACCTACGTCAGTTGACGTCAATGACAGTGTATACACTTATCCAGACAATAGTACATCAACATGATCAAACAGTGGTATCTTTTCATGGTACCGAATTCTATCAATAGGTATGACCGAATGTATGGTGTTGAAGTAGTTTTTGGAATAGTCTACAAATTCAGATAACTCAATGCAAAAATGTACCGATGCTTGAACATTTTGAATGCAGTAACGTTTGTTCAAATTATCCTTCGCGGGAAAAGCTTCAAATTTATCTAATAACGGATGAATAAGACACATACGGTAGGAGGTGTGAATTCAGTGAGCATTTTTTGTTACGAAGATATTGCCTAACGAAAACTTAAGATATGTGAATGTTTACAATATTTAGTTTGCTAACGGTACAAGATATATATGACTGTCTTAAAAATGCAGATGGGTTCCATTGCTCAGTGCAAATAAATTTACCCTTCACGGCTTGAAAGTCCCCCAAATACCCACAAACAGTCAAAACTATCTATATAAAGGCCACCAAATATGCCTAAGGGAAACAGCGAATATGGCCACAGCAGACGGGTGGCTGGTAAAGGCAGGTTCTGTAACATATAATACTATTTCTTCTTTAAGGGAGACAATTTGAGTGGCCACTACTGACAGGTGAACATGGAGGTATAGGACTAGCCACTTAAAAAGTTTGACTGTATTACACTTTTGTAGAGGGGAGTAAAACTATGATGGTTCACTCGAAACTCGAAATCGTAAACGTCTGATGGTACCAGACTAGATTTTACAGATATCATATTTGTAGAACCATTGATAGACCATTGTTATATTTGTAGAACTATTGATAGATCGTTGTTATCGTCTCTACGTCTTTCCAGGTCACGGATCATCATGAGTTTCAAAGTTCACTCATTCATTTTTTTTTCTTTATCAGTTCTTTTTATCTTTGCTAAAAATAGTTGATACTTGCTGCTGACGCAAATCAATATACGCAAACAAATCAGTTATGGCAAATAATTTCTCTTACCTGTATTTTGCTGTGGCTTCCGTTCGAATTGATAACAAATTTTGATATCTCAAATCAGGAAATCCGACTTGTTAAATGATAATTTAGAGGCAGTTTTGAGCATTACGATTCTCTTTATTTAACATACTACCTGATAGAACTCGAGAACATTTGGTATCGAAAACATGTGAATACACACAGCTGAGACGATACAGTAATTCAAAAAATTTGAAGCTCATTTCATATTCATGTATAGTAAGAATATTTCATCCAGAAGTTACAAAAACTGTAGCATGGCATAAGCAATTGTACAATTACAACCGTTTACATGTATTTCAGTGGTCGAGATAATAATACGAAGTTTCATAAAGTATAACCTGTCTAACTGACCACTTAACTATAAGCCCACCTGTACCTAAATAACCTCTATGAGGAGGTGTGTACGTTGTAGAACCTGTACAGATTTTTAAAAAGCTTTTTTTTTCTACAGTGGCCTCTTTTATGTTTAACTTTGATGGTCTCTATGTAGATAACCTTACATGGTTGTTTGCCCACGTGGAACTAGACATCGTGAAATTAACCTTTAAGTGAAAGTGTTTCAAATAATCTCTTTGGCCACAATATGGTGGAAACACGCACGCTCTCAGAACAGTTGGTTAAAACATAAGGTCGGTTAAAACATAAACCTACCAACATCTGATTTAAAAATTTCCATGTGTTTTACATACAAAATTTATTCATATTTTAACCAACCAAATGGATGACCTCATATTGTCACACTATGCTGACGTACCACAGCGTTTGCCCACAGTGTTTTATACATACTTCCAAAATGTTTGCTTTGGGAATATAATGTCTTCGCACAGTTTATACCCACTGTGTCATATTCTAACATGAAATCAAATAGGTTAGCTAGGGCTAGCATCACAATTATGCACATATGGGTCCTATGGGACTAAAGAAAGTATTTTGAATATGCTCACAAGGCTGCCAATGTGAAAGCGACTGTTTTCACACTGTTATCACACATTGCTAACAGCGCTAGTAGGCTCTCACGAGGGTGTTCACAGTGTGGTATATTGTGTTTGATACTGGATTCATTCTTTTTTTTCCTGAGTAAAGATAAAATGAACAGCCCTTGGCACCAACGACTTAACTTTCATAAAACCCGGGAGCAGAACAAGCTATTTCCATGTAGCCTAGACTGGAAAAAAATGCGTAACGATTTAATGGTATAAGAGTAGGGAACAGTGGCTCTCTCTCTCTCTTATAGGAAAAACAAAACACAACACCAACGAAAAAAAAAAAAACCTTCGAAACGATCTAAACAACACAAGAGAATACTACTCACATATTTCTTATGCCTTTGCGTGTTTGCCTCTCTCTGACGTGATAATCCCCCAGGTTTTCGAGTGGAATCTCCTTCTCGGGTGTGATCTCGACTCGTTCACCGCACCTGCACTCGGGATAGTGTCGATGAGGATTTCCCAACTTGCAGTCGACTACCGAGCGGAGGTACTCAGGCACCGGCTCCTTCTCGAGACCCGCGCCGTGAGCCAGGCTTCCGCCTCCCCCGGTGGCGATGTAGTCCCTGAACACTGCAGCGACGACTTGGAAAGAGCATAAAAGAGCAGCGATTGCTACTAAATTGAATTTTGCATAAACTTGTTTGGTATTCATGGTCAGAGTTTAGACGATGACAAGTTTCTGCCAAAAAACATCAAATTTTCTTTCGTTGATTGCGAAATTTTGTTATGATTCATATGAAGAGATACCGGCTGAAGTACGATGCTTCATACTGAGTCACTCACTACTGTCTAAATGAATGAATTGTTGCGAATTTTGGTTCCAATGTTTACATGCAGTATATTATGATGGAAACTTTTGGGGCTTTTCCCATTGACTATAGCTGCTGACGTCAATGATTGTGCTGTTTACTATAGGCTCTGTGCAAGACTGAGGCTACATTACAAAAGAATTGAAAAAGGGTCGACGGAGTTTATACATTCTCACGAATTCAATGTTACAAAAACAAGGAATACCCATAATATATTCGAGTCAAAAAGATAAAGGCTGCATAATATATTCCAGCGCATGATCAAAGCTAGGTATAAGTTAAACACTTCTTTGAAGCAAGAAAGCAAAGCTTAGCGAGACCATAGACCTACATTAAGTCATCTAAGTATAGGCTATCTCTTTTGTCATATTTATCTATCATGATCATGGACAGCAATTGATTGTAGGATAATTGCCCATTAACCCCAGACTGCCACAAAAGGCACTAATCTCGTGGTTTTATATAAATTTTCGTTTTTTAAATGTGTTAATATATTGTCGGTATATTATAGGTCTGAAAATTCAAATCCTTCCTTTCAATATGCTCCTGCAGTACCCCAATACATGTCAACTAGGAAAAGGAAAGCTCCCTATTTCTTTCAGTAGTGAAACGATGCGGGGAAAGTTACAACCAAGGAATTTGCGAAGGGCTAGAAATAAACACGCGACTTGGAATGAGGCTAGCGATCGGCGCATCTATTGTGACGCAGTTATATCATTAGTAGTGTATTGGAAAAGTCTGGAAGTTACCACTCATTTCGCTCACATGTTGTACACCATCTGAAAGTACGTCCTAAAAATTTGTGTATGATTTTATGGAAAATAAACTTATATGCACAGTAGTCAATACGTTCCTTTTTATCAATGAAAAAGAGTCCTGCAACTGGTATTACCCCAAGATTTCTTCCCCGTAAAGCCCACCGCACACTATACGATCCGTCTGCCATCCGATTTTGAAAAAAAAAAATTGTTATAGCATTTGATATGAACACTCAAACGTGTAAAATCTTCATGATCAAAGTTCCGAATAAAATCGAAATTCCGGGCTATTGGGAGCCTCCCTGTACTAATAAAAGCGAATTCATATCCAAATCGTAGTGACGTCATAGAAACCCTGCGATCGGCTACGATTTGAAGCCGATTGGGCCTTTACTCCGACCACAAGGCTTGCACTGAACCCAAATTTCGATTGTAGTATTCCTATCATTATTCCAAACTTCAAATAAGATGATTTTACTTGTTTCATATTTAATGCAAAATGCCATTTGTTCGAAAATCGGGTCGCAGTCGGATCGTATAGTTTGCGTTGGGCTTTAAGCTACACAGGATAGTATGGTTTCCCTGAAGCACGCTCGACGACAGGTCATGTGCGACGTGAATTTCACATCCCGGGTCATGAGTTTCACACCTCAGGTCATGAATATCCCGGGTCCTGAACTTCGCGTCACGGGTCATGAATTTCGCATCCCATGTCCATTTTCGCATCCTGGGTCCTGAATTTCGCATCCCAGGTCCTGAATTTCGCATCCCGGTTGCGTGTTTCCGTTTTACACCGTAGCCTAGGCAGTTTTTCGATTAACTGCATCAAACGTGCTGGTTTAAAAATCTAAGTTTCGTTTCAGCCATAGAGATAATGATAATCTCTCTGTTTTCAGCTCTCTAACGCCCTATAGCGGCGCCCGCGGCGATCATGTACGTGTACAGAGAGAATAGATGAAAGAAAAAGCAAAGAAATACAGAAGGAAAAGGGGCCTTCAAGTAACTGAAGGCGAAGAAACAGACGAGAGGATTGCCCAAAGAAATGTAAAAAGAAAGATGGATCCATAGGCCTAGAAGTCCATAAAGAAAATGGAAAGGTATAGATAAAAGAAAAAAAACACGAAGAAATACAATGAATCCTGTATCCTCTGTTCTTTCTTCATGTATTTCTTTGTTTTTCAAAAATAACCACTTTTCTGGTATTTAATTGCATTTTCAAATAGAAATTTTAAAATAAGATGGTAATTTATGACAAATTATTAAAAGTTTGACTAACCGATTAATTCGAATATCATTTCTTTCTTAAAAAGTGGGTGGGGGATGTTTGTACACACCATCCACCCTCTCGAAAAAGTGTGTGTGTGTGTGTGGGGGGGGGGGATATATCTCCCCCATTCCCCCGGGATTTACGCCAATGTCTGTAAAATTAAATAGTATGAAAGATGCTTCGGCTTCGTTCATCACTTATAGAGTAACCAATTTCTAGATTTCAGACCAGACGCCATCTTTACCCCAGCCATAAATCTATCCCCGAAACCAGTTTCAATCCTAAACCTATAACTTTTGCTCTTATCTACGACGAATCAAATATCAAATGATGAAATATCGAATTGACAAGGGCATGAGAGTGAATGTTTTGTGTGAGTGCGCGTGCGTGTGTGTGCCTGTATGCTGTGTGTGTGTGTGTGTGTGTGTGTGTGTGTGACTGTGTGTTGTATGTGTGTCTTGTGTCTCTGTATGTATTTACACATTTGATATTGTTTGTATTCTTTCGATTCTTTTTGTTTGTAATTTTTTTAATTTTCTCATATTAACGAGCCGCCGCTCAAAAAAGCTTTTAAGCGGGTATCCTAACCAGTTTACTCGGGTTATCTATATCATGTACATAATATATTTGTTATTTTCAAAATGGTTGAATAAATAAATGAAATGAAAAGAATGAAATGTTTATGTCTTTTCATTAAACTGTTTTCTCTCGCATTCGTGATCAAAATAAAGAACATTAATAGACTAGATAGATAAAATAAAAATGCAAAATAAAAACTACATTCACAATAATCTCATCATTTACAATGCCAGCACTTTAATGAAATGAACAAAGTTTAGCTCTCAGCTAATGAACATTAAAAAAAATGTTCTTACATGTACATTGCTTCAAGGGCACTGCCCTTCAACCTAAACTTCTTGGTTTTATATTCTTACATACATGCACTATTATATACATAAAAATTAATATATCCATGGAAAACTTTACCCGCACCTCTCCCCTGAAAAAAAATGTGACAAAATTTCGTACAAAAATATTTCTTTTGAATTGACATGTAAATCTTTAAGAGATCAACTCTTTTGTTGGGAATATGCGTTCAACGCAGTAATTGTACACTCACATTTGAATCAATCATAGTGAGTGAAATAAATAATTAAATAAATTATTACACAAAAAATTCTGATAGCATCTTAAGTAATAAATCAACTTTTTATTCAGCGCTCCCCATATTGATTATCTACGCTAAAAAAGTTATATCTACACAATTTATTTACACACTTTGTTTTGCTGTTTATCCAATACGTGGCGTGAGAAGAGTTTATTATTGGAGATTTTGAAGAGTCCAGCTCGTATTTTTCAATTTCCATTATATTCTGCTGTTCAGCACCTAACAATTATAACCACTGATCTCAGTCAGTCACTGACCCATAACCCGCTTATGTTCAGAACTTGAGCGCGAGGTACAAAACCCCCCTTTTGTAGCGTTTCGTAATAATTTCTTCTTCACTGTAATTTATCGTGTTTTGAGAAACTAGGCTAATCAAAAGCATCCTCATAATGAATCTGTAAAGGACATGAGGAATACTCTTGCTCAAAATATTATGAGGATTTCAGCTACATTTACATGAAGATGCTTAAGAATTTTTTTCATAGCTCTAACCAATACACTTGCCGCATCTCTCATCAGTTCGTGTTTAAGACAGTGATAATGCAGATTTTTTTAAATTGCAAATTAATAGTTAGCACAGCTTCATGTGTAAACATCTCCGTCTACATCAACCTCTACTGTAACCTATTTCAGAAACTTCTGCATTATAAAACTTGTAACCTGATGCTGATGTAAGAAGAACTGACAATTAGTCAGACCGCCACGCGTATCAAAGGCGCTTATTTTACAAAACTCATATGCACGTCCAAACCGGTCCAAACTGAAGATATGAATATTCATGAGCAAAATTTACTTCAGCAAAATGCCTATATTTACATCGTTTCAGCACAGATTATTAGAATTTCTGGCGGAATTGAAAAGGGGATGGTTGTTCTACCTATTTCATTTGAAAACTAAATAATTAAGAGAAAACCACTTTTGAAAATATGTAGATCAATACCGTGTTGTATTATTTGGCGTAATCTGCATAAAAAGGGTGAAGAAAAGGAGGTCAGATATCTTGCTGCAAGGCATTTTAAAGCATAATTTGATGGTAAAATTCTTCTCTTTAATTATTTATCAAAATTCTGATGATTTATCATTTAATCGGGTCAGGAGCGAGGCAAAATCAAGCATGGTACAGCTTTTTCTCGAGCAAAATAAACATTTCACTGAATGACGCAACGTGATTGGTCCAAGGACTATGCTGCTACTCCCTGATTGGTCCGTTCGGCAATCACATCACGCGCATCCCTGATCCTCAGGCTTGGCACTCGTCATTGTGACGTCATCAAAGCGCCTCGGCTAGTCAGCCCAAACATCAGCGGCGCACAACGTGCATTCCAGTCCGTTGCATCCGGGCTTAAGCTCGCGCGATTACCGCTCGAGTGGCTTTCTCCACAAAAATTGGCTCACATAAGCCTTTATTTTCTTTGATTAATACACTTTGCTGCAAATGAGTTATGATTTCACTGTCAGTGTCAAATATTAAACTCCACAATCATCCATTTGACTTTTATTTTAATGCTTTAATCGGGTCAGGAGCGAGGACGAAGTAAACAAGGGTTAAAATAAGTCTAAGAAATAACCAAAATTTCATGGTATTTGAACTGGATAAAAAGTATCTAGATCTTAACAAAGATAGGCAATCTATAGATCAAACTAATGAGCAAAATACCAATGAGGACAACTACATTAATTGAATAGCTTCAGCACTGTTCTCAATTCAGAAAGATTTTCCTGAACCTTTGCAGATTATGTCTAAAACTCTCGTGAAATCCCGCGAGCGCGAGATGCAATTTTCAGTGAACGAGATCTGACGTAAAATGGGCTGATTTGCCTCATTAACTCACGCGTGGCGGTCTGACTGCATTCGTTTGGCAAAACTGTTATTTTTCTTTGAAAAATAAACCTTCTATAAGTACTGTTTTACTGAATACATGAGTTTAATGATACAAGTTGAAACAGGGTGGACCGCGAGATTGTTGCCATCTCTCACCCCAGTAATAAGTGCTAATGATTTTTTAAAATTCTGTTTGTTAGTGTGTCTGTCAGTCCGTCTGTCTGTATTTCAGTATGTAAGTCATATCTACTCCTTTCCTTTAACCTACTATTATTAGGCAATTTCTTGTTTGAATTATAATCTGTACATAAAGTGATCTCAAGTCGCACCATTTAAATGTACCTGAGAATTACAGGTAATGTGGCAAAACGTAGTATGCCAGCGAAGACAATGCAAACTCATATCCACAAAAATGACGGTTAATTCATTCTTTCTTATGTTCCTTTTTGCACCTGGTTTGAATTGAAACTAATTAGTAAGCGTACAAAACTTAGAAAATACCCCTACACCATGTACACATTTTATCACTTCTCCATACTAGACAATCTAACATTTTCTACTCCCCATCTTTTCTATTCTGTTCCTAGAATTGTCTTAAAATTGCACCTCCCTCGAGGCAGTATGGCAAGAATGGCGGAAGACATGATGCTCCAATATTACTCCGGCATTTTATTTCATCAAAGAGTTAGGATAAGTTTTAAGTTTCAATCAGGTATTCAGTCGAGTTTACTGTCTTTAAAAAAAATAGTGAACGCATTCACTCTGTTAAGGGTGAATTTAAGAAAAGAGTGAATTTAGAGTGAATTAGGAGTAAAAATTGTGATATTCACTCTTTATTCACCCTTGAACGAATGATCACTCAAAATTTTTGAGTGATCACTGAGGTCACACCTAAAAAAGTGAATATCACAATTTTGACTCTTAATTCACTCTCAATTCATTCTAAATGCACTCTTTTCTTATATTCACCCCTAACAGAGTGAATGCGTTCACTCTTTTTTTTTCTTTAAGAGAGTGGGGTTAGAATCGAGTTACTTATACTGTATGGTCCAGGACTAAACTTTAGAATTTATTCTGTATGTGTACTAGATTAACGCGGAGCAATACTGTCGCCGGAGCATTTTATCATAGAACATGTAGAACAGGAAGACAATGATGATTATGCACGTCTGCCTTCATACATGAACGGCCTCGGTCATTGAGGCCGTGGAAGTCGTCTTTGGTAGTATTCTTTGTTTCTCCTGATCATGATTTCTTTTGTGGATGAAGTACTTGCAAATGAAGATGTTTACGACGAGGACGACGAGTACGGCGGCGACAAGGGCCCAGCCTACGATGATAAAGTACGTGTCGTTGGCGAGGAGTTTACCGGAGGAAGCATTCTTAGTAGGATGATCTGCACAAAAATTAATGATGGAAATGATGCCTTGATTTAGAATCAATTGTTTCATCACTGTTTGGTTGAATTAAAGAATACAAGGAAATGTGAAACGCTCAACACATTCATAGAATATACCAACATTCTGTTTTCATACGAGCATTTTAGCTTTATTGCATTCCTTTCACCCGCCCCCCTCTCTCTCTCTCTCTCTCTCTCCATTTTCTCATCCTATTTCTCCTTCCATGTACCCTCCTCCCACAGCCTCTATTCAACTCTCTCTCTCTTTTTTCTAACTAGCTTTCTCGTCTTGATTTCCACTTTCCAACTTCTTCTGCACCAGGGGAGCGTTTCATGAAGAAACTTGTCAGTGATTTTCACTGACAACTGTTATAAGCCTACTGAAAATCCTCGCATCTGATTGGCTGAGAGCAAATTAGTCAGTGAAAATCACCGACAAGACTGTTCATGAAACGCTCCCCATACTGTTCTCCATGTACAACCTCTATACCTTTTCACCTCAATATGGTGGCCCTGAAGTACGTTCGACGACAAGGTCATGTGCGCCGCGAATTTCGCGGCCAAATTCACGATTTTGGTCGCGAAATTCGCGACAAGTCGCAAGTTCGCGACCCGAGTCCTCAACTTTGTGGCCAAGTCGCAAATTTTGTTGGTCGCGAAGTGGTCGCGAAATTCACGGCGCACATGACCTGTCGTCGAGTGTACGTCAGGGCCATTATACCTCAACCACAAACACGCATGCTTACAGTAATCCGTACCCGATCTTTGTAAGGGAGATGGTCCATTGGTCCTTCCTCCTGTAGCTGGATGTCTGTACACACCTGGTAAGTATGCAAGATAAAAGTATATGATGTGCTTATAACAAAACACACTGGAAATATACACTCTTAGAAAAAATGTGCTGATTAGAACCTTTCTTGTCCTACATTTGGAACCTTTGAAGGTTCTCCAAAGAACCATTAATAACCTATAAATGTTCTCTAAAGGGTTCTAAAGGGGCCTTTAGAATCATCATTGGTTATACAAGGAACCTTTGGGGGTTTTAAAAGATATAAAGAACCCTTTACAGAACCCCTTTTTCTGGAGGTTCTAAATATGGGATAAAAGAGGTTCCAATTGGCACATTTTTCTAAGAGTGTAGCCTTTTGAATTAGGTTTCTAACATTCGCAACTATTTTCTCAAAGTTAGTTGGCATTGAAAACTGGTTCCAAAGCGGAACGTCAATTTTTCATTAACTAAAAATGGATGCAACCTTTTGTAGAAAGTGGGTCCGGTATTTTCGAAACATCAGTTGGTAACAATTATTTCGAAGATGATTTTATACAAGTTTTTGTTCTCATATTTTGTTCATGAATATATTCAAAAGACAGTATGTTGTTATACTTTGATATATTATCTGAGTTTGTGATAGGATCGTGAGGGGTGTCATAAGTGTTCTTTTAGGAAAGGAAATGATGTTCACATAGCTCCATTTACTACAGTATTTTTAGGGTACAGTTCTGAAAAAATTAAATGCTTGGTAGAGTATCTTGGATAGATTTGTACACGTATGACTGAAAATGAATACTAGTAGTGCCCATTGTTTGATACCCTGTGATCTTGTAAATCCAGAGTACAATGAATGTTGCACATGCTTAATTTGTTTCTATTTTTGTTTTCCTTTTGCTTGTGACTATTGCCAGAAAATATATTAACTTACTTGTTACATCAACCTTTCCTGTTGTTGTTTCATGATATCGCGGGTCTGGGACGCAAGCCTTTCTACCCTTGTCAAAGTAATCTGTTGGTTTCACACAAGAAGTTGTACACTGAGTATCCGCCATTCTCGAACAGTTGGACAGGGCGCGAACGCCATCGGGACACTGGCTACAGAACAGGCAGTGATAGAAGCTGCAAAGAAATAGGGGGAAATAGAAACACAGTGATACACAAAAACTAATTTCTCTTGTTCAAGAATTGATCTTGGAGGGAAATATTCACATATTTCACATTACATTATTGTTCACTAAAAAAAAAATTGTGCGAATTTTGCACTTCACATGGTATTATCAATTAATTATTAAAAGACTGCTTTCACACTCCTTGCCACATTAATATTCTTGGATGTTTATAAAGCATTATTCAGACGAAACAACACATGTTTAGTATTTTCTATCACTTTTGTTGAACTTTCTTTGGAGACTTTCTCCAACTTTCAAATGAGGAGACACTTTGCCCCTGCAATGTATGCTGAAATTAGAAGATAAAAGCATTCTTGAATGCTTTCACATTTCCCGAACGTTAACTGCACAATGCACACTAAACCTCACTGCAAAATATACAAATGATGCACAATATAGAGGGCGTTAGTGAATCATCCACCCGATAGTAACTTTGGAACAGTCTGAAACTTCGCCTCGTGTGTTTTTGACTGTTCCAAAGTTCCATAAGGTGGATAATTCTTACTAACGTCCGACCAAGTTATGTGCATTTTTGTTTTGCAAAATGGTGGTGAGTTGTCACAGCTTTTTATACAGAGTGGGAAGCCAAAGAAAGCAAAGTAACCTTTTTAGCGGTCATATGCAACTTTCGATTTTAGGCCAAATAAAAGACTGGTTACGTGAAAGATCTCAAACAATCATTCGATTAGGATCTTAGGATCCATATCACCATTAATATTGGAGCGCCTTGAGCACCTTGTTTGGTGGATACATGTGCTATACAAATATCCATTATTATTATTATCATTATTCTGTAATATGTTTCGATCGATATTTTGTTCGTAGTAGCACAGTGATGTTCATTCGGCAG
The DNA here is from genome assembly GCA_029962745.1 of Echinometra lucunter. Classification (NCBI taxonomy): domain Eukaryota; kingdom Metazoa; phylum Echinodermata; class Echinoidea; order Camarodonta; family Echinometridae; genus Echinometra; species Echinometra lucunter. Next base: position 11,174,034 of record CM057159.1, on the reverse strand, counting down.
AGTTATAGTGCACTTCAGATAGGAAAAAGTGATGAATATTAGATTAGAATCAACATACAAGCAGGTTTCGAGGACTTGCTTGCTTTCGATCGTTCTCATTTCTTGTATGAAATATTCGACAGGAGAAAGTCACAGACGTAGAGCTATTTCAGGATGGGGGGGGGGGGGGGACATTTTAGTGGGTGTTATAAACTGCTTATGATACATCGTTCATTCGTTCATCCAAGGGTAGGTCCCGGATTTTCTTTTAAAGGGAGGGGACACGATTCAGACTTTGATAAGTAAACAAGCAAGAAAGCAACAGCAACAACAAACAATCACACAAAAATAAAAATGAAAAATCAAGGACTAAGTATGTTTTCTTTTAATGATTGCATAACCTATGTGTACTTTTTTGTGTGTGATGTAAAATATTAAACTTTAATGACAGATTTCTTCTCAGGGTTTCGTGGCAGTCACCAAGACAGCCACTAAACCAACGCCCAATTACATCAGACCCCCTCCCGCTAGGCTTAGAAATTAAGCCCAAGAGAACGACGATATCGGTCTCTCCGAACTTCTGACAACTTCACAAGACCGACAGTCCACGAGATCAACAGTCATCTAGTTAGCTTCAGGAAAATATTTATTTTAGGGTTTCCAGAGAACTGTCAATTCGGTTTAAAATACACGTATGATTCTTATGATCGTCCTAATTTACAGATTGGCAATATAAGGAAGCCAGTGACAGCTGGAACTATTTCTGGGGAGAAGACTGCTTATCTGCTTACACGGGTACACCCAATAACTCTTTAGTGCCTTTGTGGAACGACAAGGCCTGTAGCAATGTAGAGTACCATGCCGTATGTGAACGTAAGAATAAAACCTGTCATTTCATTATGCTGAAGTGCTTAAAAAACAGTATGATTTACTGATTCTGCATTTCCATAATTATGCCTGTTGATTTCGCGTTGTACAAAGACATGAGTTTTCAAGATAAGGTAAACCAGACGAGTGGGTTTGAGTTGAACATCAACCTATATCAAGAAGCTTCCTATAAAAGGACTAGAAGGTCGTTGATTGTTGCAGTGACAGTCTCGAAAATTCCTATAAGGTATTTTAAACCAAAGAAAAGTAACAAGTATGTAGAGCAAGGATTTCCAATACTTCCGTGTTGTTGACAATTAATGTGAAAACAATACATGCACAATGTTTCCTAGTTATGTGCCGCAGTCTGGCCCAAAATTTAATGCACTGTTGTGTTACTCGGCGGACCCTGATTTAATACTGTGCTGTTTACCCGAGTGTTAACACACTGCGCTCACTGAGAATGTGGCGCGCAGTGTGACACACTGTGTCCATACATAATTTTGTGGAAACAAATATTGTGATATCTGGTCGGATTTTTCAATTCTATCGTATGGAACAGGCTGCACACAGGAATCCACAGGTCATTCACATCTATGGGTAACTCCCATGTAAAACCCTAGCTGTTGGACCACTCATTTCTGACCACTGAATCCCGCAAAGATTCTCAACTCTCTGGCAGATAATATCAATCCTTCTTTTCCAGGTTCTGGGACCAGCCTTTACACCATTACTCGGAGGTTCCAGATGCCAAGTCAGATCACAGAAAGGACTGCCCGGGTGATCCCCAACTACTGCCTAGTTGAGCTGCCTGATCTCCAGCCGAAAGGGGTCCAAACCTCGAGCCTGATCAGGTGCGCAGTATCCTGCACAGATGACTCGCATTGTGCTGCTTTTAATTTCAAACGCCCCTCTAAGAAGACAGAGGTATTGAATTCTGCAACAACCCACAAGCTGAAGGGAACTTGTCAGAAGTTGACGTTTACTACCATCAGTATCAAAACGGGATTTCTCATGACGCCCATTGATGGATGTAACTACTATGAACTTGAATGCCGGAAGTGAATTCCTCTACCTCATCCTGTGCAGTAGGCCTAACACATAATCTTTTTTTTTTTTTTAATTGATAAAAAATATAAACATAAGGTAGATGTGCGTGTTGTCAGTAGCTACTGTTTATAGTTTATTTTACCAGCATTCACTTTGTCTGTCAAATGCCCATGCATGCTTGAAAATAACTGTGTAAAAATCTTTTTCTTTATATACTCAGTAATTAAAAAAAAATTGTGATCAATCGTTTTCACATGGCAGAAATTAATCCGGGTGAAGACGCATTATCATGATCTGCATGAAAAAAAAAAAATCACGCCAGTCTGAAACTATTCAGTCATACCCCTCAAATCTCTCTAACTTTTAAACGAATGATTCATATCTATAGCAAAAGTGAGCTTTCCAAAATATCTCCCAATTTTGTTTCCCTTTTTCCTTTGAAGCTTCAAAGAGCTGATTTGCTCTTTAAAGTTTTACAAAGCAGGACACTCATTTTATCTCAATAAAAGAATTCCAGGGATATACAGGATGTTCCACTGGTATTGACGTATGTTTATTGTCGAGGCAACTTTTGATCTAATGCAATGGAGCATTTTAACATGAACTTGAACTACACTTTGTATTAATAAAAAAAGTTTACTTTGAAAACGGTTTTAGCAAGTTTTTATATATATATATTTTATTAAAGGGAATATGCCGGATATAAGTGACGTATATGTACGCCTACCTCTATTCATCATGTTCATTGCCAAGGCAACATTTTTTTGATCAAAGGCAGTGGAGGATTCCAACAATAGTTAGACATATACGTTGTATCAATAAAAAATGTTAATCTGAAAACAGTTTTACAAAAAAATCCATAATAATATTTTTGAGAAAAATATACAGGATATACGAGTGACGTAGGTAATCCTACTTCTACTCATTGTCAAGGTAACATTTGATCAAAGGCAGTGGAGCATTTTCAACAATAATTCGACAGCACAAGGCACGAAATAAAGAAGGTGCCAAATAACGCGTCACCAACACATTCTGATTATTTCAGAGGTCTCCATGTATAAAAAGATATGGAAGAAAACCGAAAAATTAGCCATAATGAATTGGGCTTTTTTATCCTTTGAACAGGGATATTTTTCTTACAAAGTTTTTCCAGCAGAAATATAAAGAGAGGAGAAATAAAGAGACCTTAAGGCTGTACTTTTATTATTTCTTTATTTCTTTGTCACAGACAGAGGCATCTTTATCATAAAAAGGGCCGAGGAAGGGTATGCGTTACAATGAATGCATTAAAATTCTTGACGAACAAGAACTTTGCAAAAGCAAGGATATTTTTAGAGGGAGGGGGATAAAATGGATATCATTTGGTGAATGAAATAAGCATTCGATAGGAAGACCTCAAAAGATAAACGGGTGTGGTCCCTTTTTTCTTGTGGAGCATTTGAATATCTGCTAATTCAGCATTTGTAGAGGTAATGATAGTTCAATTCAGTATATAACTTGCAAGCTATATGATTTAATGATTAAAAAAATGCAGACAGAAAGATACATTACACCTACGTCAGTTGACGTCAATGGCGATGTGTTCACCTATCCAGACAATGGTAAATCAAATACTGGTATCTTTTTATGGTACCGAGTTCTATCAATAGTTATGACCGAATGTATAGTGTTGAAGAAGTTTTTGGATTAGTCTACGAGTTCAGAGAAATCAGTGCAAAAGTGTACTGACGCTTGAATAGTGAACTCAGTGAGCATTTTTTGTTATCAAGATATTGCCAAACGAAAACTTAAGATATGTGAATGTTTACCGTGTTTTAGTTTGCTAACCATGCTAATGGTAGAAGATGTATATAACTATCTTGAAAATGCAGATGGGTTCCATTGCTCAGTGCAAATAAATTTACCCTTCACGGCTTGAAAGTCTCCAATATACCCATAAACAGTCAAAACTATCTATATAAAGGCCACCGAAGGGAAACAGCAAATATGGCCACAGCAGACGGGTGGCTGCTAAAGGCAGGTTCTGTAACATATGATATTATTTCTTCTTTAACCCATTCGTGACAGGAATTATTTAAAGCCTAATTTGATCAGCTTTTATTCTTCAAATTGGCAACACCAACCTTTTTATTTTATTGCTACATTTTTCTTATAAAACGTCATGTATCTGAAATGAATATAAATTGACAAAAATTACGATGAGAATTCAAAAAGTTGCCAATTTGCAGGGGAAAACGGTGATTTTAAATTTTCTATCACATTGCCAATTTAAGGATTTTAATGCTTGTTTTCCTTTAAAAAAATTTCAGCATCAAACAACGAATATTGACGCAACCAAAATGGGCACAGTTTGTGTAGAATTTTTTGCTCTTTCTGCTCATGTATTTGGTATGATTTTTAGGGCATTGCATCAAAAGATATTAGGCCAAACCACAAAATGTGGATCTCTGTCACGAATGGGTTAAGGGAAACAATTTGAGTGGCCACTACTGACAGGTGAACAGGGAGGTATAGGCCTAGCCTCGAAACTCGAAATCGAAAACGTCTGTTTTCCACCAGACTATGCCTTACAAGTATCATATTTGTTGAACCATTGATAGATCATTGTTATCGTCTGTGCGTCTTTCCAGGTCATGGATCATCATGAGTTTCAAAGTTCATTCATTCATTTTTTCTTTATCATTTCTTTTTATCTTCGCTATTGTTGATACTTACTGCTGACGCAAATCAATATACGCAAACAAATCAGTTATCTGGCAAATAGTTTCTCTTATCTATATTTGCTGTGGCTTCCGTCCAAAGTGACATAAATTTTGATATCTCAAATCAGGAAATCCGACTTGGTAAATGATGATTTAGAGGCAGTTTTGAGCATTACGATTCTCTTTATTTAACATACTGCCTGATAGAACTAGAGAACAACATTTGGTACCGAAATTATGTGAATACACACAGCTGAGACGATACAGTAATTAAAAAAATTGTGGCTCATTTCATATTCATGTATAGTAAAAATATTTCATCCGAAAGTTACAAAAATTGTAGCATGGCATAAGCAGTTATATTATTACAACCGTTTACATGTAATTCAGTGGTCGAAATAATAATATAAAGTTTCATGCAGTCAAACCTGCCTAAATGACCACTTTAAGCCTACCTGTACCTATATAACCTCTATGAGGAAGGGTGTTGTAGAACCTGTACAGATTTATGAAAAGCTTTTTTTTTTCTACAGTTGCCTCTTTTATGTTAAACGCTGATGGCCTCTATGTAGACAACTTTGCATGTATGCCTTTGTGAAATTAACCTTTACAGTGAAAGTGTTTCAAATAATCTCTTTGGTCACAATGTGGTGGAAACACCCACACTCTAAGAACAGTTGGTTAAAATCAATAGGTTGGTTACAATACAAAACTACCAACAGTTGATTTAAAAAAATTCCATGCATTTTACATACAATTTTTTTTTCGTATTTTAACCAACCAAATAAATTTTAACCAAATGGGTGACCACATATTGTCACACTATGTTGACCACAGCGTTTGTCGACAGTGTTTTATACATGTTTTCATAATGTTTGCTGTTGGAAAGTACTGTCTTCGCACAGTTTGCACCTGTGTCATGTGCTAACATGAAATCACACAGTTAAGCTACGGCTAGAAACACAGTATGCACATATGGGGCCACAGAAAGTATTTTGGATAAAGTCACAACATTGCCATGACTTGTGAGGAAGCAAGTGTTTTCACACAGTTATCAAACTGTGCTAAAATCGCCAGTAGGCTATCATGAGGGTGTTCACAGTGTGGTATGTAGTGTTTAACACTGGATTCATTCTTTCTTTCCTGAGTAAAGATAAAACGAACAGCCCCTGGCACCAACGACTTCTAAAGAACTGGGGAACTTTAGTAGAACCCGGGATTAGAGCGTAATTCACAAAGCCATATTTATAGGCTATAAAAAACTGTGTAACGATTTAATGGAATACAAGAGTTGGGAACAGTGGCCTTCTTTCTTTCCCCTCTCCCTCTTTAGAAATAAAAAATACAACACGAACGGAAAAAGCCTTCAAAAAGATCTATAAACCATCACTTACGTGTTTCTTATACCCTTGCGTGTTTGCCGCATTCTGACGTGATAGTCCCCTCGGTTTTCAAGAGGGATCTCGTCTTCGGGAACAATCTCGACACGTTCACCGCACCTGCACTCGGGATAGTTTCGATGAGGTTTTCCCAACTTGCAGTCGACTACCGAGCGGAGGTACTCGGGCACCGGCTCCTTCTCGAGACCCGCGCCGTGAGCCCGGCCTCCGCCTCCCCCGGTGGCGATGTAGTTCTTAAACACTGCAGCGACGACTTGGAAATTTGTGCAAAAGCACAAAAGAGGAACGAATACTACTAACTTGAATTGCGTGGTAGTCATGGCCAGCGTTCAGATGATGACAAGTTTCTTCCAAAAAAACACTTTTCTTAACTATTTTGAAATTACGAAATTAGGTTATGATTCATATACTGTATGGAGAGATCTACCGGCTGATGCTTTAAACTGAGTCACTCACTAAATGAATAAAGTTTTTGATTCCGATGCAATATGTTAATGCAGTGCCAGTGGAAACTTTTAGACTTTCGGCTTTTCCAACAGACGGCTTATTGACGTCACTGCACTGTACACAAATAGGCTCTGTGCCAGACTAAGTCTACATTAGAAAAGGATCAAGAGAGGGTGGACGGACTTTACACCCCCCATCACCATGGGTGTCGATTTGTGTTCGGGGGGGGGGGAATGATTGATGCCGAATATCCTCGGCAAGGGAGCAAAGTGACCGTCCCGCCAACTGACCACCCAAGAAATGATCCTATTTACTTGAATGGAATGTTAAGGGACCCCGACTTTTAGAATATGAACCATCCAATGAAGCGAGCAAGCTAAAATTCCAAATTCTTGCTACAGGCAGTGGCGTAACAGCCGGGGGGGCAGGGGGGCAGAGTGCCCCCCCCCCCCTGAAGGATTTCAGCGGGAAAATCCACCAAACCACCGGGAAAAAATGAAAAGGAGGGAAGGAAGAAAAAGGAAGGGAGAAA
>CM057159.1:11139745-11166557 GCA_029962745.1 Echinometra lucunter | reverse complement strand
CCCCCACCTGGGGGGAGAGGGGGGATGGTGTGTACAAATTTCCCGCCATGCAGACACACTTTTCAAAGAAGAAAATATATTTTAATTAATCAGTTAGTAAAAATTCTGAATATATATCTATCATAAGCAATCATATTTTAGAATTTCTATTTGAAAATGGTATTGAAAACAAAAAAGTGGCTATTTTTGGGTCGCTCGCTTCGCTCGCTCGTCAAAATCTTAGGATTTCCATCCAAAAATGCGATTAAAATCGAAAAAAGTGGTTATTTTTGGCTCGCTCGCATCGCTCTTTCGTCATATTTTTGAATTTTTATTCGAAAATGCGATTCAAAAGCAAAAAAGTGATTATTTTCTGCTCGCTCGCTTCGCTCGCTCGCAAAAATAGATATCAAAATGTGTGTGAGAGGGAAAAAATTGTTTTAAAAGTTTTTCATCCACCACTCCTCAAATTGGATTTACGCCGGTGGAGCACTACCGTCCTCCTAAAATGCAGTCCTAGCTACGCCACAGATTCTAGACATAGACTAGTTACCGGGAAATTTTGGGCTCGGCCCCCCCCCCCCCCCCTGATAACAGGTACCTGTTACGCCCCTGGCTACAGGGAAGTTATTTTGTCATCAAAATACACTCTAGGCCTATGGGATTATTTGAAAGGTATATCTGGTAGCCTTGCTGCAAAATATGACTATTTTAGCACCTCGTGGGTCCAGTTGTTAACTGACCAAACAACCCTGTTTCTGCATAATACGGGCGAACGAAGCGAGTGAGGAAAAACTTAAGATGTGTGAATGGTATATTTGTTCACCTCGCTGCCAAATATATATTCTAGCACCTCGCTGGTCAAATCTTTTGCTGTTCATAAACCACCCTGCTTTTGACATATCAAGAGTGAAGGAAAAACACACTCTTTTGAAGATAAAATATCATTTCTTTGTCAAAATATACTATAGGCCTATAATATATCTAAATTACATACAGACGAGATGGACGTTTTGAGGACTGTTCATGAACAAACTGGAATCGTATGATGGACATTATCTGGCAAAAGTTAAACATTCTACCCCGACCACAACTCGTTTTATGATTTTCTAGGACGGAGTAGGGAATTTTGAGAACGTAGTGAGAACTAGTCTAGTGTGATGGAGACCTTAAACATTCTCACGAATTCAAAAATGTGAAAAGAAAAATGAAAAACAAGGGATATCCGAATATTTGAATGGAAAATAAGAAGGCCGCATATTCAAGCGCACAATAATATTATCAAAGCTAGATCTTGATCGAGTGAAACATCTCACTGATTTTGTGGAAGCGAAAAAGCAAAGCGAAACCATGTTAGCAAATACGGTATCTGTTACTTATGAGCTTTCTGAAAAAAAATCCATTAAAAGCACCGATAGCTGCTGACTGAGGGGTAATGCCCCCTCAACCCCATCAGATCGAAACAAAAGTCATCAATCTGCTGGTTCTGTATAAATTTGTGTGTTTTTTTTTTTTTAATTTTTAGTATTGTCAGTAGATTAGGCCTGACAATTTCAAACCCTTCCTTTCCATAAGCTCTTTCAAAATCCTAATACATATCGAAAATGAAAAGGATAGTTTCCTATTTCTTGCCAAGATAGTGAAACAATGCCGGGAAAGTCACCACTAAAGACTTGGTTAAGGGGAAGAAAATAACACGCGACTTAGAATGAGGCTATACGAGCGGCCCATCCATTGTGACCGCTGATCTCTTACCTAGTTCATAGGATAGGGATCAGTGATTCTGACGCAGTTATATCAAAAGTAGTGTTTCCGGAAAAAATCTGGAAGTTTCCACTCATTTCGCTCACATATTGCACACCATCTGAAAGCATGTCAAAAAAATTGTGTATGATTTTATGGGAAATAAACAGAAATGCTCAGTAGTCAATGCGTACCTCTTTATCAATGACAAAGAGTCCTGCAAGTGGTATTACCGCAAGATTCCTTCCCCGTTAATGCCCAGTTTATATTTGGTCTACAGTCATCGTAGGGTGACCGTAAACTGATCGTATCCCTCTAATCGCACGATCTCCCTGGGGTGGCATACGACGATCGTAAGCTTTTCGTACGGATTCACGGTCTCCGTAGCCTCTACGATTTTGTTTAGCGCGGAGTTATACAAAATCGTAAAATCGTAGCCTTAAACATATCGTAGGTAGCATGGTACAATCAGCGCAGGGTCATCGTGAGGAGGCCTTGCGCTGATCATGCAGCGAGCTTACTATTTTTTTTTCAACAGGGGAGCAAAAAAGCATCGTAAAGAAATTGGAGGATCGTATGATATCCGCACGATCATCGCACAGCTATTGCAGGGTTCCCGCACCCTTATCTCTCGATAGCCTAATATCGAGGGGTCATCGCACGATAACTGCAGGGTCTCCTTACCATTGATGTGCGACTGCCTTGGGGTGATGTTATTTTTTTCAGACAGGCCATCTTCAGAAGTTTTCGACACCGATGAAGTAAAGATGCCGTTCATACCACCTCTCTGGCTTCAATTGCACATGCAGTTGAGACAAATTAGAAGAAGGGAACAAGAGGCGATGATTGCAGCCTTGTTTATCTTGGAAGAACAGGAAGTCCGACATGGATACCAGAAAGGGCGGTCTGGGTGAAGCCGTGGCTCATGAGACCCCATGAGACGCGTCACACTTGGACATTACGACATGCTTATGCAATAATTGACGCGGGATCAATTAACATGCCTTTTATCCAATTCAAATAATCTTCAAATACGAATTTATATGGAGCATTACTTATTAGAAAATCTAAAAGCCCCTCCATAAAACCAGGATGGCAAAATAAATTGCTCAACTCCAAACTAATATCTGTTTGATTTAAAACTCGCAATGCTCCTGATAATTCTTGTTTTTTGGTGGAAGGTGCCAATTATAATGTATAAAACTGCGAATAGAGCCTGCAATGTTTATCTATTTCTACCTTAACGAATGTCCATCGTTCACAAAAACGAAGAATATTTTCCATTGGCGAATACAATCATGACAAAATCAACTTTTTAAAAAGATCAGCACAGATTTTCAAAATGTTTGTATGGACCTGCATTCTCTGCATTTTAATCTCATCTAATCACAAAACATATCTATAAAAAAAATGTATAACATTGTATAAAACCAATTTTGGACCAACGTTTACTGAACAAACGAAACAGTTGGTCAAAAATTTTGACTAACAAGGTTGGGCAAAAATTTTCACAGATTGTTGGTCCAAATTTTGACCAGCTATTTCGACCAATAGTTGGTCAAAATCGAGAGTTTGCCCAATTATTGAGCTAAACTTGGTCAACAACTTAATTAGCAGTTTGCCCAACAGATAAACAACAAGAAATGCCCAAATTATTTTTATGTAGGTCTATGCTTAGCGTTATGTCCGTGTTATCAAATCAAAAACAGAAGCGCGGTATATAGAAAGAAACCATTTTGAGGCTTTGGAGCTCAAAAATTGAACAAAGATACCTTCACCTTGCGGCCTTCGCACAGCCTTTGTATAGGAATCGCACGATCTCCCTACGACCCCCGCAAAGCCTCTGTACGGCTTTGTCTTTGGCCCCTCCACGATGCCCAATACATGAAATCGCACGATGACCATAAATAATGTAAACATAAACATCGTAGCCCGTAGCCACCTATGATGCCCCCCAAATCGCACGGAAAATCGTAGACTAATCCATCGTGCGATGACCGTAGCAAATGTAAAATATGCATTAGCTACAAAGGAAGTTTGTACTTAATACGGAGGGGGTGGAAATTCGCTAGTTTTTGGAGTCACAATTCTCAACCCATTGACAACTGAATTCTCTATTTACCATGGGCGCTTATACAGGGACCACACTGTTCCGGTATTGTAGGTAACGGTTAAGGATGCAGTCTTAGCAGTAGAACCTACTCCAAATCACAGTGGAAGGCAATTCAAAAGAAATGGATGTCCAGTCTTGTAAATTCAGAAAGTGTGAAAGATGCTCTGGCTTCGTTAATCATTAACTACAGTTACTGATATCAATAATTAATCAAACAGGTTAAAAACATGTAAGCATCATACCTCTGACCGGACCACAGTCATTGACAGTAGGGAAAATACGAATACAGCATGTGAAATGATTCTATGTAATTCGAAATGATTCAAGATGTTTCGATTCAACATGATTTTGTATCACATACACATACATGAAAGATAAGGGGAAAGTCATAGCCTGAATATATCATGTATACCACAACTGATTAAAAATATTACATAGCTATATGGAAGGCTTATGCGACGTTCCCACTGCTGATCCGATCAACTCGATTCGTATCTCTCAAAACCTAGTCTGCAAAGACAAACATAATTTTGACACCTGAACACATTAATTCCATGAAGCCTTGAATGAGCCTACCCATGGAAAGTCTCTTGTACAGTCAAATAATTTGAAACCGTAATTTACTTGTCATGACAAGGTTCATTCAGGGCTTCATAGAATTATTGTATTCAAGTTTATTTGTGATTGCGCCTTAACACACAAGCAGCAGCGACTTTTCGTCTGTGGACTAAGCTGGTATAATTCTGAGCAAGCTGTGAGAGTGGGTTCCTGGCAAAAATAAGCCTGCCTATAGCCCTTTTTCTGGCCGTCGTTCTAGCGTATTCTCCTTCACTATGTTAAGTTGTGATAAGTTTTTGCTTTAGCACCTCGTCATCACCCCTCCTTCTTTTGCTTTACTTTTTTTTAGTCTTTCTTCATTCTACACTTTTTTTGTTTGTACTATGACACTATTTCCTTTTTTATCCACAAGACCTTCCAAGAGGTTCAGAATTCATGTAGGCCTACCACGTTTTTCAACAAGCCCTTCATTTCTACACTCTTATATGGAAGCTGCCTTACTTTAATGAAAATTGATGAGTATGCTCAGTTTTGTAAACCGTAAAACACAGTCGCAATAATAAACATTTTTGTTCTTATCCAATCCCTTTTTCTTACATTAGGCCTTCTTTGTCTCTTTCTCTTTTTTCAGGAATTCTTGTATAATAGGTTACAAATTAAACTGAAAAACACAGTGGTTAATTGATCCTTTGATGTTTTGAGTCTTCGCCCCATCACATGGAGGGGAGGGGGGGGGGAACTATTTGTGGGCTAATCTATTATTTTGATGTACTTTAAAAACTTCCCTTTAGATAAGTGCGAATATTTTTCTCAGCTAACTCTTTATTCGCCATGGATCAAAACACTGAACTCTGTTGAGAGTAAAATGAGCTAATTTGACTGTGGTAGTCCAGAGTTACGAATGACTGTACGAACGACTTGAATATGGCAAACCAAGTAGGATTCTTTATTCATAAAAATCGCATCAGCTTGTTTATAAGCTTGTTTATTGCAAAGTATTTTTTGACACAATTTGGTAGAGATTATGGGGAAAACAGTCACGCTTTGTTAAAATGTCAGGAAAAACTTTGGCCATCCCATCTGGCCCTTCATATTCAAGACGTTCGTAAAGTCATGCGTAACTTTATGATGATTTACTCAATCTCATCCATATAATTGAGTGGAAATTCACCTTCCACCAGCATGACAAAAATTCATGACAAAGCATGCCCAGAATATTGAATACGCAAACAAAAATTCGTTGCATGGTTTGTAATATACCAGTATATAATGTGCTCATAGCTTTTATAAGCTATGTTCGAATATATAATTCTGTACTTATGAAGCTAGTTACCTGAGAGAAATAACAGTTTTAAATGTGTTTGCTTCTTCTTATTCTTCTTTCCACCTTTTTTCTTCTAATTTCTCATCTTCTCAGCCTCTATCATTTCCTCATCATTGTCCTAGCTACATTATCATTTATTGCCTGAGTACATATAGTCCGGGTTATAATTGAGGGAGGTGCCACCTGGAGAAGGAGAAATTATCATGCAGTTTTTCTAGACCAGTTTTTCATGCTGAACAAAAATATCTGAGGTAAACAGGCTGTATCCTGAGAACCTTTCCTTGAGGGCACTTTTTCAAAATGGCCGCCAAAATCACATATAAAATGTGTATATGGGTCAAATATGTAAATATTGGGCATGTTTGACCAATTTTGGCATTAGATATGACTAAAGTTATTCATAAAGAAGCTTCGTTGTATTACAGAATCTATAAAAGTGGTCCGAAATGAGGGCGCTCTTCAAAATGGCCGCCAAAATCCCATATGAAGTGTGTATATGGGTTAAATAAATATCTATGCCATGTTTGACCACTTTTTGCGTTAGTTTTGATTAGAGTTATTCATAAAGAATCTACTTTTGTATTACAGAATCTATATAGTGGTCCAGAATGAGGGCGCTTTTCAAAATGGCCGCCAAAATCCAATACAAGTGTGTATATATGGGTGAAATAAGTATCTGTAAGGCCTGCTTGACCACTTTTTGCGTTAGTTTTGATTAGAGTTTTACATTAAAAAAAAAGCTTCGTTTGTACTACAGAATCTATATAGTGGTCCAGAATGAGGGCGCTTTTCAAAATGGCCACAAAACTCCCATTTGAAATGATTTAGATATGGGTCAAATAAGCATTTATGAAATATGTTTGACCACTTTTTGCATATCATTCAAAAAGAAGCTACGTACAGAATGATCTAATATGAGGGCCCTTTTCAAATTGGCTGCCAAAATCCTATGTAAAGTTTATATGGGTTAAAAAGCAAATATGAGGTGCTTTTGATCACTTGTTTCCATTATTTCCAATCAAAGTTATTGAAAAAAGCTACATATGTAACACATAATCTATAAAGTGGTCCAAAATGAGAGCACTTTTCAAAATAGCCACTTAATTCCAATGCAGTATTATTTGCGAGTCTAACAAAAGAGGCTATGAAGCAGATTTGTCTAGATTTGAATTAGGTTTGTTCACATAATATTTGCAAGAAAGAAAAGTGATTAATATATCAGGCTATCAATGAAGGAATTTTTCAAAATGACTGCCCAAATCTGGATAATAACATGGATATATATCAGCAAGTGTGTAACGAAAAGGAATTTGAAGTTTGCATCTTCATGTGGGATATTCAAGAATACATGAAAAAACCCGCACCTAGGAGCTGTACATAGCTGTGCAGAAGTTAAGGTTCATACAGCAAATGTAGGGTTATTATGTAAGAGGAATATGACAAGTTCAGTCAAGACAAAGGCCTGCATGGAATAAACTTCATGATGTGTTACTGGATGAATTGTCAAAAGTAAACAAACTTAAATGAAATCAGAGTGAGATATGATCTCTTGTTTTGAAACAAAATGTACAATATATAAAACAACATTATGCAATCTTTGATCAAGATAGCAGTACATTATTTCTATGCAAGGAATCAACAACAACAAAAGTAACAAAAACAAAAATTGGAATGAAAAGGGCAGTTTTAAGAACTTGTCGACCCCCCCCCCCCCAAACTTATAATATTTTGGCAGAACTTGAAAATCTTTGCGACATAACAGCAAAAGTTACAAGTTACATGTACCTTAACTTTTGCACAAATCTTACAACTTGAGGAGGCATTTTCCTTGGTGAGGGGTCTTTTCATGATCAACAAACTCCTAAAAGTTTCCCAAGGGGGCCGCATGACTCCTGAGATTTTGAGTACATCTGATCTGAAATGATCATACCTTATATGGCCACGAAATAATTTGTATGTACTTTATACTTTGTCAACAATGACATCATAATTTGTTCCAAGCAAACATGGATGTGTCGTGGGGTAATTGGCACAAAGATGTTAATGAAAATACTCGTCTCTTCGTGAATGTATAAATATTTGTTCTCTTCTTCATGCGCATTGCTAAAATCGATAATCATAGTAATCTGGCTTTATTCCAATACTTCCTTTCCAGGTCCCCCTCCCATGATCAACAAAGTCCTTAAACAGTTTACCAGGGACTTGCTATTTCAAGGGCGTTTGTTTGAAGTGCATTAATGATCATACTCTACATGTATAATGTTCGTGATATAGAGAAATAGTTCGTGTGTTTTAAACTTTGCCAACAATGACATCATAATTTGTTCCCATTTAATTCTGTGATAGGGGCAATTCCCTGATATCATACGCCGCCATGTAGCATGGACTCTATCCAGGCCTGCATGTAGGCTCATAATGGGGCGATGGAGCTTCAGATCGGACACACTAGTCCGAATTAAAAAGAAGGAGGTTTTAAGTATACAATCGATCATGACCAAAAAAAAAAAAAAATGGTATAAAGGGGAATTAACATAATTACGCGTGCGCGCCCCCACCCCAGGGTCGTAATGTATACGGCTGCATGTTCACTATAATGGAAGCGATACTGACTTCAAGTCAACTGTTTGACCTAGACAACGACTCTATAGGTCAATTTGAGATGTACCCCCCCCCCCCCGAGAACTTAGAAAAAAAAAGATAAAAAATAAATGATACGACCAAGGGTAATAAATAGCACCATGACTTAGTTAACCCGCTAAATACTGAATTCTTTCCCATGGACTTTTTTTTTGTCATGGACTCCGCTTTTTTATTCCCCAAACACAGATTTTCCAAAACGGGCCAATCACCATGGCAACCCATTGATAACCAAAATATTAGTACGTCATACATGACTATGATTACCATGGAAATTGTTTTTTCACCCCTTTGATATTCATACATCCACCCAATCTGTTCAAATAGAACAAAAGAGAGGGTCCAGGATGTTTTGCTCGTTTCTATTTTCCCCTACTTCTTTTGACGGACATGCTAGGATCATGCCGTGGGTGTGAGTTTACAATGTGCACGTTGACAATGTTCCCATGTCGAACAACATCGGTTTAATGCCCATTAACAATACACTCTTACAAATGTTCAACAGGCCCGGTCAACAGGTGGTTTTGTGTTGTTGTGAATTACTCAGTGAATTAAATGCAAATAAAAGGACTTGTGTATGTTGAGTGTAGCATGGAGTTTCAATAGAACATCACCCACGGAACTCAACACCCATGTCATGATTCAAGCATGAACGTCAGCAGAGGGTAAAATAACAACTAGCAAAACATCCTGGACCTTCTTTATAGTTATGTTTAAACAGTTGAACAGATTGGGTGAACGTATGAATATCAAAAGGGGAAAAAAAAACAAATTAAAAAAAACAATAGTTTTCATGGTAATCATGACAATGACATGTATGACGTACGAACATTTTAGTCAAGTTGGTTGCCATGGTAGTTGACCCGTTTTCGAAAATCGGGGGGGGGGTGCAAAAATCCTGGGTTTGGAGATCGATAGGGGCGGACAGGCCATGGAAAGTTTGGCGGGTTTTCGTCCACTATCATTTCATGGGATCTTGAAATCTTTGGACGGTGGACGTTGCCATGGGGGGGGGGGGGGGGGGGGGGGGCTACTCTGTAGTTGTGTGGTAAATGATAATGATAATGATACTACTACTACTACTACTACTACTACTACTACTACTACTACTACTGATAATAATGATAATAATAATAAAAAATAATGATAACAATAATAATAGTTATAATGATGATAATAATAATAACAATAAAGTTGATTTATCATTAGTGCACTTAGCAAAAAAAAACACACACACACAAAAAAACATTATCAGAACGAAAAAAAAAAAAGAAAGGAAGAAGAAGAAGACAGATATTTGATACAATCAACTGGAGTTTACATATAATCTGAAATTCCATTCCATTTCTCTCAAACTAAGTGGTAGAAAAGCGGTAAGCAACAAGGCCTGGTGTATGAAAACCCCTGACGTGACACAGTTTTACTTTTTGTCACTGTCGTTTTTACTTGGATATCTGGAGAATATAGTTTTGGCAGCCGCTGGACCAGATTACCCTGTTTTCGTAGAACTTTAATGTTTTCTAATTTCACAACGATTATCAATATCAGTGATAATTACAAATACGGTAACCCGGTCACATATCTGAAAGTAACTTTCATGACATAACAGCACTACAGACTATGCCAAAGACGTGCAAACTTTGGAGCCACCATAAAAAGGTAAACATATTCGGGAAAATACCATCCCTGGCCACCCTCCTTCTCGTGTGTCCTCGTTTAAAATGACCCCACGAAAAAAAGAACATTCTATACAAACATTACACAGATAAAGGGAATACGTACGTCAGCACATGATGCATCCTAAACTTCAATTCAAAGTTTCATTTGAACGGAAAGCTTGAGCAAACTAAAGAAGTGATGAAGAATAAAAAGCAGTTACCATGGTTATTCTGACGCAGATATGATTTGTCATCAGTAGCTCGATTTTTCCTTACTACTAAGCAGGGGCGGCGCCGGAGTATTTTGATGGGGGGGGGGGGGTTGACCCACATACTTTTTAAATAAACAAATAGGACTATTATATAGCTGCTTGACCCTGTCCTCTTTTACCCTCTTCTTCTTCTTCTCCTTCTTCTTCTTCTTCTTCTTCTTCTTCTTTTTCTTTATTCTTCTTCTTCTGTCTTCTTCTTCTTCTTCTTCTTCTTCTTCTTCTTCTTCTTCTTCTTCTTCTTCTTCTTCTTCTTCTTCTTTTTCTTCTTCTTCTTCTTCTTTCTTCTTTCTTCTTCTTCTTCCACAGGGTCATTCTTGTTCGCTAGGCTTTTCTAAACATGTATCAGTATTGATTAATGATTACATCTCCATTGCACAACAGGTCACCATCCTTGATTTTGAACTTATTCCACCGACCTTCATGTTAACAGAGAGGGCCTCCTGATAATTTTCCTTAGAATTCACCAGACCAGCATTGACGGTCTCTTTGTTGGCTGTTGGTCTAAATCTACTGGAATGATACGCAATTAAGACTTCCAGGGAGAAAAGGGTCTCAAGACTCCAATGGTCTATAAGAATAAAGACCCATTAGATAAAAGGTCCGCAAGACCAGATCGGGAATTTTGATCTTGTGGAGATAACAAATCATGTATTGTCACCTTTTTCTTTCTTTCTTTTTTTTTTTCATTACTCGAAAAATCATAGTGTGGCCGCCCCTGCCCCCCGATGTATATAGCGGTGACACAGTTTTACTTTTTGTCGCCGTCGTTTCGAGTTGGATATCTGGGGATCATAGTTTTGACAGCCGCATGACCAGATTTCTTTGTTCTAGTACTGAAATTGACGATTATCAATATCAATGATAATCATAAATACCGTAACCCGGTCGCGATTTTTTTTCCCAAACAGGTTTGCGAAATACGACTGGATTCAAGAATGGTTGTGAATAGTTGCATTTCTGACGGAATAGACGCCATTGGTGTCAATTGTTACAGCAAAAATAAGCGGGATTCGAACCCCAGACCTCTCATTCTTGGATCGCCCACTCTACTGACTGATCCACGAGAAGTCAGTAGACTAAATGTTCTCTTAGACTTATCCCTGGAATCCATTGCTAGTCTTATTTCTCAGACATGTTTCTAGCAATTTCGTCATAGACTTTACATGTGCCTATAGGTAAACCTGTTTGGGAAAAAATATTCCGCAACCAGGTCACATATCTTAAAGTAACTCTCATGACATAACAGCACTACAAATTATGCCAAAGGCGTGCAAACTTCTTAAAGTAACTCTCATGACATAACAGCACTACAAATTATGCCAAAGGCGTGCAAACTTTTGAGGCACCATAAAAAGGTTAACATTCGGGAAAATACCATCCCTGGCCACCCTACCTCTCGTGTGTCCTCGTTTAAAGTGCCCCTTAAAAAGATTTCATTCTATACAAATATTACACAGATAAAGGGAATATGTACGTCAGCAGATGATGCATCCTAAACTTCAATTCAAAGTTTCATTTGAACGGAAAGCTTGAACAAACAAAAGAAGTGATGAAGAATAACAAAGCAGTTCCTATGGATATTCTGACGCAGATACGATTTGTCATCAGAAGCTCGATTTTTTCTTACTGCTAAGCAGGGGCGGGGCCAGGGTATTTTGATGGGGGGGGGGGGGGGGGGGAAATGGCCCACACGATATTATTTTTTAAAAACTTTTTTAAATGCACAAATAGGACTATTATATAGCTGCTGACCCTGTCCCTTTTACCCTATATTCTTCTTTCTTCTTCTTCTTCTTCTTCTTCTTCTTCTTCTTCTTCTTCTTCTTCTTCTTCTTCTTCTTCTTCTTCTTCTTCTTCTTCTTCTTCTTCTTCTTCTTCTTATTTCTTCTGCTTCTTTTATTATGGGGGAGCCCCCTGTAGCGCCGCCCCTGCTACTAAGTGAGACACAACAGGGTCATTCTTGTTCGTTGGGTCTTTCTAAACATATATCAGTATTGATTAATGATAAAATCTCTCCTGAACAACAGGTCACCATCCTTGATTTTGAACTTATTCCACCCACCGGCATATTATCATAGAGGACCTCCTGCATGTCCTGATAACTTTCCTTAGAATTCGCTGGACAAGCATTGTCGGTCTCTTTGTTGGCTGTTGGTCGAAATCGCCACGATTATCAATATCAGTGATGATTATAAATACGGTAACCCGGTCACACATATGGAAGTAACTCTCATGACATGACAGCACTACAGACTATGCCAAAGACGTGCAAACTTTTGAGACACCATAAGAACATAAATACCATTCGTGAAAATACCATCCCTGGCCCGTCCCTCCCTCTCGTGTGTCCTCGTTTAAAATGCCCCCCCCCCCTGAAAAAATAACATTCTGTGCAAACATTACACAATAATTATAAAGGGAATAATATGTAAGTCAGCAAATAATGCACCCTTTCATTTCAAAGTTTTATTCGAACGGAATGGTCGAGCAAACAAAAGAAGTAATGAAGAATGAAGAGAAGTTCCCAAAGGTTGTTCTGACGCAGTTACGATTTTTCATCAATGGCTTTGCGTGTGTGTGTGTGGGTGTGTGTGTGCGTGTGCGTGTGTGTGTGTGTGTTTTACTAATAAGCAGGGGCAGCGCCAAGGTATTTTGATGGGGGCAATATGACCCACAGGTGAGCTTATTCACCTTTTCCTTCCTTTCGCTCATTCACCTTCTTTTCATCATCCCTCCTCAATCTCTCTCTCTGTTATGTTTAGTATTAGTAATTATAATCTATCGTTCTATTTTTAATATTTATCTTATACCATACCAAACTCAAAAGAATACTATATATTAACAAAATAACAATAACACGATGCAGCATACTTTTTTTTCTTTAACTAATTGTTCTGAAACTACTCGTTTGATATGCGCATATTTCTTTTTTTTTTATTTGTTTGTTGCTGTAGTTTATCTGTCATCTGTATCCAGTTTATGTTGCCCTGTATCATGTTCGACAAGAACAGGTACCCTGGGTTTATTGATCAATAAAAGGTGATTTATAGAAAATTATTTCGTACTCTCTCTCTCTTAACCCCCCTCTCTCTTAAACCCTACCCTCATCTTGCCTTTTGAAAACACGGAGCTTCACTCTTCCTGTTATCTCCACCAACTTTACATAATTCAATCTTTTTCATGTATGTTACACTTAAATTGTAGTACAATTCAGCGGCATTTTTTTAACAGTATTATCTAATATTGTAATGTATTTACAATTGTTAATATGATTCAAATTAGTATACGTTTTTATCATGTTTATATATCTTTGTAAAAATATTGTACAATTCATTTTTATCATGTGTATATATCTTTGTAAAAATATTGTACAATTCAGCTTCCTGGCTGCGATGCATATTTTGAATAAATAAACCATTATTATTATTTTAAATGAACAAATAGAGCTATCATTTAGCCAGTGGCGTAGCTAGGATTTTTTTCAGTAGGGGGCACTGGGGGGCCTTGAAATTTTGTAGGGGGCACCCAATATAATTTTTTTCGGCACATACAAACACGCACATACAAACACGCACACACACACGCACCTCCACCCCCCCCCACACACACACACATAATATTTTCTATTTTTTGAGCGAGCCAAAATATCCACTTTATATTTTGTCGTCAAAATGCAGTTTAGACCTATAATTTTTTTACAGGATATATTTGGTCACCACTCTACCAAACAGAATATATCTCGTTGGTTTATGCTGTCTCAAACCATTCTGCTTCTAAATATGAAGAGCTGGCGAAGCGAGCAAGAAAATTTTGAAATCTGTACTTACACAAGTCTACATTTTTTGGCCTTTCTGGCCCATTCCGGTATTGCTTTACCCTTTTTCGCCGATATTGATCCGCTGACAGTGAGATACTTGGGCTTTATCTTTTTTTTTTTTTCTTTTCCTACCTCTTGATTTTTTTTTTGTGGGGGGGGGGACACCTGAGGGGCACACCATATTTATGGGGACACGTGCCCCCAGGCCCCCCGTAGCTACTACCTTGCTGTCTCTTCCCCATACTCTTCTTTCTTCTTGTTCTTGTTCTGTTGCTATTCTCTTTTTTTTCATCATTTGAAAAATCATTTGAAAAATCATAGATCCCCCGTATACAGGGCTGCCCCTGCTACTAATTGAGACACCACATATTCTTGCTCGTTGGGCCTTTCTTAACATATGTCAGTATTGATTAATTTACATGTCCATCGAAGAACATCTCCAGGATTTTGAACTTATTCCACTCACTGGCATATTGTCAGAGCAGACCTGCATGGTAGATATCCGTGACTTGTCCCGCAATCAAAGACTTCCAAGGAGAAAAGGGCCTCAGTACTCCAAAGGTCTAGAAGAATAAAGACCCATTAGATCACAGATCCACAAGACCAGATCGGGAATTTCGATCTTGCGAAGATAACAAATAATTTGTTATGCATTTTACCTGTTGCCATCGTAAGAATTCATTTTAACTCTAAAACACTATGAGTTCCACAGACCTCTTGTTTCACAACTTATAGATGCTTTGTGTATTGGTTTTGAAAACAGATAAATAGTATTTATCATCATCTGAGCTGCAGCCAACCAATTTAATTTGTCACTATGGGGCTCTCGTTACAAGGACTGCCGGTGAGAAATGCTGTTAGCAGTTATCTCCTGATACCCCAAATGGCTTTACTGTTCGCAACTATAACTATGTGGCCATGATGAGCCGTATGTAGGCCTATTGCTTGATAGTCTCTTTAACCACCTAAGTAGCTGTTGGGCTCTTGTAAACCGCAAATTAGCTTAGGTGTTGTTACGGCATATTTTGATAAACTGCACATTTTGGTAACAAAACCAAAATGTGCAGGACACTGACGGCACATTTTGGTCAACTCATGAATGTACACTCATAACAGTCGTCTTCTTTATCGCACTATAGTTAGCCCACTTTTACTTCCAAAAAGAGTCAATTCTCTGTCAATAGTGACCCTGTCTTTTCCTGTTATAGTGCCCCATTCTCTTTGATAATCCCTAATAATCTTTCTATAGTGCGATGATTTTCATCTTGAGGCATTGCTTCATGTTCTTTTTGACAATCCCAAATCTCGCATTCTAATAATAATAAAACTCTTCATTTCTTTTTTCTTGAGCGCTCGCCGACTTTGCTCGCTCGCAATCTATTTTGGGGCGGATTTAGCCTATATTTATCTTTATAACAGCTAAGACAGTTTCCCCATAGCCCCTTTACCAATATGTGCAGGAGACCGAAATGTGCAGGCAAATCACTTTCATGAGTACCCGAGTTCATAATTTTTAAGGTCATGTTTGGTAATCATTCATGCACATTCATGCGCAATGAATGACGTACAAGGCACAAAGTCACGATCGTTGATCAAAGAACGCGGAAATGATTTGCTAAACAATGCTTGGGATGCCAGATATACTGTGCTGGCGCACTTTAATAATGATCACACAGAATGATCAAACGTGCACGTCAATTCATTCTGAGATGAATATTATTTTATTCCTGTAAAGAGGACAAGCTGATGTTAAAATGATTTTGATTTAAATCTGATCATCTATTTTCTATTTTCAATCATGGTCATTTCAATGCATGAACTGCTACCGTGGCATTGGCATTTTGATCAATTTGATTTCCTTACTTTATCTCTCGACTAACATGGGCAATTTGAACAAAGCTGCACATCAAAAAACAGTCACATTGGACACATTATGTGTCCAGGTATGACCACATAGATGAACAATCTGATTTCTATCTGTTAAAGATTTTCATCAC
Organism: Echinometra lucunter; assembly: GCA_029962745.1. NCBI lineage: Eukaryota > Metazoa > Echinodermata > Echinoidea > Camarodonta > Echinometridae > Echinometra > Echinometra lucunter. The sequence continues at coordinate 11,150,459 of CM057159.1, read as the reverse complement.
ACCTATTCACAATATTTGCCACAGTCAGTGACAGTGTGCTGACCAGACGTACAGAGAACCACAGTGTGAATATCCATAGATACATCCAAACGAGACACAGTGTTTGCATCACTGAATCACTATTTGCAGTCGATTTGCTGTGATTTGATTTTCATCGTGAAGTGTGATACATTTAGAACAGCTATAGAACTTGAGAACATTGAGTCTTGAAAAATTGATACTGTATTTTGACAGAATTATCTATGTTAGCTTATACCCAGTTTATTAAGTGCATATGTAAAACTGATACATCTATTCTTGTTTAAGTTGGCTTTGATTAACAGTTTCGGTCGCTAGGCTATATTCTTGACGGAAGGGACAACATTCGGTTCATATTAAGGAGTTTAAGCGATGTATGAAATTAAGGGTTTTATATTGTTCATAAATAGAATAAATTTACACAAAAGGGAATAACAGTTTAATAACCACAGAATTTCACGTTTATCACGGCAGAGAAACTATTCTTTAGGAAAGGGTAACATTGTCATTTCTGCGAAGATATGTAAAATAGGGTAATTAGTTGATATTGGTGTTATGCCCATTACTGAGACAAAAAGGGGAAATAATCTAAGCACATATCAAAGCTTATCACAGTAAATATATTTGGATGTTCTCTTTGTGAATATGCCCAAAGTCCAAATGAACTGCATGCTTTTCTTCTTTCCGCATGTTTACTTTAATTCATAAAAACTGCAACCATCTACTCGCGTCATGGAAAAGCTCTCCGTTATATTCTCCAAGTTATAGAGCTTCTGACAAGTTCCCGGTGATCGTGATGACGTTGTAGACGATGAGAGCGACGATGATGACGATGAGGATAAACTCAGCTCAGTATCATGACGTAAGAAATTAAAGGCTTCGCATTCCGAGTCCTTTGCGCAGGCCACAGCGCATCGGATTAAGCTATTGGTCGTCAAGCCGTTGACCTGAAGCTCGGGAGGCTCGACCAGGCAGTAGTCGCGGAGAGCCTGGGCCATACCGCCTGAGGTATCGCTGGACATTTGGAATCGCCGAGTTCTGGAGTAAAGATTGGTACCAGCTCCTGAAAACAGAAAGGTTGGTTAGGTAAAAGCTTGGATATACACAAGAACAGGGCCATACGAAGAAAAACTTTTTCCAGTTGGGGGGGGGGGGGACAGGACAAGAATATGTAAAGATAATATTCGAAGAAATATGCAAGTGAGAGAGCGAAGCGACTGAGCTGGTCACAAGGGCACTTTGGCATTTTTAAAATTGAAATTGAAGAATCTGGTGCACACTTTTGGTGGAATTTTGGAAAATTTTCAGTAAAAAAGTCTTGAAAATCCCCCCACCCCGCTGCGTACGGCCATGCACAAGAACCCTTGTTTTGGGGCACAGTGGCCCAAATTCACAAAAGAGTTTTATATCTAAACCATGGATAATGCAAACAGAATGAGCCTAGATAAAAGTAAATAAGGATAGATAAGCGTAAGTGAGAGCGTTTCTGCCCGTTCAGTGGACTAGAGGACGCGTGCGTTTTGGCTTAAACCATAGGTTTAAATCATGGTTTGAATTGAAACATCTTTTGTGAATATAGGCCAATAAGACAAAATATTAATATGCCTAAGACCAAATATTAATATGCCTAAGAAATATTTTCCTGGTTGGTAAACAAAGCTATTGTTGGACATCCTATAAACTGCCACATCTTTAACTCAAACTGAAAAGTGGCTCATTCTTCTTTTTGCGTGACTTACTTGTATATGCAAAGCTATTGTTGGACATCCTATAAACTGCCACATCTTTAACTCAAACTGAAAAGTGGCTCATTCTTCTTTTTGTGTGAATTACTTGTGTATGCTTTAGACGAACGCATATTGATCACGTGGCCTCTTGTCGAATAATTGTTTTACCCAGTATTTTGCACAGGGAATGATTAATTCAAAGAAGGATTTACTATATGCCTCAGCATGATAACTTTTGGATTTAAATTGGCTGTCATTTTACGTACTTTCACAGACGGCATTGTATGGTTCCAGACAATCCTTGTCATTCCAGAGAGAGCTGTTTGGACGGCCTGTGTAGACCGAAATGCAGTCTTCCTCCCAAATATCATTTGGTTCTCCATCGGCCCATTCTGAATCGGAATGAAATCATACCGAGGTTCCTTTATATAAACATGGACAGCCTCAGCTTGGATAGCAAGCATGTACATTGCTAATACTAATATTATGTATCCTGCAGCTTTGGGCCTATCCGAGGAACTTGATGTTACATGAATAATTATGGCCCAACCATATCGACGTCATGAGAAAGGCAACCAGGCAGACCTCTAAGTCTCCAGAAGGTTCCGAGATTCCGAAAGTTACCAGCAATATATTATTTAGGAAATCAGAAAGAGTATACCCCATTCTCTCCCCCGGCGTTGAGAGGGATCGTGGGACTTTCTATGTCAGGCTGTATCTGAAAAGCAGCCTTCTGTTGTATTTTCCAAGCGACCAGTGCCCTTCTATGATTATATGGCGCTTGCTCAGAAATATATCTTATTAGGTTTACAACATATTTTGCGATTGTCCGATTGAACAACGAAAGTTACCAGATTTGTCCCTATAACAAAATGAATTTCCAAAACAGACAATCTTTCAAGAAAGTGCCATGCAAGCTTTTTAACACTTACTCCGATATCCGTTATCTTCGTAGCAGTCGTAACTCTCCTCGACCTCCTTATCGTGGCAACCGATCCAGATTCCTGCTGAGATCGACGGAAACGATTCCCGCTTCTCCAGAGATTCCTGCACGAAGGCGCCCTCGTCTTCATTGCTTGGAACATAGAGATAGCCTCCCAGGTCGAGGCAGTTGTCGTTGGCCTCTTGCCACGTCAACTTCTGCGTGTCAAGGTACCAGTAGCATCGGGTTAGGTGGTTATCCCATCCGGTTGGACAGGCATGATCAGGAATGACCTCATCTCCTGATACGATACGATACGAAATTAAAAACGCCTACACGATTTAGAATATAATGTCCTTTTCGCGATATTAGTTTTTTAATACTTAAATCGCCAATGTAGTGTTACTCTGTAGTCATACTCGATCTGTCCCCCCCCCCCCCTATCGCTTATCGCTCGATAGGGTATAACGTCTCTGCGCGATTCCAGAGAGTTTCAGAAATTATTACCGCGACTTTTAGTGAGGTAACCGGAGTTACCCTTACAAAGTGCATTTCTGTGGTGGCCCTGAAGTACGCTCGACAACAGGTCGACGTGAATTTCGTCGCCAACTTTGCATCCCAATCGCGAATATCGCATCCCGGGTCATGAATATCGCATCCAAGGTCATGAATTTCACATCCCGGGTCGTAAATTTCACGTCCCGGGTCGTAAATTTCACGTCCTGGGTCATGAATTTCGCACCACAGGTCGCAAATTTCGCGACTGGGACGCAAAGTTCACGTCACGGGTCGTGAATTTCGCGATTAGGACGCAAAGTTGGCCGCGAAATTCACGTCGCACATGACCCGTTGTCGAGCGTACTTCAGGGCCACCATACATTCAAAGTACTGCGTGTCTTATTGCTGCCACATGCCAGTATTTATTATGAACGTGAATTGTTAATCATTATCAGGTTGAAGTGAGATATGATTATAAGAATTTACTCTATACTTTTAGTTAAGGCTAGCTCTTTGCAAGATTCGTATTGCATGGATAAAAAAAAAACATAAAGAAATTTGATAATAATAAAGAAGGACATGATTATTAGAATTTACTCTATACTCATAAAGTGGTAGTAACATATGATTATAAGAAGTTACTCTATACTTTTAGTTAAGGCTGGCTGTTTGCAAGATTCGTATTGCATGAATCAAACAAGCTTAAAGAAATTTGATAATGATGTAGAAGCAAAATGATTTTTTCCAAACCAGACATAAAAGATTATTAGATAAACGGTTGAAAGGTGACGTAATAGATAATCATTTTGCACGCTATGGAAGTAAAGGAATGTAAAATGAACCTATTTATTTTGATACTGAAATTGAATTTATATAGTATTAAAAAGTTTCAATAATAAAGACATAAAATTAATCGAAATTGTCATACAAACCTCGACACAGATTGAATACACCGGTGAACAGGAAAATGACTACTTCTGTATGTCCATTCATGTCTTAGAGACGTTTGAGTATTGTAGAATATGTGGTTACGAATATCCACAGGATGGATGGCCTTTGAATGTCTTCAAATTTTGCAGAGATGACCAGGAAAGGAATGCCCCCAAAGAGAGACAGAAGATAGATAAGAATAGAAAGAAGGGGTATAACAAGTTCTGGGCAAAGAGGTGGAACCAACATGTCAAAGGGAGGGAGAGAGAGAGAGAGAGAGAGAAGAAGGAGAGAAGAAGGGGAGGGAAAATCGATGAAAAGCACTTCATTCCTACACTTTAAACGTCGAAATATTCCAGTCAATAAAATGCCTTCCTTTCTATTAGTAATTTATATACTTTTATTTTAGTAGTCTCTATGTCACTCAAAGTAGTCTGCTATGAAATTCAGGTGCCGAGGGAAGAACAGCGACATCACACGTCGTCGTTGTAGAAGGCGCTGTAGCTCAGTGGTAGAGCAGTTGTCTCGTAACCAGGAGTACTCGGGTTCGAAACTAAGCGGATGCGCTAATGCCCTTTGGTAAGGTATCCAGAATTTGTCATCATTACCAAGTTTTTCGGAGGGGACTTAAAGCCGTCGGTCCTCTGGTTGCTTACTAAAAAGCATATGCTTTCTTAGCAGCCACGCAAAATGCGGGTGAACGTTTCTTCTCTTTAGCGGCGTATGCTCCTGCGACAGTTCTTACTGACCAATCTCCTACTCTAACCGAATTTCTAAATTCCACCCTGAACCTAGCACTATATAATCTTAATCCTGTAACCATAATCCTAACCCTAATTCCAAACCAAATTGCAATCCTATCCCTAGCTCTATACCTCTGGCGAAATGAAATTGCCACTGGAGCAAAATCTGATCACAGTTTTTGTGCAGCAGGTGACAAAAAAAATAATAAAAAAGGAAAACAGGGTAGTAAACTCATATATCCTTTAGTAACAATGACAATAATTATAAAGATTTTGTAAGGCACCAAATCCACTTAAAAATCAAATGCTTAAGGTGCAACTTGTCCGAAAGATGAAATCACAAATAAAGACAAAGGTGCAATACATAGGGTGCAGACATAAAAGGTAGTGGTAATCAGGGTCGGCGGCGGGGTATTTTGATGGGGGGGGGGGCAAGATGACCGATAGTTGAATTAATTGACGTTTTAGATAAACAAATAGGGGTATTATATACTTGCAAGCCCCGGGCTTCTCTTTCACCACCCTCTTCTCTCTTCTTCCTCCTCTTTTTTTTCTTTGTTTTTATCACTTGAAAAATCATGGGACGGAATTCGCCTCCTTGCCCCCCCCCCCCCCCGAGCGCCGCCCCTGGCGGTAATCAATCAATCATAAGCCATTTTAAAGTCTTTTTGAAATTATTTTTTCAACTGAACTGCTATTACAGTGTTCTATAGGGCTATTAGCAGTGTTGTTAACAGTGCTATTAATAATGTTAACAGTGTTCTTTTAACTGTGCTGTTAACATCTAGTGCTTTAACAGTGCTCAACGATTAAAAGGAAATATTCATACGTAAAAAATTCCTCCTCTAAAAACCTGCTTTGTTAGCCACCCACTCCGTCAAAATGACGATAGTCTATTGGTTAGGAAAGGACCAGTCTGTGTTGAAATGTTTGAACGGCAAAATCAATACCACTTTCCATACTCGACAGTCCTTTTTAAACAACACGATAATGAGCATCTGACATGAAGGAAAGTTTATATTCTTCGATCCCTATCAGGAGATGGAGTGGTCAAATATTTCTTCGCAATGAATGATTAATTTTCAGTTCATATCATCAAATTCTCATGCGCCCTCTTTCTCGAGTCATGAAGGCTGTGCGCTCACCTTCATGATGAATTTTGTAGGGAATGAAAGAAACTCAAGGAATACAAATAATGTCCATCATTTTCAGTTTCTCTTCAGGGACGAAAAACTGTTTACCAGATCTTACCCCTTTCCCCCTTTTCCTCAGACTTGCCTCTTCTGAAATCTATTTTTCTTCCTTTCCTACATTTTCTTCTTCTTCTTCTTCTTCTTCTTCTTCTTCTTCTTCTTCTTCTTCTTCGTCTTCTTCTCTTTCCTCCTTTTCTTCTCATTGTTCTTTTTTCTTCTTCTTATTCATCATCATATTTATTACCATTTTCTTCTTCTCTTCCTTCTCTCCTTTTCCACTTCTCCTTTTCTCTCCATCTTCTGCCTACAAAGTTCATATCCTATATGCTCCTCATAATTGTGTTGATTATTGTAATGCATACTACGATGTCTCTTTTAATCACGGTCAGTGTTGTCTTCTTGTCACTTGCACTATTATGTATATACTTTGTAAAATCATTTGTAATAATTCAGCCTACTGGCTGCGTTGATGATTTATGAATAAAGACCTTTAAAAGAACTGTATATCCCACTTTTTGCTAGCTGTAAAGCCAAACCCGCTTCACCGACCACGGGGCCGTTTCTTGAAACCGTCATAAGTCTATGACGGTTTCGAGAAACGCAGCCCATCTGCCTATTATAAAGGCCTTTGAATACCTTTTCGCACTTAAATATCTGTCAAAGAAACAACCTGTACATAATGACCACGTTCTCATAAAGACCAGTTAATTCTTGTCACACTTTGTGGTCTGTATACACAGGTTTCATTGTATTGAGAAAAAAAAAAAACGTTAGTGTTGACTGGAACAGCCTGCTTCGGGCCACACTAGAAGTATTTAAAAGAATCACCTCGTGTATTAGTCAAAAGTAAGTAAGTAAGTAAGTAAGTAAGTAAGTAAGTAAGTAAGTGTAAGTAAGTAAATATAAGTAAATAGATAAACAAGTAAATAAGTTAAACACTATGTAAGTAAGAAAGCAAATAAGTAGGAAAGTAAGTAAATGAGTAAGCAAGTAAGTAAGTAAAACAGTAAGTAAATAAAAAATAATGTAGTAAGTAATTAAGTTAGTAATTAGCAAGTAAAGGAGTAAGAGAATCAGTAACTATAAGTACAGGAGTAAATAAGCAACTAGTAAATAATTAAGTAGGAAATTTAGTACGCAAGTTTGTAATTTGACTCAAGGTGTTTTGATTTCTATTCTTCAAATCTAACAAAGCATGAAATTGGTAACAATGAAAAGAAATGTTTCATGACTGGATATAAGGTGATTACCACCAACACCAGTTTTGTGGCTCATTATATAGGTATATAAGCAAGTTTAGTTTTAGTTAAGTTTATTTTCTCATTTCTCATAACAAAATACAAATGAAATGCATATACATTTATACAAGAGATGTACATAACAATATACACATTGCATAATGAATATCTCAAATTAACAAATGGAGTTTGATAACAGACAAAATAAAATTTTGTTAGAGGAATAAGAGGAAATGGGCCAAGAAGTATTTACTTATAAATGAATGAATGAATGAATGAATGAATGAATGAATGAATGAATGAGTGAATAGATAAATAATGCATATAAGTCAGATGATATAAGATAATAAGTATAACCACAACCCACATCCAGATCCTATCTTTCCTGCTTACACATAGAGGGCAGCCTACCATAATGAAATCTCGAAAATTAACCCAAGGAAAATAATGAATCTTTCTTTTGGCCGAAGGTCTACCACTCATATCACATGCAACATTGAATGATTATTTGATTTTTTGATACATGATACAGGCCTATGGTCGCGAAAGACTTCCTCCGTGTCGGATCAACTTTTCTCTGAGGGCGGGGGGGGGGGGGGGGGGAGGGAGGGAGGGAAGACAAATCTGAAAATCTCTGACAAATGAAGAGCAGTTTCCACATTTCTACTAGGTGTAGTTCGATTCTGAAAAGAAGGTGAAAAACCGCAATAAAAATATCCTTATATTGGAGGTTAAAAAAACCCCACCACTCCTCATTTTTTCATTTATGAGTGCATACTACTCCAAATTCATGCACATAATCATTTTAGAAACGATCGTTCTTATACTTCAGGTGTACTTTACTTTAAGAAAAAAACCTTTCTCGCATTAATATGGCAGATAGTGTTTTCAGGACATGCCGCGCTCCCGTATGTCCTCACAGTCATCTGCCATTGATTCTCCTTGAAAATGAATTATTGACAAAGCTATGACGAATACTTGATTTGCATAGGCACAGCACTTTGGTGGTCACAACGTGCATGATGAATAATGAAACCTGCAAAATCACTGATATTGCTATTGTTCCCATCACAATGGGCTCCAGTTATGGGACGTTTATGTGCAAACAAATTTGAAGGTTGTACGCATTATTCTTTCCATCATCTTGATCTGATTTTTCATTTTGTTTGATGGCAATTGTATGAGATTTATTATGAAGCAGTTCAGTTTGACACTATCTTTGTCCGTCATGACCCTTCTGAAAGTGCTTCTATGACATTAATACGGGTGCTTTTTTACTCCAATATTCTTTTTAAAGGTGACCATCACAGTTTTCGGTGCCCTTTTATGAGAAAAGAAGTTGAAAAATTGAAATAAAAAAGAGAGTTCAGCGGGGACTGAACAAGGACTGGGAATGAAATTCCTTGGAGGAATTCTTTTTTTTATAATGAATATTACCGGCCCACTCAACCTATATCAACCGGCCATTAGAACACGTATCTACATTTCCTGAAGCAACACCTTGAGATCCGCCACTCCACTAACCTTGAAATCCGCCGGTATATATTACTTTCCGTAATGAAGTATATATTGAACCCCCTGTTACACGTTTTTTAATTTTTTTTTTTAAATTATGGACCTCTGAAATAATGAACCGACACTTTCAAATAAATATGATGTTAGAACAACTTGCAAGACCCCCATCCAATTAGGGCCCACACATATTGAGTGTGACCTCTCCCACCACAGTCGATTAATCCTTTTCAGTGATTCCCAACCTGAAATTCACCAAACTGACTAGAACTAAAGTCACTTTTGATATCGTTCAGACCTCTCCTAATATCTGTATCACTTCCCACATTTACTCATTCACTATGAATAGAATCTTTTGATTTTTTTCCATTCCAACTTAAATTGAATATCCCGCTCCCAGATTCCCACTCAGGTTTTTTTTTTTTTTTAAATAGAAAAATCTCATGTGATTGTAAAATCTTATTCGGATTTCTTTTCTTTTTTCTTTTTTTGTAAAATGAATTTTGTATTACTGTTTAAGTTTATATGTTGTGGGGCCTGCCATGCTTTTGGCAAGGGGACGTGGGTATGGTCTAAAAGTATGCTTGTATTTCTTTAAGAAATAAAAGGCATGATTTAAAAGATACTTAGATAGATTTTGACAGTGCGAAACCGACACTGGAAATTGAGCACCGCAGAAAGAATATAGATCACAAACAACCACGTGCTCACCTATTAATACATGGTACAATAAACCAGCGATATACATTAGATGTGGCTGCCCGGCACTGATGATGGTACACAAGGCTTGAAAAATGGATAACTACGATTGGAAATCAGGTTATCATTTCAAAAATTCGTTGTAGGCCTCAAGGCCTATATTTGACCGATGCGATGCGGTTTGTCAAGTTCGCGTGGGCATGCATATTGTTTTGAGATAACCTTGTATCTTGTATGACCTTGTAGAAGCTTTGGAACACAAGCATTCCAGACAGGTTCTTTAACTTTTATGGTAATTATAATAATACGATATTGTTGACCTATTTCTATTTTAAAATCGTACAAAATCTCTCTCTCTCTCTCTCTATCCCTCTCTCTCTCATAATTATCTCTCTCCCTTGTAAAAAAGTATCGTGGCTACCATGGTTCTTAGGCGAAATTACCTATATCTTGATATAGAAGTATATATACATGTAGATATAGATATAAATTACCTATATCTGACGAAATTACCATCAAATCATGGTAATTTGATGATATACTTACATGGTACTTTCATGGTTTTGATGGTAATTTCGTCTAAATTCCATGGTACTTTTTCTGCAGGGCGCTTTCTATGTGTCTCCCTCTCTGTCTCTCTGTCTCTTTCCCTTTCTCTCCTTTCTCCTTTTCTCTTGAACTGTGTTCGACTTTTCTCTGGGTAAATGCACAAATACTAAAGGCTTGTTTACGATGCGTGTACCAGTATTTGGTTGACACGGGTGCGCCTTTCTATAGCCATCCGCATTCTATTATGTCTTTTATGTCTATTCATTCATTATAGCTAGACACGACCACGTACTGTTTGTAGAATCATCCCGAACCGGACTTCATTTTGCATAGTCAATATACAAGTGATTCAAAACAGAAACTTTTCACATAACAAACGGTGCACCCATAAAATCTGTGTAGATTTATACAGTGAAACAACTGCGATGCAAGGAGGAAACAGTCGAATTTAGGAATCCACAGTTTTCCAAGTTAACCGATGACATTCTTCGCCATGGGCCTTGCATTGCTTGCCGTGTTACTGTGTCGTAAGTATGATAAACCACTCCTTGGATAAACTGAACACCAAAATTGATAACATCATTTGAAATGCATGTTCGCTGTCACTTACACGAATTCAACGTTATATACAGCGCTGTAGGCCCTGTATTTCTATCTGACCCTGTGTAAAAAAAGAAGAAGAAGA
>CM057159.1:11115271-11135271 GCA_029962745.1 Echinometra lucunter | reverse complement strand
AAAGAACTTAAGGTAAATAATTAAAAAAAATATCAAAACTAATATACTAAAAATGAAATAAAATAAACGTTTTTAATTATTACCTGGTGGAGTTATAGGAGTGGTTACACTAAGGGATTTGCTTTTACGAGCAAAGGAACCATCCCCCATCCCCCCTAGCCACACAACCACAAAATGGACCCACAGGCTTCTCCAAATGCACATCACCCAAGTGCATTCTTCATCAACACATGACAGAAACCAAAACCTTCAAAAGCACAGTCACCGGACAACAATTCACAATCAAATCCACCATCATATGTAAATCATCTTGGGTTATACATCTAATAACATGTTCACATTGCGACAAACAATACGTCGGCAAAACAGAAACTACATTATACACCAGATTCAGTAACACATGATCAGAAATCCGAAACCAACACAAAACACTACCCTACACAACCCACTTCAACCTCCCCTCACACACAGTTGATAATGCAAAAATAACAGGCATAGAACTCATCCACAATAAATCTCACCAGACGATCCTACACAGGGAATCATATATATATATTGGATCGACAAAATCAAAACACTCCATCCACAAGGCATCAATGTCGACCAATAGTTTCTGGCCCTTCCCTTGCCGACCCTCTGTTGATCGCACCTGACTACCCCTCCCCCTCCCCCTTTGGTTGAGCGCGGTCAATGACTTCCTTATTAGTAGAGGACATGTTGTCTGTCTTCCCATCGACTACTCTTGTAATGTTGCCATTTTGTATGTTAACACCTTATTTTTGAGACATTTATGTAATCTATAAGTTTTTCTCATTTACCTGCGACTGCTTATTGCCACCTGCATTGCTCACTTCTATTACCTCACAAATACCTCACTAATACGTGAGCTTTTTATGTGTATCTTATGTTGCTTCCCCACCAACATCACTCTAGGTGGCGTCCGAGCGCGTTCACTGGTTCGGTGACTCTTGCTCGTGTGACGCACCACATCATATGACCCAACACACGAGCAGGAATCACTGAACCACTCCCAACAACTCCACCAGGTAATGATTAAAAATGTTTATTCTATTTCATTTTGAGTATATTAGTTAAATCACCCCCCCCCCCCAGTTATTAGGACCTGTCTACGCCAATGGTCATGGTCTTGGAGGTATTTGTCCATGGAGCAACTGCCCGAGCCGGGGTACTTACAGGATGTAAGTGTCAAAGAAATAAGTGTCCAGCCTGGGGCCAAGGAGGGTAATTTTCAGGGTGGTAGTTCCACAGAAAGTATACTTGTCAAAGAGGGAATGTCCGCAATAATTTTCCAGGAGTGATTGTCCTGGGGTGGTTGTCCTGCACAGAACAGGGACGTTATCGTCTTGGATTAATTTTCCGTGAGGATGATCGTCCTGGGGGGGGGGGGGGGGGGGGGAATTGACCGGAGTAATATTTTATTGTCCAAGTGTCGCAGAACCACCCTAGTGTACTTGATATCGAAAATAATGTTCGTATTTACGTACAGGTCCGTGTAAGGTTCGCACATTTCGGAAGTTGCCACTCAATATTTCGAAGTGTATTTGTTTAATCGGAAAATAGCATTGAACACGGACATACTGAAGCTTTTCGACATGCACTCATCAGAGTAAAATCGCATGAATCATGAATCAAACAGAAAGCCAAATCGAAACAATATATAATGGAAGCGAAGGAACAATTCCGCGCGTAAAATGACGATGTATCATTTTGTTTATTTTGTTTTTCAAAAGTCTTTGCAATCGCGCTCTGTATACTTTACTAATTTTGTTATAGCACTTGTAAACAAGTGTAATCCTGTAACAGTCTTTATCATTCCATGCTATACCAGCTGATAATCATAAGTACTCATCAAGCAATTTTAACACGGATGTACAGTAAATGAGGTTGGAAATTCTAATATTGGCTGACATCTTGACTCGGTCGAGTGGACAATGGCGCCAATGACAACTATATTCACTGGTAGCATAGTAAACCGGATATGAACCTGGCACAGCTATAAAAATACTATAAAAACAAAATTACGTGACATCAAATGTCCTGCATTCATGATCTGTTTTTATGATTAAGACCTATCAAAATATCCGAGACAGTGCAAACTAGGAATATCTAGAGGAGAATGAAACCCTAGGGAAAATCAATCTTGATAAAAAGAGAGGATAGACAGAAGCAATTTTTTTTTTAAAGTTTGATCAAAATTGGTAACGAAATGAGAAAATTATGAAATACTGAAATGTATTTGATATAATTACGTTGAGATTCACAACGAAAGAAGCAGCATCATTGTAGATAATGGAGAAAATATGAGATTTTGTGTATAAAACGTATTGACGGTTCTGTTGAAAAAAACCCCTGCCATTTTGAAGCAATTGAGGATCGCCAAAGAAAGTGGAGAGTGTCCTCAGAGGATTCAACTTTTCTCCCGGTTTCAACCACTCCCAACCACTTTCTCTGTGCTACTCTATCACACAGCCTATCTCTATCAACTGACGAACAAATAGGAGAACAATTTTATTGCACCCACTGGGTTTCAGTCTAGGAGACATGGCCACTCTCTAAATTTCTTAGGATTAGACAATTAATCACAGTCGATTGTAGATAAGGGACATCTCCAAAATTAGATTAAGAATTAACAATCAATAAGATTAATTTATAAATCTATTAAACTGAGATTTCTAATCGAATTTAGTTGTCCCTGGTGCATCCTGAAGGCCACAGAACTAGGATTTGAACATGATCTACCAAATATGAGACTTACTTATGTGGAAGTTAAAGAAGCCTCAAATTTCTCCAATTCAGATATCCTGGAACTGCTCCAGCGTTGACCCGCTGATCATTGGCGTAAATCCCGGGGAGGGGGGGGGGGGGATAGGGGGATATATCCCCCCCCACACTTTTTCGAGATGGGGGGGGGGATAGTGTGTACAAATATCCCACCTCATTATAAGGAAAAATTATATTTTCATTAATCAATTAGTGAAATTTTTCATAAAATTGTCATAAACGACGGTCATATAGTAGAATTTTCATTTGAAATGTTCTTAAAAACCCCCAAAAGAGGTTATTTTTCGCTCGCTCGCAAAATTAAAGAGTTATATGTGTGTGGGGGTCAGTTCAGGTGAATAAGGGTGTGTATTTGTATACTTAAGTAGGCGTTCAAGCAAGGAAAAAAAGTCAATCATCCCCCAACTCCTCAAAACGGATTTACGCCGGTGCCCCTGATTGCTGATTTCTCTAATTTCCATAGGTTTTAAGCAGCTAGAACTCCTCGATTCCAGCAGTCAGTGTGTTGATAGGATTAGTGTTTGGTTTAAAAGAAATAATGACAACGACGTAAACTGGAAAGGTACCAAGTTGCAATTTCTGATTGGGGAGAGGGTGGGGGATATAGCAAAACACCCAAATTCCACTAAAAATGTTTTTTTACAACGGTCCATATCTTTCCCATGATTTATTAATTCAGCAAGAAATTATATCAATCAAATATTAATAACCATTTCCAAATCAACTTCCGTCATTTTTACTATAATTAGGCTGCATGACAGTACTGCGATCAGACGATGGGCAAATGGCGAAAACGAGAAGGCACATGAAAAAAAAAATTAATGATAAAGGGGAGAAGATGAGATAGAGAAAGAGAGAGAGAGAGAGAGAGATAGCAAGATGGAGAGAGAGAGAGAGAGAGAGATAAAGAGCAAAATATGAAGAGGGGGAAATGGAATCTGAAATGGACTTGATTCAGCCATTTTTCACAGTAGCAATGATAATTAACAGCAATAACATGTAAAGACCTACATAAATGAATCACATTCATTTTGTATTTTTAATGCAGGAAAGAGTATTCAAAATTTTATCTTCAGCTGTATTAGGATTATCAGAATTATTCTTGGGAACAAAATTGGTAATTTAACACATTCCCAAGCTATGCTTCTTTTGGGCCGATTTCCTCTCATTTTTCCTACAATTTTTGTTTTGTCTATTATCGAATTCAATTTGTTAATTTAATACATGTATTTTCCAATGTGTATTGTTATGTACATGTACATCTGTTGTATAAATATTTGTATTTTGTTTGTATTCTGTTATGAGAAATGAGAGAATAAACGAAAACTAATCTAAACATTTCTTTCTCCCTGTCCGGCATTTTAGTTGCTTTCCTTACTGATGCACAGACCCCGTACCACGGCAAACTCGTCGGGTCCTTCGAGTTTACGATACACGATGTTCAGGGGACGGTTTATGCAGAAGACGATAGGACGCTACGAATAATTGGATTCTCTTACGACGGAACTGCACCAGGTAAATGGTGATGGTGGTGGTATTGATGATGATGATGATAATGATGATGACGACAGCGACTATTATCACGAATGTTAAAATGAAGATGAAATAGACGATAATGAGGATAAATGGAATGTAGACGGTGTTAATGATGATGGTGATGATGACGACGGTAATAATTAGCTTAAAATCAAAAGTGTAGGCTAATTGATGGTTATCATGACGATGGTGGGGATAGATAATCCTGAAAACATTTCTAAAAATGATGGTGATGATGATGATGATGATGATGATGATGATGATGACGACGACGACGACGATGGTGATGATTATCATGACACTGGTGATGATTATCATGACACTGGTCATGATTATAGCCATCGTGGGTAATGATGATGAACGATGACAACAGTGATGATGACTGAGGTGGAGGAGGCGGATAAGGACAAATCCGAAGATGATCATGATGTGCGATAATATAAACGTGACGGTTATAATGTTGTTTTACGGTTATTCTTCTGGTGCCGTTTGTTCCACGATGGGATTCTCACATGGAGGGGATGCGCCTATTGGTAATGATGATGATGATGATGATGATGATGATGATGGGGATGATAATGATGATGATGATGATGATTATGATGATGGTGGTGGTGATGATGATGATGATAATGATGAATTTCACAACGATAACGATGACGATGTTGATGTTTATAATGATGATGAAGAGGAGGAGCGGGACTAGGATAATGACGACATTGGTGGTGATGATTCATATATGAATAAAATGTAGTGACTATTTTGAAAGTTCGAATGATTATGATGATGATGATGATGATGATGATGAATGATGACAGCGATATTGAAATTGATAGTAATAATAATGTGGAATATGACTTTATTTTCAATGCTACTTATCATTATTTTAAAAAAAGAGGAAAATTAATGATTATTGTACAGCTTGTAAAAATAGGAGTTCATGTACGTACACTTCCTCAATTTCGTATTACCGTCACATGCTATATCATTCGTTCCTGATACGATATTTTACAGATGACTGCCCATAAATATTTTAGCACGACATTCTTTTTCACTAGATTGTAACCGAAGTATTGATTCATCTTTTCATATCTCTCCACCACTGCTAACAAATACAAAGCTGCGAATATAATATTCTGATTATTATGAATACCAGCTTCCCGATTGTAAGTTGTAAACAAAATTAATCGCGATATTTTTCAGTTTGCGAGATTTCCTAAGATCTAAAAGCATTCACTGCTTGATGAAGAAATAGCTCTATAGTTCAAGGTATACGGTTTAGAATTGTCATTGTTGTTATTATTATCATTATTGTAATCATTAATTTTATTGTTACAGCTATTTCATTACCACGATTGTCATGAGTATCGTTATTAAAATTATTCCATCACTGCTACTGGTACTGCTACTACTACTGCCACTACTACTACTGCTGCTGCTGCTTCTGCTGCTACTACTACTACTACTACTACTACTACTACTACTACTACTACTACCACTACTACTACGTCTACTACTACTACTACTACTACTACTACTACTACTACTACTACTACTACTACTACTACCACCACTACTACTACTGCTACCTCTACCAAGTGTAGAAGTAGTGTAGTAGTGGTGGTGGTGGTGGTGGTGGTAGTAGTAGTAATAGTAGTAGTAGTAGTAGTAGTAGTAGTAGTAGTAGTAGTAGTAGTAGTAGTAGTAGTAGTAGTAGAATAGTGGTAGTATAGTAGTAGTAGTCGTCGTCGGCGTCGTCGTCGTCGTAGAAGTAGTAGTAGTAGTAGTAGTAGTAGTAGTAGTAGTAGTAGCAGTAGCAGTAGTAGTAGTAGTAGTAGTGGTGGTAGTAGTAGTGGTGGTAGTAGAAGTAGTAGTAGTATTAGTAGTTGTGGTAGTAGTAGTAGAGGTAGTAGTAGTAGTGGTAGTAGTAGTAGTAGTAGTAGTAGTAGTAGTAGTAGTAGTAGTAGTAGTGGTAGTAGAAGTAGTAGTAGTGGTGGTAGTAGAAGTAGTAGTTGTAGTAGTACTAGTAGTAGTAGTAGTAGTAGTAGTAGTAGTAGTAGTAGTAGTAGTAGTAGTGGTGGTAGTAGTAGTGGTGGTAGTAGAAGTAGTAGTCGTAGGAGTAGTAGGAGTGGTAGTAGTAGTGGTAGTAGTAGTTGTAGTAGTAGTAATAGTAGTAGTAGTAGTAGTAGTGGTAGTAGTAGTAGTAGTAGTAGTAGTAGTAGTAGTAGTGGTAGTAATAGTAGTAGTGGTAATGGTAGTAGTAGTGGTGGTGGTAATAGTAGTGTTAGTAGTAGTAGTAGTAGTAGCTTTAGTAGTAGTAGTAGTAGTAGTAGTAGTAGTAGTAGTAGTAGTAGATGTAGTAGTAGTAGTAGTGGTAGTAGTAGTAATAGTAGTGTTAGTAGTGGTAGTAGTAGTAGTATTAAAAGTAGTAGCAGTAGTAGTAGTAGTAGTAGTAGTAGTAGTAGTAGTAGTAGTAGAGGTGGTAGTAGAAGTAGTAGTAGTGGTAGTAGTAGTAGTAGTAGTAGTAGTAGTAGTGGTAGTAGTAGTAGTGGTAGTAAGTAGTAGTAGTGGTAGTAGTAGTAGTGGTAGTAGTAGTAGTGGTAGTGGTAGTGGTAGTGGTGGTAGTAATAGTAGTGGTAGTAGTAGTAGTAGTGGTAGTAGTAGTAGGAGTGGTAGTGGTAGTGGTAGTGGTAGTGATAGTAGTAGTAGTAGAAGTAGTGGTAGTAGTAGTAGTAGTAGTGGTAGTGGTGGTAGTAGTAATAGTAGTAGTCTCGTCGTCGTCGTCGTAGTAGTAGTAGTCATGGTCGTAGTTGTTGTTGTTGTTGTTGTTGTTGTTGTAATAGGAAGAGGAGGAATCGAATAGAAAGAGTATAGTAGTATAGTGTTAATAAGGGTAATAACAAGAATAATATTTTGCACATCCAACAAGTCATCTTTATCTCATTTCTTGCTCATTAATAGATGCCTTCCTGTGGGGTGGAGAGACGGGCCCATCGCCATCCTCCAACGGATTCATAATCCCAAAAGAAGATGGAACGTATGATTTCCTCTTCATATTCTTCCGACTTGTCTCATTTTTTCTCCATTACCCTTTCCCTCTTTCTCTCTCTGTACGTATTCCTACTTTCTTCCTGTCTCTTTAATTCTTACACTTAATATCATTACTTTCGAACCCTTGTCTTTATAAACTCTCCATCTTTATTCCGTCTAGTTTAATCTTTCTCCAACAATCTGTCTTCCTTTCATTATTTCGCCTTGCTTTGACTGAGAGATATACATATATAAAGTGTGTCCCAGAATAAACGAAACCGAGATTGATCGATGTTTAATCATATCTTCATCATAATTGCGATTGATAAGTGACACATATTTGTAAAGCTTAGACCCTCTTCTTTCATGGGATGTCACTCATAATGATACATATTTCACGCACGAGTGAATAAAGACAGTGTGACTTTGGGTAACCAAAAATTCATTTGGCCAACGGTGTTTGAATTTCAAAGAGATAATCACATCTCTAGAAATTTCATTTCCTGCCCTTTCGTTTGACACCTCAATCGGGAAAATGAACTAGTGATCACAGAGATAACTTAAATTGAAATAAGTGAATGCATTTCCTTGATATGTAAAATCATTTGTTCCTTAACTTCTCACCAATTGTTCGCACCAATTATTCGCATGAAAGGATGCGGAGATGGTCACGTGTGATCTAAAAAAAAAATCGTGTAGAGACTCCTCCTATCCCACCCACCTCATCCTCATTGCCCACCACCATCACCACCCCACCCCACCCCCATACCCAATCCCTCCCGGAACCTAAACTCTACAATCCCTAAAGTTCCCTCTGCCTCCATCGTTATGTGTGTGTTTGTGATGGTGTGTGTATTGTGTTATGGTCGTTTGTTCATCTGTTTAGTGAAACAACACTGCATAACCGATAAACTGCATGTTAAAGCTCTTTCCTCCCACCCTCCTCCTCATCCCCACCCCATCGTTAACCCCACTCAGAACTCCAAACCATTAACTCTTCACCCCCTCATACTTCCTCTCGCTTCCTCTGTATGCCTGTTTGTGCGTTGCTATTAATGGTCGTTGTTCATCTAATAAATGTATTTAGTCAAACACCACTGCATAGCTGTCAACGCCTAAAGAATTAATTTCTATTTCTATACATGAACCAGACATGACACTGCTAGACAGACAGCAACTTGCTGAAGGCTCTCGACCTCAGAACGTCCCTATTTTGTTCCTAGAAACACTCGTTGATCAATTTGTTGCTAACTGCACGTGAATTATGTTCATGAAAACATGTACTTCATCATTAATCAATTTTGTGAGGTTTTGTACTCACCACTCCATTTTCTCGATGATTAAGCATGCATGAAGTCTTTTGTCTTCTTTGTTCACTGCTAGGACAGGCAGCTAGCGAATGCAAACGGATTTATGTAATAATGGAAATTCAAGCATCACTTGACACGAACAGATCTTAGTCATCCCGACTCATTTCATCCATTGCGGAGTCATGTTAAAGAGCAGAAAATGAACTATTCAGAAGTATTATTTTCATATCTATCTCTTTGAATTTGAGATATGGTTGTGCACAGGACTTTTTCGTAGCCCTTCTTCATATTGTTCTAATTCACTTATGTGTGAAGTATGTATCATATGAGTGGTATCTAATGAAAGAAGAGGGTCCAAGCTTTACAGATATGTATTAGTTATTAATCATGACTGTGACTGTGATTAAGATATGAATAAACATCAATATGTCTCGGTTTCTTTTTTCCTGGTACACACTGTGTAGCTGAAAAGTAAATAAGATCACATTAGATCTATTACCCCACTACGGTACCTACAAGCTCTTCTTTCATGTCGTTTGTTAATCATGAATATCTTTCAAAATGATAATCTTTTACCCAGTGTCACTGAGATAAAGATATCATGATATACTCACGTTCAGTATTATCAATCATAATTGTGATTAAGATATGAGTTAACATCAATATATCTCGGTTGCTTTAATAAAATACTTGAAAGTAGATATGAAGCCAAACGTAAGAAGATGGAGAATGTTCTTCCTCTATTATTATTTTTTTTAAATTTTACTATCAGATCACATTGGGGCTCTGTAAAGATATATTTTTTAAAACCATGTTGAACAGGTAATAACATGAGTTGTATGACTTTTAACTAAGGGTTTTTGTTTTGTTTTGTTTTTGTTCCGTAGCGAGGTGAAATTAGGATATTACTCCAACGTGGACATCACGGTGACTCTTCCACCGTCGAAGACCGTCTCGGACCTCGCCTGGGTTTCCGTCTGGTGTCGTCAATTTTCTGTAAATATATCTACTTTCTTTAAAAATGATAAAATTCTGGGTTTGTATAGCCCTGATATAAATGTCCGTTACCTTGTCCGCACATAATTTATGCCCTTTCTTTACTCCTTGACACTGACGTAAATTGGACCAGCGAGGTATATCATATTTTGGTAGTGAGGTGAACAAATCAGTATACCATTCAAATATCTTATAGGCCTAGAGTGTATTTTGATGACAAAATAAGACTTTTTTTACAGCAAGAAGTGGTCATTTTTGGCTCGCTCGCTCTGAAGAATAAATAGTATGTATGTGTGGAAGGGGGAGGGGTGTGCGGGCGGGCGTGAGGGTGTGTATACTGGAGTGTGAGCAAGAAATTTCGGCAAATATTTCAATCATTCCCCCCACTCCTCGAAACGGATTTACGCCGGTGCTCTCCGAGGATTCTAGCAAGGCGCCCTTTTGTAGACTCTTACAATGACAAACAAATGACAATGACTTAAGCATCTTTTCGGGTACCCACTTAACACTTCGGTGACGAGTGCAGCAAATTTAGATTGCTAAAAGGATACTGGTACCTCGCCGGGGTTCGAACTCCAGTCAAGTGTTTATAAGCCATTCGACTACGACACTTCTACTTCTTTTAACGAAATAAGTTTATCATAATTTCTTTCAGCATCGAAGTTGATCCTCAGGACTGCATCCGTCGTACAAATTCTGTATATCACATACGTTATCCGACCCTTTCCATTACCCTCATAACACAAGAGTACAGGCCATTGTGTCGTTCCCATTTAGTATTCATCATTTTCCCATAGAAATCGCCTTTGTGTATCTTCCGCAGTAAAGAATATAAAAAAAGCAAGAGAAGTATTGCTGCTGATGAAAACAGACAGAACTTATAGATCGAAGGCTTAGAAAGGGCTTCTATTATGGTAGTGGATCACTTTCAAAATGCACCTTCACGTTTAATGCAGTATCATGAATGATTAGCATCCTTACTTGTTCGTGACTTGATGGTTTACCAATCATACGCATCATGATATGTTAAAAGAATATGCGAGCAAGCATAAAAAACAATAAAGATTCTCAATCTGTTATGCATTTTGTATACCAAAGCATAAAAAATATCAAACGAAAAAAAAAAAAAAAAAAAAAACCTTGATATTTCATGGCGGGACTCATCGAATCGTCTCGCAGGCTGCAGTTCAAGAAGTGGGGGCTAGGACATGATAAAAATAATGTTCTTTGTTCTGTTCGTTTCCAGGCTAATTTTGGGCAGATCATATTTCCGTCGAATTTCGTTCCACCTTCCCCTTACAACCTCGGCCCGCTTGGATTCTCTCCACTCGTCCACAGAACATCGGCCACAGCCGTGGTCGTACTCGACCCCAAGCAAATACAATTTGTAAATCTCAACTACGATGGATTAGGTCCCGGTAAGATTTGATGGATCGCTTCTGAAACATCTTCAAATGAAAATCGATAGACTGTTTAGAATTAGAGTAATACTGTCAAAAATGCTGCATTATTTAATATAGTTTTATCTTAAAACTTGATCAAGCTGTAATCAGGACTCGGTTATTTGTCAATTGAAATTGATTAATTCATTGATCTATTGATATTTTTTCTTTTAATGTTTATTTATATATTCCATTATTCATATATTTTTATTGAGGGGTCTGTTTCTAAGAATATCGGTTTTCTAGCTGGTAGATAGCGATTGATTAACTGAATGAATCGTTGATTGACTGACTGATTGCTTTCTCAGGAAGTCGGTTGATTCTTTAGTAATTGCTTCATCCAGGGGCGGCGCCAGGGTATTTTGAAGGGGGTGGGGAAGTATATTTTTTCCCTGGTTTTTAACCTTGGCCCACAGATGAGTTTTTTACGTTTCAAATGAACAAATGGGTTATTAACGTATATAGTTGATACAGTTGCATGACCCTGCCTTCTCTTCTCACATACTTTTCTTTCTTCTAGGAGGGATGGAGAGGAGGAGGGGTTAGAAGGAGGACGAGAGACGAGAAGGAAGTCCCACAGTGATGATGCGGGAGGGTCTTATTGTCTCTCTTCTTATTCGCTTCTTTCTTTATGCTTCTTTCTTCTTCTTTTCTCTTCTTCTTCTTCTCCTTCTCTTCTTCTTCTTATGCTTCTCTTCTTCTTCTTTCTTTCTCTCCATCCCCTTCTTCTCATTCTCGTCTTCTTTTACTGTTTTTGGATCACTTGAAAAATGATATATGTGGGGGGGGGGGTGCGGCCGTCCCCTTGCCCCTGTAGCACCGTCATACAGATTACATTTTAAAGAGGATGGTCGAGTCATTATAGCCAACCCTCTAAATTATCATTTTCTTTCCTTCAAATTTTGAATAAATTCTTGATTTTGCAGATGCCTACTTCTGGGTGGGACCCGGCGGTACACCGAGTTATGACGAGGACTACAGAATCCCAGATGAAACTGGAAGGTAAGTTATTTTCATCATTTATGAAAATCCCAGGAGAAGGGGAAGAGCAAAAAGATTACTAAATGATAAAATAAATGATAGAAATTCTAATGGCTGTATTTCACTGGGTTTATTCGAAAGAAGGAGTCCTTCTCTGACTCTGATTTCGGGCGAGTCCAAGCTGTTTTGTCCAGTACGTCACGGACCAACTAAAAAATTATTTCCATTTTTGATGACTACACAAAAAATAATAACTCCACTAAAGCTTGAAACTATAGTAAAGTAAAATGACACATTCAATATTTATATTATATTGACTGGCCTTGAGGGGAATATCGAAAATGTTGCCCGCAAAATGAATCATATTGTCCCGAGTCGAAGACGAGGGCAATATGGATCTTTTAAGGGCAACATTTTCGATATTCCCCGAAAGTAGAGCCAGTCAATATAATTATTATTACCTACAGCTATAGGATGATGCATAATTCAAGCCTATCATTTTGTAGCAATGACAAACATGTCTGCTAATTGCCTGTCCGTCCCTCTGATTTCAGCTTATTCAGGCAGGTATGTAATCCTGGCTAAGCGATTGTGACGTAAATGGTTACCTCGCGTATCCATTGTTTTTAACCTCTATCGCGTACACAATACTGCGCGTTTGCACTTTGCTAAATGCGCGCTTATACAAGAAAGGTGGAATATGGATCTTATGGACCGATAATTTAGTACACAGGCGCAATAGGAAATGGACAAATTTCGCGGAGGAGGGGAATATGAATATTATTACCCTATAGTCATGCAGCTGAGCCCTGGCAGAACCATTGTGACGT
This sequence comes from Echinometra lucunter, assembly GCA_029962745.1. Lineage (NCBI taxonomy): Eukaryota > Metazoa > Echinodermata > Echinoidea > Camarodonta > Echinometridae > Echinometra > Echinometra lucunter. Next base: position 11,122,344 of record CM057159.1, on the reverse strand, counting down.
ATTTTGTGTTGAGTGAATCAATTGACACAGACAAAATACGCGCTTACATCTTGTCTCCAAAATGCCTCATTCAGGTAATAATTATATTATATTGACTGGCCTTGAGGGGAATATCGAAAATGTTGCCCGCAAAATGAATCATATTGTCCCGAGTCGAAGACGAGGGCAATATGGATCTTTTTAAGGGCAACATTTTCGATATTCCCCGAAAATAGAGCCAGTCAATATAATTATTATTACCTACAGCTATAGGATGATGCATAATTCAAGCTATCATTTTGTAGCAATGACAAACATGTCTGCTAATTGCCTGTCCGTCCCTCTGATTTCAGCTTATTCAGGCAGGTATGTAATCCTGGCTAAGCGATTGTGACGTAAATTTTTACCTCGCGTATCCATTGTTTTTAACCTCTATCGCGTACACAATACTGCGCGTTTGCACTTTGCTAAATGTGCGCTTATACAAGAAAGGTGGAATATGGATATTATGGACCGATAATTTAGTACACAGGCGCAATAGGAAAATGACAAATTTCGCGGAGGAGGGGAATATGAATATTATTACCCTAGTCATGCAGCTGAGCCCTGGCTGAACCATTGTGGACGTATTTGTGTGGTTGAGTGAATCAATTAGACAGACAAAATACGCGCTTATATCTTGTCTCCAAAATGCCTCATTCAGGTAATAATGATGTATGTTCATACGCTACAGTACATTGTGACATAATTATGGGACATCACATTGACCAAATATCTGGGACTTGCCCTTTTCCAATTTGCTATATATCTACATTTTATCATCACTGTGTTGTCGTTCAATACGTGTTCATATGATAGTGAAATAAGATTCTTTGGGGTTTTTATCATAAGTCTTTGACAAAAAAACAACAACTTATAATTGGAAAGCGATGCTGACGTCACAAGGGAGATATAATTCATAACCCTATGGCATCTGAATAACAAAATTTATGAATTCTATTAGGCCTACTGATAGGGGTCGTATTCATCTCTGTCATGGGCTGAGGTACGAGGATATTTCGTGTTAGGGAACATGTAAATCAGATTGCTATGATTTATTGATTAATGCAGTTATTCATTTGTTACTTAGTATTAATTTGTTATGAATGTAGTAATTTATACAATTATTTGTTTATTTATTCATTCATTCATTTACTCAACTAAATATTTATCATAATAATCATTATCGTTTTTTATTATTATCATTGTTATTATTATTATTATTACTGTTATTATTATTATTATTATCATTATATTAATATTTTCATTATTTCTTTCATTATTATTACAGTTATTAATTTTATCACAATTTTTATTTGTTATAATTATTATCATTATCAGTATTATCATCATTATTATTATTATTATTATTATTAGTAGTAGTAGTAGTAGTAGTAGTAGTAGTAATAGTAATATCATTATTTTCATATATGTTACATATTATCATTATTATCATTATTATTATTATTATTATTATTATTATTATTATTATTATTATTATCATCATCATCATCATTATCATTTTTCATCTTATCAGTAATAGCTTCTATTGTTAATTTTTTTTTAAAATTTCTTCTAGTTTACAAGTAATCGGTCGTTACACTGGACAAACCATCACTGTGACACTTATCGACAATATCACTGTGGCCGACATCGGTCACATCGGATTGTGGTGCGTACTCTTCAGGCAAGACTTTGGTCACGTCGATATTCCTTCGCTAAATGTACTCAACATTCCACCCTTGCCTCTGCCACCTCCTCCTACAACGACAGCAGGTCCGACGACGGCAGCGAGGACGACGACCACAGCGAGTACGGAAACAACCGGTAAGACTGAATAAGGAGATAATTAATGTAGTGGAGTAAATGTAGAAATAGAAATAGAAGTAGAAGAAGCAGCAGCAGCAGTATAGATGTAGATGAAGTTACTTTTGATAATTCCAACAACTGAACAACTGGAGGAGGTTGCCGTGGTCCAGTGGTTTACACTTGTTTTAACTGGGCAATTTCAGATCAGGTTTTTACGGGTAGGGGGGGGGGGGGTCAATTTCTCCCCACTCCCTATGATCTCGGAGACCGATTGTCCGATTCACGCGAACTATTGCGTGGAGGTACATTGAAATAATAGTGACGCGTTTATGTTTTCGTTTTTAAACGATCCAATGTTAAATATGCAAATTATGCGCATATCAATTACCAAATTTAGGTACTTTTTGATAATTTCTTTAATTTTTCAACCAAAAAAATATAATAAAAAGTATCATATCAAGTCAAAATGCATCACAGGCATAGATAGGTTTGAGGTATTTACATTGTTTATTTTGGTTTTTCTCTCTTTACATATCTAGGTAATTTGTTGTTGTGGTTGAATGGGGTTTTTACAGACGCGTATCAGTCAAGTATGATTACTATACGTCTGGGACCCACCTTCAACCATCCGAAAGACCGTCAAAGCGGAAACAGTATCCGGAATATCAATAATACCATACTTCAACAAATATTTAGATTTACAGTGGACACCAGGTCTAAATATTTTCAGTACAAAGTTTTAAATAGAATTCTGTTTTTAAATGACAGTTTGTTCAAGGTGAAAATTACCGGTAATGAGTCATGTACATTCTGCAGTACTGAAAAGGAAACCGTTGAACATTTCTTTTATAATTGCATTTTTAGCAAAACAGTTTGGGTTAATGTAGAAGATTGGTAATCTTCTCTTTTTTCACGCTTAAGTTTTTTTCCTCATGTTATAATTTTTGGTCATAAGAAAAAAAATATGATTCATTGCACTGCATTAATGTGCTTGTAAAACAACAGTTTTTTTTCTAGACTGAATAAGTCCATAGCCGTTTTTCACAAAGTAAAAATGTAATACAGACATGATGCAAAGATGAGCGTATTATGAATGGAAAAAGAAATGAGTTTATATTGATATGGCATGTTGAAGCATTTATTTGATTAATGACAGTTGTAGACGTGAAACTTTTCATTTATTGTATAAAATTGTCCATTGGGGGGAAAATATGGAAAAAAATGCAAAAATGATATGGACAACAAATGCATATCAAAACAGAAACTTTCTCTCTTATAAAGAGCGGTATCTACCTCATTTGCGTTCTTCCAGCGATGTTGCATATAGGACCCGCTGACCAGCGTTTAGAAAATCGTCTAGCTGATGAGAACTAAAACAGATAGAGCTCACCGTAACAGATAAATCTTATGATTCCTTCGCAATTCTTTTGGTTTTGGTATTTCCAAGAAACATAAAACAGGAAGTCATCTTGAATGCAGTGGCGTAACAGCCGGGGGGGGGGGGGGGGCAGGGGGGGGGGCAGAGTGCCCCCATGAAGGATTTCAGCGGGAAAATCCGCCAAACCACCGGGAAAAATGAAAGGGAGGGAAAGGAAGAAAAAGGGAGGGAAGGGAAGAAAAAAGAAGGGAGAAAGGGAAAGGAAGAAGAAAGGAAAAGAAAGAAGGAGAAAGAGAAAGAAAAGGAGAAAGGAAAGACAAGAAGGAAAGAAGAAAGGGAAGAAGAAGGAGAACAGGAAAAGGAAAAATGAAAAGAAAGGGGAGAAAGAAGAAGGAGAGAGAGGAAAAGAGGGAAAGTGGAAGGAAAAGAAAAAAAACAAGGGAAACAAAAGAAATGAGGGAAAATTTAGTACCAAAACCCCGGACTTTCCGGGTTCTCCACTCCCTGGCACCCCGCAGTGGCTTTCCCTGTTAGACCCCCATCAGGGGCCCCTAAGTCAGAACGCTTGGCCCCCACCCGCTAAGGGCTTCGCAACAAGCAACTCGCGGTGCAGGGCTCACCTCCGCATATTCTATTTCTAGACTTAGATACCGGGAATTTTCGGCTCTGCCCTCCCCCCCCCCCCCCCCCCCCCCCCCACCCCCCCCCCCCCCCCCCCCCCCCCGCCCCCCCCCCCCCCCCCCCCCCCTCCGATAACAGGCAGAGAATGTAAGAGACCAGGATCAGTCAACGAACAATTCAAAGAACGTCAGAGCTTCCGCGCTTCGCGCGGGAGGGAAATCACCCATCCCTGCACCCTCCCCCTAGCATGCCTAGGGAGTGCGCTTTGCACTACCGTCCTCCTAAAGTGAAATCCTAGCTACACCAATGATTCTAGACTTAATTACCGGGAAATATTTGACCATGCCCCCTCCCCCCACAACAGGCAAAGCGTAAGAAGAGCGAGAACTGACAGCGAAAAAACGTCGGAGCTTCCGCGCTTTGCGCGGGAGGGGGGGGGGGGGAAACTCCCATCCTCCCTGCACCCTCCCCCTTAGGGAGCACTTCCGTCCTCCTAAAGTGAAATCCTAGTTACGCCGCAGAAGACTTAATTACCGACAACTAACAATTCAAAGAACGTCGGAGCTTCCGCGCTTCGCACGGGAGGGGGAAACCCTGCACCCTCCCCTCTAGGGAGCACTACATGGCATAAATTCCGGGGGGGGTGGGGGATCTATCACCCCCACTTGGGGGAGAGTGGGGGGATGGTGTGTACAATTCCTCCGTGCAGATACACTTTTTAGGGAAGAAAGAAAATACATTTTAACTAATCAGTAAAAATTCTGAAGATCTATCATGAACAACCGTCATATTTTAGAATTTCTATTTGAAAATGCTATTGAAAACAAAAAAGTGGTTATTTTTGGCTCGCTCGCTCGTCGAAATCTTAGGATTTCCATCCGAAAATGCGATTAAATCGAGAAAAGTGGTTATTTTTGGCTCGCTCGCTTCGCTCTTTCGCCATATCTTAGAATTCTTATTAAAAAATGCGATTCAAACCGGAAAAGTGGTTATTTTCTGCTCGCTCGCTTCGCTCGCTTGTAAAATAGATATCAAAATGTGTTTGATAGGGGGAAAAAAAATCGTTTTAAAAAGTTTTCAATCCCCCCACTCCTCAAATTGGATTTACGCCTGTGGAGCACTAGGTCCTCCTAAAATGCAGTCCTAGCTACGCCACAGATTCTAGACATATACTAGTTACCGGGAAATTTTGGGCTCTGTCCCCCCCCCCCCCCCCCCTGATAACAGGTGCCTGTTACGCCCCTGCTTGAATGCCATCTGAATGAATTTACCCTGGAATGTGCTTTACTTCTAAAGAGTTTTAAAGTATAAGCAGTTTAGACAAGTGATTTTGTTCTAGGCAGGTTTTGCATATCATGACCAAATAAGAATAGGGAATTCGATTACGTAAGTCTTCTACAGTTAAGAATGAAGATTATCTAAATAAACATAACACTATACTAAACAGTCAGATTATTAGCGTAGAATTCATGTAAATTTAACAGTTTATAATTGTTCATGGACGATGTTATCATAGTAACATGCTTTTTATTACTGTCATGATCATCATACCTTCCGCGTTCCTCCCCCCCCCCCCCCCCAACACAGTCTCCGCTATTCGGGTGTCCACCTCCCCCTTTTTTTTTTTTATGTTTTATTGTAAAACTACTTATTGTACAGTGACAGCAAAACTTCACATAATTTTATAGTATACAACTACTTAAAATACCTACACAAATGATGACAAGACTGGGTGTCCTCATCCTTTTATGATATAATGCATTTATATAAACAAATTCTTTTTTCTGAAAGAAATAAAGGCGAAATTAGATGTAAAGAAAGTATGTCTTCATTTGCTTGAGTTAGATGGTTATTATATGCGAATAAAAATCTTCTTTTGTGTTGAATAAAACCGAGTAATTTATATCGAAACTTATTTTCTCTCCCTCTCAGCGGCGTACACCACTGATTGCCCCGACTTACCACGGCGAACTCGTGGGGTCCTTTGGGAGTACGTTGCACGATTGTTCAGGGGACGGTTGTATGCTGAGGATGATTAGAACGCTACGAATCATTGGATTCTCTTACGACGGAAGTGCGCCAGGTAAATGAAATGATTATAAAGATGACAGTTAGGATGTTTAAGAGATTTTCTTATTATTGTTCTTATTGTTATTATAATTGCTATCAATATTAGCAATATCAATATTATCGATTACAGTATTTCATGATTATCATTATTTATGATTGTTGTCATTAATTTTCATTATTATCATAAATAACAAAGGTTATGCTATTTTTACAAATATCATTGCTCTTATTATTATTATCATCATAAATGATATTGTTATGTTATTTTTACAATTATCATTGTTATTATTACAACATTGTTGTATCATAATTGCCATCATCATCATCACCAATATAATCATCTTGAGTGCTTTTTGTGATACTATCGTTTCTGATTTTTCATTTCATGTGTTTCGCAAGGAAAAACAATCTTCCAATTGTGATGTTTATGTGGATAACTTAAGTAGTTGTTATGTACAGTTTTTTTATCGCTGAGAAAGAGCTACCTTATATGAATTAAAACGAATAAAATAGATAAAAAAAATAAAGTAGAGTAGATAGAGTAGAAGTAATAATAGCAAATGTATAATAGTGAAAAAAACACTCTTGTCTCTCACATCTCTTATCCATCTATCTCATGCTAATGAATAGATGCGTTCCTGTGGGGAGGAGAGACGGGCTCATCGCCATCCTCCAACGGATTCATCATCCCAAAAGAAGATGGAACGTATGATATTTTCTTATATATTTGTTTACATTTTCGTTTTAGTTGCAGCGAGTCAAGATTTAGGCTATTTTGTTTCACATGATCTTTCCAACAACATCTTATGTTACGAGTATCTTTATATATCTGTTGACCGTATTAAGTTGATAGTCCCAGACCTCGGATCAAACCATTGCATGAAGCTGAATTGTACTCTTTAATCAATTGATTTTGGGCATTCCATAATACTCGGTAACGAGTATGACACTAAATGACCTTGGACTTGCCATTCATCACCTTCAAACACCTTCCCCCCCCCCAACTCTCCATCTGTTTAAGTTTCTTCCTCAGTCTAAATATTTTTTTCTCTCCATCCCTACATTTTTTAAAATTACTGTCTGTAACCATTTTCTTCCTCATTCAAATTCTACCTGTTTTCCTCCCTCCCTCACCCCCCCCCCCCTTTTCCCCTCTCCCGTTATTATTCAGCTGAAA
>CM057159.1:11098745-11114771 GCA_029962745.1 Echinometra lucunter | reverse complement strand
TAGTAGTAGTAGTAGTAGTAATAGTAATATCATTATTTTCATATATGTTACATATTATCATTATTATTATTATTATTATTATTATTATTATTATTATTATTATTATTATTATTATCATCATCATCATCATTATCATTTTCATCTTATCAGTAATAGCTTCTATTGTTAATTTTTTTTTTTAATTTCTTCTAGTTTACAAGTAATCGGTCGTTACACTGGACAAACCATCACTGTGACACTTATCGACAATATCACTGTGGCCGACATCGGTCACATCGGATTGTGGTGCGTACTCTTCAGGCAAGACTTTGGTCACGTCGATATTCCTTCGCTAAATGTACTCAACATTCCACCCTTGCCTCTGCCACCTCCTCCTACAACGACAGCAGGTCGACGACGGCAGCGAGGACGACGACCACAGCGAGTACGACAACAACCGTTAAGACTGAATAAGGAGATAATTAATGTAGTGGAGTAAATGTAGAATAGAAATAGAAGTAGAAGAAGCAGCAGCAGCAGTATAGATGTAGATGAAGTTACTTTTGATAATTCCATCCAACAACTGAACAACTGGAGGAGGTTGCCGTGGTCCAGTGGTTACACACTTGTTTTAACTGGGCAATTTCAGATCAGGTTTTTACGGGGGGGGGGGGGGGGGTCAATTTCTCCCCACTCCCTATGATCTCGGAGACCGATTGTCCGATTCACGCGAACTATTGCGTGGAGGTACATTGAAATAATAGTGACGCGTTTATGTTTTCGTTTAAAACGATCCAATGTTAAATATGCAATTATGCGCATATCAATTACCAAATTTAGGTACTTTTGATAATTTCTTTAATTTTTCACACCAAAAAAAATATAATAAAAAGTATCATATCAAATTCAAAATGCCATCACAGGCATAGATAGGTTTGAGGTATTTACATTGTTTATTTTGGGTTTTTCTCTCTTTACATATCAAGGTAATTTGTTGTTGTGGTTGAATGGGGTTTTTACAGACGCGTATCAGTCAAGTATGATTACTATACGTCTGGGACCCACCTTCAACCATCCGAAAGACGTCAAAGCGGAAACAGTATCCGGAATATCAATAATACCATACTTCAACAAAATATTTAGATTTACAGTGGACACCAGGTCTAAATATTTTCAGTACAAAGTTTTTAAATAGAATTCTGTTTTTAATGACAGTTTGTTCAAGGTGAAAATTACCGGTAATGAGTCATGTACATTCTGCAGTACTGAAAAGGAAACCGTTGAACATTTCTTTTATAATTGCATTTTTAGCAAAAACAGTTTGGGTTAATGTAGAAGATTGGTAATCTTCTCTTTTTTCACGCTTAAGTTTTTTCCTCATGTTATAATTTTTTGGTCATAAGAAAAAAAATATGATTCATTGCACTGCATTAATGTGCTTGTAAAACAACAGTTTTTTTTCTAGACTGATAAGTCCATAGCCGTTTTTCACAAAGTAAAAATGTAATACAGACATGATGCAAAGATGAGCGTATTATGAATGGAAAAAGAAATGAGTTTATATTGATATGGCATGTTGAGCATTTATTTGATTAATGACAGTTGTAGACGTGAAACTTTCATTTATTGTATAAAATTGTCCATTGGGGGAAATATGGAAAAAAATGCAAAAATGATATGGACAACAAATGCATATCAAAACAGAAACTTTCTCTCTTATAAAAGAGCGGTATCTACCCATTTGCGTTCTTCCAGCGATGTTGCATATAGGACCCGCTGACAGCGTTTAGAAAATCGTCTAGCTGATGAGAACTAAAACAGATAGAGCTCACCGTAACAGATAAATCTTATGATTCCTTCGCAATTCTTTTGGGTTTTGGTATTTCCAAGAAACATAAACAGAAGTCATCTTGAATGCAGTGGCGTAACAGCCGGGGGGGGGGGGGGGACAGGGGGGGGGGCAGAGTGCCCCCCCTGAAGGATTTCAGCGGGAAAATCCGCCAAACCACCGGGAAAAATGAAAGGAGGAAAGGAAGAAAAAGGGAGGGAAGGGAAGAAAAAAGAAGGGAGAAAGGGAAAGAAGAAGAAAGGAAAAGAAAGAAGGAGAAGAGAAAGAAAGGAGAAAGGGGAAAGAAAGAAGGAGAAAGGGAAAGGAAGAAGATAACGGAAAAGGAAAAAAATGAGAAAGGGGAGAAAGAAGAAGAGAGAGAGGGAAAGAGGGAAAGTAAGAAAAAGAAAAAAAAAACAAAGGGAAACAAAAGAAATGAGGGAAAATTTAGTACCAAAACCCCGGACTTTCCGGTTCTCCACTCCCTGACCCCGCAGTGGCTTTCCTGTAGACCCCCATCAGGGCCCTAAGTCAGAACGCTTGGCCCCACCCGCTAAGGGCTTCGCAACAAGCAACTCGCGGTGCAGGGCTCACCTCCGCATATTCTATTTCTAGACTTAGATACCGGGAAATTTTCGGCTCTGCCCTCCCCCCCCCCCCCCCCCCCCCCCCTCCGATAACAGGCAGAGAATGTAAGAGACCAGGATCAGTCAACGAACAATTCAAAGAAACGTCAGAGCTTCCGCGCTTCGCGCGGGAGGGGAAAATCACCATCCCTGCACCCTCCCCCTAGCATGCCTAGGGAGTGCGCTTTGCACTACCGTCCTCCTAAAGTGAAATCCTAGCTACACCAATGATTCTAGACTTAATTACCGGGAAATATTTGACCATGCCCCCTCCCCCCACAACAGGCAAAAGCGTAAGAAGAGCGAGAACTGACAGCGAAAAAACGTCGGAGCTTCCGCGCTTTGCGCGGGAGGGGGGGGGGGAAACTCCCATCCTCCCTGTACCCTCCCCCTTAGGGAGCACTTCCGTCCTCCTAAAATGAAATCCTAGTTACGCCGCAGAAGACTTAATTACCGACAACTAACAATTCAAAGAAACGTCGGAGCTTCCGCGCTTCGCACGGGAGGGGGGAAACTCCCCCTCCCTGCACCCTCCCTCTAGGGAGCACTACATTGGCATAAATTCCGGGGGGTGGGGGATCTATCACCCCCACTTGGGGAGAGGGGGGATGGTGTGTACAAATTTCCTCCGTGCAGATACACTTTTTAGGGGAAGAAAATACATTTTAACTAATCAGTAAAAATTCTGAAGATCTATCATGAACAACCGTCATATTTTAGAATTTCTATTTGAAAATGCTATTGAAAACAAAAAGTGGTTATTTTTGGCTCGCTCGCTCGTCGAAATCTTAGGATTTCCATCCGAAAATGCGATTAAAATCGAGAAAAGTGGTTATTTTTGGCTCGCTCGCTTCGCTCTTTCGCCATATCTTAGAATTCTTATTAAAAAATGCGATTCAAAACCGGAAAAGTGGTTATTTTCTGCTCGCTCGCTTCGCTCGCTTGTAAAATAGATATCAAAATGTGTTTGAGAGGGGAAAAAAAAAATCGTTTAAAAAGTTTTCAATCCCCCACTCCTCAAATTGGATTTACGCCTGTGGAGCACTAGGTCCTCCTAAAATGCAGTCCTAGCTACGCCACAGATTCTAGACATATACTAGTTACCGGGAAATTTTGGGCTCTGCCCCCCCCCCCCCTGATAACAGGTGCCTGTTACGCCCCTGCTTGAATGCCATCTGAATGAATTTACCCTGGAATTGTGCTTACTTCTAAAGAGTTTTAAAGTATAAGCAGTTTAGACAAGTGATTTTGTTCTAGGCAGGTTTTGCATATCATGACCAAATAAGAATAGGGAAATTCGATTACGTAAGTCTTCTACAGTTAAGAAATGAAGATTATCTAAATAACATAACACTATAATAAACAGTCAGATTATTAGCGTAGAATTCATGTAAATTTAACAGTTTATAATGTTCATGACGATGTTATCATAGTAACATGCTTTTTATTACTGTCATGATCATCATACCTTCCGCGTCCCTCCCCCCCCCCCCCCCCCCCACACACAGTCTCCGCTATTCGGGTGTCCACCTCCCTTTTTTTTTTATTTATGTTTTATTGTAAAACTACTTATTGTATACAGTGACAGCAAAACTTCACATAATTTTATAGTATACAACTACTTAAAATACCTACACAACTGATGACAAGACTGGGTGTCCTCATCCTTTTATGATATAATGCATTTATATAAACAAATTATTTTTTCTGAAAGAAATAAAGGCGAAATTAGATGTAAAGAAAGTATGTCTTAATTTGCTTGAGTTAGATGGTTATTTATATGCGAATAAAAATCTTCTTTTTGTGTGAATAAAACCGAGTAATTTATATCGAAACTTATTTTCTCTCCCTCTCAGCGGCGTACACCACTGATGCCCCGACTTACCACGGCGAACTCGTGGGGTCCTTTGGGAGTACGTTGCACGATGTTCAGGGGACGGTGTATGCTGAGGATGATAGAACGCTACGAATCATTGGATTCTCTTACGACGGAAGTGCGCCAGGTAAATGAAATGATTATAAAGATGACAGTTAGGATGTTTAAGAGATTTTCATTTATTATTGTTATTATTGTTATTATAATTGCTATCAATATTAGCAATATCAATATTATCGATACAGTATTTTCATGATTATCATTATTTATGATTGTTGTCATTAATTTCATTATTATCATAAATAACAAAGTGTTATTGCTATTTTTACAAATATCATTGCTCTTATTATTATTATCATCATAAATGATATTGTTATTGTTATTTTTACAATTATCATTGTTATTATTACAACATTGTTGTTATCATAATTGCCATCATCATCATCACCATCATATTCATCATCTTGAGTGCTTTTTGTGATACTATCGTTTCTGATTTTTCATTTCATGTGTTTCGCAAGGAAAAACAATCTTCCAATTGTGATGTTTATGTGGATAACTTAAGTATGTTGTTATGTACAGTTTTTTATCGCTGAAAGAGCTACCTTATATGAATAAAACGAATAAAATAGATAAAAAAAATAAAGTAGTGATAGAGTAGAAGTAATAATAGCAAATGTATAATAGTGAAAAAAAAACACTCTATGTCTCTCACATCTCTTATCCATCTCATCTCATGCTCATGAATAGATGCGTTCCTGTGGGGAGGAGAGACGGGCTCATCGCCATCCTCCAACGGATTCATCATCCCAAAAGAAGATGGAACGTATGATATTTTCTTTATATATTTGTCTTTGCATTTTCGTTTTAGTTGCAGCGAGTCAAGATTTAGGCTATTTTGTTTCACATGATCTTTCCAACAACATCTTATGTTACGAGTATCTTTATATATCTGTTGACCGTATTAAGTTGATAGTCCCAGACCTCGGATCAAACCATTGCATGAAGCTGAATTGTACTCTTTAATCAATTGATTTTGGGCATTCCATAATACTCGGTAACGAGTAGGACACTAAATGACCTTGGACTTGCCATTCATTCACCTTCAAACACCTTCCCCCCCCCCCAACTCTCCATCTGTTTAAGTTTCTTCCTCAGTCTAAATATTTTTTTTCTCTCCATCCCTACATTTTTTGAAATTACTGTCTGTAACCATTTTCTTCCTCATTCAAATTCTACCTGTTTTCCTCCCTCCCTCACCCCCCCCCCCTCTCTTTCCCCTCTCCCGTTATTATTTAGCTGAAATGATGACTAAAAGAAAAAAATTCTTATTCTACTATTTTTCCTAAACAAGATAATTAATTTTACTTGACCACCATGGACATTTTCCCCAAAATTGAGTGGAATTTTTCCAGTCATGATTTCAACCGAAAATTGGATATTAGCTCAGCTGTGTATAAGATTGCTTAAAATCACTCAGACACACATGTACAACTACCATACTGTAAGGCAATTTCAGTTTTGCGTAGAAAAGTTTGAAACTCATTTTTCAATCTTTGATTTTAGAAAAAATATATTTCAAGTACTGCAGCATTATTCATTAATCTTAAAAGTAAAGGTGGTGCAAAATCTACCCCCTCTCTCTCCCGTTCTCCATCTATTTTGGTGCAGTCTCTCTCTTTTTTAAATCCTGTAAATTTCGCTTTTCGACCGATTACCTTGTTATTACATATTTGTGTTTTGCAAACAAATCTTAATCAGAATTTTATCCTCATGAACGCTTTTACATTTTGCCAATTTAGTTTGTATCAACATGTTGGCTGACATTTTGAAAAAAAAAATCTTCTTTTGCTCAGTAAACCAAGATCAATTTACTTTCATTCGCTTCAGTATTATTCTGTGAGGATTATATTGTCATCGCCTACAGTTTAAATGTTGTAAGCCGCTATGAGTTTGTAAAAAACTAAATCTAACCATTTTTGTGTCTTTCAAAAGCGAGGATAAACTGGGATATTATTCCAGCGCCGACATCTCGGTGACTCTCCCCCCAACGAAGACCGTCTCGAACCTTGCCTGGGTTTCCGTCTGGTGTCGTCAATTTGCTGTAAATATATTTATTTATTTTTCATTTAAAGAAATACTGGGCACGTCCAAACTAATTTGTTCCCTATGTCACCTTTCGCACCTCAGATTATTTTGTATTTACAGTGTATTGCATTATTTGAGAGCCCTGCTATTGATTTGATCAGATGATTATGAAGTTGAACATGTTTTATGTCAATTTATGTTCAGAACTATTAACCACAACAATACCTTATTTCAAAATACAGTTAACCCATAGAAGTACAGAGCTTTTTAGAGGTCTAAATTAATCATCTTCATTCCTCAAATTGGCAACAAAAAATATTTTTTCCACTCTTACATAATTTGAAAAAAAATATAGATATAACATGAACCCAAATGAATTATGATTGCAAAATTTAAGCTGTAACTGCCAATCTGAACATGGAAATAGTGATTACATCATATTCATGGCATCGCCAATTTTAAGAATTTAATGATTAGTTACACTTAAATTGCTCTAATTCGAGAACGCCACACCATACAACGATGGGAATGGGCTAAAATTTTCAGTGCATTTTTCTCTTTCTGCTCATGTATGATATGTACTGCCCAACATTTTGGACCAACAGATACTGCAAAAGTGTCTCCTAAAGGTGACACTGTACCTCAATGGGTTAAATAGCAGCTCTTTGACTGCTGTCCTTTTCCATGTGTTTTTGTTACCTTTGTTGTTTGTTTTTTGTAATACAGGCTCAATTATAATCTTAACATCATATGATTTTTAAAAGAATTTCATATGATGAATAATGTATACATTGTCTTGTTTTAATTTTTTTTAGAGATGAAATGAATAACAAACTGAACTGAAATAAACTGAACGTATGGGACACCAAAATACCACATATCTTGGACTTTATTCTCTCATATTTATCTTCTAACCTCTTTATTCTGTAAGCCTGGTATCGGGAGTAAGCCGGCCATACATTCACGGACTGTAAACTCTGCAGAAAAAGTATTTTGATGAAATTACAAAGCCATGAAGGTACCGCGCAAGTACAATCAAATCACCATGATTTAATGGTAATTTCGTCAAATTACCATGGTACCCATGGTAGTTTAAAAAAAAAAAAACCAAGGGAATACAATCCCAGGTCCTGTCTCCCCTCAAATCACCATGATTTAATGGTAATTTCGTCAAATTACCATGGTACCCATGGTAGTTTTTTTAAAAAAACAACAACAAGGGAATACAATCCCAGGTCCTGTCTCCCCTCCCCCCTCCTTTCCAACATCTCCATCATTCCTGCCCCCTTCCCCTCACTCGCCTCCCATTCTTCTCGAGGAAAAAAGAATAGTAAGGAGAAAAAGGAAACAATGCCGCGTTTCTGGCAGTTCAAACGTTATACCCTTCCCATATTCAAGTTTCTGTGAGTGATTAGAATTACCATTTCGTGATTCCATGATTATTTTGGGAAACGGGAAAAAATCTTTTCAGACTTAAAAAAAAACCCACTAATAATAATTCTGATATGTTTCCGTTCATTTATAGGCCAATTTCGGGGACGTCCTATTTCCATCGAATTTTGTACCACCTTCCCCTTACAACATCGGCCCTCTTGGGTTCTCTCCACTCGTTCACGCAACATCGGCCACAGCCGTGATCGTACTCGATCCCAAGCAAATACGATTTGAAAACCTATACTACGATGGATTCGGTCCGGGTGAGATATTCATTTGATAAACGGCTTGCTCTACAAGTATTACAAGATAATTCAGTTAATGAATATTTTCCAAGATACTGCCAGATTAGGACTAATTATAGATCAATAGCTGAACGATTCGATAATCATTTGAGATAATGCATCAATTAGTGATAAATCAGTGAATGATTCATTGATTAATTGTATGATATGAGTGATAGTAATTTTTTATGTAATGAAAATTAGGAATATTACTATTAGTTGCTATCGATATTTCTGTCAATAAGGTGGAGGTGCCGTGGTCGAGTGGTCTAAGGCGCTTGACTGGAGACGCGAAAGTCGGGGGTTCGATCCCCTCGGTGCGGCACTTATGCCCTTGAGCAAGGCATTTTATCTACATTGCTCTTTTATCGTACATGAAATAAATGAAAATGCTATAGACATTATTGATACCAACGTGTGCACGAGTTAAAAAAAATAATTCTATCCAAAAATTATTACCGCATGAAGATTCATTCTATAGAACATAAGCGGGTACGAACTAGATCGAATTTGTAGATGTATCTTGAACGTGCAACGAAACATTTAAGTTACTGAAAATGCCTTGATAATTCCTCAATTTTGCAGACGCTTATTTCTGGGTGGGACCCGGCGATACACCAAGCTATGACGAAGACTACAGAATCCCAGATGAAACTGGAAGGTAAGAAATTACCATTGTTATAGAGGGCGGGGCAGGAGAAAATAGAATGATGATGGTGATTGCTTGGTGATTCATTTCAAGAAGTGGACATTTGTGATAAGTAGACCTCTATAATTTCCTTGTAATAATTTTTTATAATGGACGTCTTCGTTAAGCATATTTAAAACATATTTAATAAAAGCATTGTTCACATTTTGTAAGCTTTGTCAACATGACACTTGCCATTGGCACGCATCTGTACATTCATAACATTTTTGTTCGATGAAGAAGCTAATTGAAAGAAAAGAAATGGAAAAAAATATCAAAATAAAAAAAATAATCTAAACAAACCTCCAAAAAGCTTAAAGTGTCTTAAAGCCTTCTCTCCTACAGACAAATTGAGAGCCATCTATCAAAATACCAGATAAACAGGCTACTCCGTCGCATTTGTACTCAGTAGCCAGGATACGGCAGGAGGTTAAATTCTGAATCCATTTCTGAGACAGACGCACATGATGTGCCTCTGTTATGGTCAAATCTTAAATGGTTTGTTTTACCCGACTGCTAAGAAAGCAGCAGTAAATCAATACCCATGACCAAAAAAGAAAATGAATAAAAAAAAAACCATAGGATGTATAAACATTCATCTTGTATCCTGTTCTCATTAAATGTTATTTGACTCTGAAAATTAATTGCATTTAAATTTTAGTCTAATTAAGTGAATCACATTATCTTCAGTTTGCAGAAGCTCGGTCAGTACACTGGACAAACCGTCACTGTGACACTCATTGATAATATCACTGTGGCCGATATCGGTCACATCGGGCTATGGTGCGTGCTCGCTCGGCAGGATTTCGGCCACGTCGATATTCCTTCGTTTGATGTACTCAACATTCCACCCTTGCCGCTGCCGCCTCCTCCAACAACGACAGCGGGTACGACAACGATAGAGGCTTCCACCATCCCGATGGTAAGAACGTGTGCTCGGGGTGGTATCAAAAACCGGTACTACGACACGGTCAAACAAAACGAAACCTAAAGCTCAGGTTTGGAGCCTCACCTCAGGAACCAGTAACAACCTAAACTCTATAGATCTATTCCCGTATAGGGTCCTATCCTATATCTAAATTGTTGTCTCTCTACTTTACTTTATGCTTCCATACCTTAACTGCGGGACTTTGGCATGGGGCAACTCTACATGACAACATTTGAACAGATTATTTCCACTATAAAAAAGGCCATGAGGGTTGTATGCCTGTACCGGTTATCTGTCACATACTTACAAGCTTTTTCATAATAATAAATCCTGACTTAAACCTTTATAACTTATATCAATTTATGTTCCAACTAATTCGTAACGAGCTTACGAATATTCTCCCAGATTTGTTTACTACTAACAACACCCTCCATAACTCCCCAACAAGACAATTAAGGTTTACCAACAAGACAGCATTGAGATTTGTCAGTGAAGCCTCATGCTTCTCATACAAGAGGTCCTGGGATCGATCCATGCTCATTGCTTACATCCTTGGACACGGTGGTTTTTTGTTTTTGTTGATGTTGTTGTTGTTTTTTTTTTTTTATTAAACTTTGTTCCTCTCGACCAAAATACATTTAATGGACGATAGGAAATTCGGGGAAGTGATACATTCAGAACCCTCGGAGCTGTACAGTAACTGGGTTACATGGACGTAGAGAGTATTTCTTGCTTATTTTCCTCGGCGTAAATACCGATTAGGCTCACCGGGATGCGTCTTATTTTTTCGTAATCAATAAGACGCCACCGGGATAAGGAAGACCACATAGCCGTTAGGCCCATGTTTATGTCTTTTTTCCCCCTAGGACTTTTCTAACTGCGAAACGTTGGTCCAGGGCGAGCTTGTAGTCTGTTGGTGTATTGACGGTACGGACATCATCATTCGTCTCAGCAGCACCACCGATGCGGGGACGTATACCGCATTCGGTGTGAGTGGGTCTTCGACGGGGACCCAGATGATTGGTGGCGATGTCGTCGTGACTTTCGTAGACGATAACGGTGTGGCGCAGGCGGTCGATTACTATCTCAGCACTACAGCTCAAGTAAGAATCACCTTACAGTCCTCGAAATGAAGGCAGTAGGCCTAGTATAGCTATGTACAGACACACGAAGGCGCCAGGTAGCACGGAGTCATACATCTCCTCATCATTGATGGGAAAAGCAAATTAAACGGAGATAAAAAAGGAGGCAAAGGGGAAAGGCAAAGGGGATATTTGACAAAAATGAAAATACTCATCAATACAGCGATACGTGTCTTCAGTCTTCACGAAAATCTGACATGTCTGAAATAATGATTTTGTTTCGGCCCCACAATCTAAAATATTTCCTTCACCTTTCGATTTTTCCCCAAAGCGGTTGAATTATTTCCAGCTTGACAGTTGTCCTTTAAAAAGTCGGAAACACTTTAATTGAAAGTGCTTAAGTATACAAAATATGCATCCATTTATCAGTAGAACTTGAAATTCATTGCTTTAAAGCCTTATAGTAATACGTGATATGTTTTAACACTTTTATTCACTGAGCTGTTATCTTTAAAATGATTTCATTTCCAAGTGCTCACCTCAAAATGGCGCCGGAGCGTGCCCGGACGTCATCTCATCGTCATCGGCCTCTAACGACGTAACACTGGTCGAATCATCGAGAGACAACGGAATGACGCACATCGTTTATCGGAGACCTTTAGCAGCTAGTGGTAAATCAGTGATGCAGATATTCTTGTGACTATTAAACACGAGATCGAGACTGCGTTATTACACCACAAATTGAAATTTACATTTAGGAAAGTCCAAGCTATATACGGAGCTATAATAATCCGATGATAAACCGGCCACATCTAGGATATAATCAACTTCAATGATTTTACGAAGAACGTACCCGTACTAGAAATGGAATATCTATGAAATATGAATTGTCAGGCCAGACGTGATGTCAGCGCATGTTCAGAAAGCCACAATACTCGGTAACAAGTGGGACAGCCATTGACCAAATACATTGGACTAATATTATTTTGCATTTCTTTTTGATGATATCACTCTCGTGTGGCGTGAAAAAGAACGCGCCAGCTCTGACGCAGTCCACCGTCCGCAGAAATGGCGCCTCGTGTCCAACAGGCATTAGATTAAAGATATCGAAACCTGAAAATGCCACCATCCAAAAGACGTGACTCAGACTCGAACTTGGGTCCGCTGAATCAGTTTATGACTTCCACTGTCATGACTGTTAGCTGGATTGCAGGCGCACGCCACAAAACCCCCAGTTGAAAGTGTCTGTGTTCATCTTATTTCAGATGCTACCTACGACAAAGCGATCTCTACGTCAGCACCTACGTATGTCATCTGGGCTAGAGGGTTGATTAATGCTGATGGCAGGGTTGCATATCACTTTCAACAACGCTCATCAGGTAAGATAACAGACAGACAAATAAACAAGCGAACAAACAAATACAAACAAAAAGTGATCCCAACAAACAGACTTACATACATGATGATCTGGGCTAGGAGGTTGATCCATATTGATGGAAGGCTTGCGTATCGCTCACGACAACGCTCATAAAGATTTTTAAAAAAAAACCCAGACAGACCGACAAAGAAAAAAAAAACGCGATCACAACAAAAAGACCTATGTACGTGATCTGGCTAGAGGGCTGCTCACAGCTAATGACAGGGTGGCATATCACTCAAAATTGCCGCTTGTTAATAAATACACACATAACCCTCGTGAAATCTGACTGGGTGAAATATAAGGATTTTGGAGGGGAAAAAAGAAAAGAAACGTACTAGGTGTAAAACAGCACAAATTCATTCTTATTAGACTTCTATTCAGTTATATCGGCTCTACCAGTAAACTGGAAGCATGTTTGCAAAGACTCTCCTAAGAAAAATGTTAATTATCAAGAAAAAATAATGAAATATCATGAAAAAAAGTAGCGAAAGTGTGTAGACTAATCCATAATTTGCGTTTTGACCGAATCTTTAAAGTTCCAATTTCACAAAAGAAATGGGAAGGTTATCGATCCGAGTCAGCCCTGACTGTTTCCCCTTTTTGCTGGACTTTCGTTCGGCTGTAGCGGAGCTTTTGTCCTCGGGGTATTCCCACGTTCTATTTTGTAGTGTTTGTAATGTTATGGGTTTTTTTACTGCTGCTTTTTTTCCAATTACGGTTTATTCTTATTTTGTCTGCCTTTCCTTTTTCAATGTTTTTTTGTGTATTTTTGTTTTATATTGTATCTTGTCAGTCATGTAAATATTTGATTCTGTTGATTTATTTTAATAAAACATACAAAAAAGAAAAGAAAAAAAAGAAATGGGAAGGTATTCTTTCAGTATCGATTGTTGACTAGAATGACTCCGTTTAAATGTTCGCTATCCACTAAGCATGCTAAGTTAAGGTACTTTCAGTTTAAAATAATTCATAATATTCTCGGTGTTAATAAGTCTTTGAAATGTTTGATTCTGTTGGTATATCTCACTCTGATGTAGGTACTTTTTGTTCAGAAGAAACTGGAACTATAGCTCACTTATTTTGGTGCTGCCCCTTAACTCGTTGATTCTCAGATGATTTTGAAAAATATACCTACAAAAATGAAATCAAGTTAACTTTAAAGAAATTTATCTCGGAAATATATCTGTGGCATCCCATGTGGAAACTATTCCTCATTTAATTTCGTTATTTTGTATGTGAAAAAAATAAAATATTTTCAATTAGATGTTTGACGGGTTCTTTATCGTCTTTATCCTTCCAAAAGAAATCAAAATATAAGTTTAAAATCCATGATAAAATCTTAATGCAACAAGATAAGTTTATCTTATTTCTTGATAGATGGAGGCACGTCCGGCTTATTTAGATTCTAGAATATCGTTGTTCTTTTTTCATTGTACCTTGTTTTTCAAACATAGGCCTATCATGTATCGATCATTTGGTATATTTCTTATACTTTTCATGCACGGAGAAAACTTGAATAAACACTTTGTTTGAAAAAAAACCCGGCACATAATCATTTTGTCCATGAATTTGAGTTCCGAAGATTTCGAGAGCAAAGATTCAAAAGGAAATAAAGATCCAGCTTGTCATTGTTTTTTTTTTTTTAAACTTAAATATTCTGCTTGGAAACAGAATTATTCTGTCAGTATCTGATAATGAATTAAACCGAAATACACATCACTGTGATCTATTCATTTTCCAAGACCTATATAAGCCTGTGAAGTAACAAACCTTCTCTCTGTCTCTGTATCTCTGTCTTTCTTTCTCTCTCTCTCTCTCTCTGTCTATGACACCAGCTAACTCCAACCTTCAGATCAACTTTGGTCTGGCAATTAGCACAACGTGTCCTGCAATGGGCCAGGCCACGGCCATGCCGCCTAGCAACCCGTCAGCCACCGCCGCCACCACCACCACCACCACCCCGGAGGAGGAGGAGGGCTGGACCATTGAGGGCATCGTGGAGTTAGAAGATGCAACGTTCACAGTGGAGATGGGATTGACTGGGGGTCAGAAGGGATACAACTACATCACTGGTAAGTCAGAATTGGTGACTGTACTTTAATATGCATCGGTGACCTAATCGGGAAGCGGGGGGGGGGGGGGTGAGCCTGTCTGTGGGAGATTCCCCTAAGCATCCTTTCGGAATGATCGGACTCTGCACTTGAAGTTATTATATCAATTCCATCCTCGTGGTCATTACTACTACCATTAACATCATGGTCATCATCATCATCATCATCATCATCATCATCATCATCTTTATAATCATTCTTCTTCCTCCTCTTTCTAATTGTAATCATCATCATCATCATCATCATCATCATCATCATCATCTTCATTATTATCATCTTCATCCTCATATCACCACCACCACGAAAAGAAGAGAGAGAGAGAGAGAGAGAGAGAGAGAGAGAGAGAGAGAGAGAGAGAGAGAATGGAACATAGCATTACCCTAATTATAATTCTTGTAATTTTTACCACCCATGTCTTAAATAGTTATACTAGTATGTATATCAATATATCTATTGAGGTTTGTACAAGACTAGTGTAACTAGAGAGAGAGAGAGAGAGAGGGGGGGGTGCATTTTTCGGTGCAATTTCTGATAAGCTCGTAATTTGATATTTAGCCCGTGGAACCCCTGCAAAAGCATTGATTTGTTTTGATTTTTTTCGGGTTTTTTTTTTTTTTTTGGGGGGGGGGTGTTACGTTTTGGCCTATCCAGCTGGTGAAAAAAGGAGTTTGAGCAAGGCGTAAAAAATTAGATGTTTGATCTGTAAATCGTCACGATATTCAAACATTGCTTTTTGGTATAGGAAGTGTTGGTTGGGGTATCGCTTGGTTTATCGACGGCCTGCTTATTCCTGAGCTCACTCTCCGTCGCGGTAAAACTTACAGATTCTTAGTAAGCGGAGGGGACAATCCGACCTTCAGTGGCAACTATCATCCGTTCTACATCACTGATGATTCGTCAGGAGGCTACGCCCAACTGCCTCCACAAGAACAGCAGGTATGAATAAATATTTTTTAAAGCCAAGTATAAAAATTATAAACAAAGACACAAACAGAAAAGATTTTGAAAATCGAGAGGAAAAAAGCCCTAGATGATGAAATGAAAGCTAAGATATAAATAGGGAAGGTCCACAAATAGTTGTTTGGTTTTAGCCTAAAGTCAACTTGCTCTTACTTGTTAAAAACTAACAAAACAACAAAAAAAAACATTTTCTTATTAATCATTTGCTTTTAATCAAAACTTATTAAGAGATGAGAGATAGTGACATCTTAAATATAAATACGAGAACTTCCTTTGCAAAACGTAATATTCTCTCGTCCTTACTTTGAAAAAAAAAATCGAACCCACATAGATCGATGCATTAACAATGAAAATATGATCTGCTTTTCCTCTTTTTTTTTTCATCCCGCCTCTCCCCCCCCCCCCCCCCATCCTCATTGTTTTCAGGAAATCGCAATCTACGCCGGACCAGAAGGTAAGATATTTTTCATCTCAAAAATTCTTTTCTTCTTCTTTTTCTTGTATTTTGTCTCCATTTTCATCGTCTTATTCATTTCGGCATTCATCATCATCATCATCATCATCATCATCATCATCATCATCATCATCATTATCATCATCATCAACATCATCAGTATCACCACCACCCCCACCACCACCACTACCACTACCACCACCATAGCCACACCATCACCACAATCATCATGCACCATTCCTTTTATCCTTTATATAATCAGATACCA
>CM057159.1:11018745-11096245 GCA_029962745.1 Echinometra lucunter | reverse complement strand
CGACAGAACGCTACGAATAGTTGGCTTCTCTTACGACGGAAGTGCGCCAGGTAAATGGTGGTGGTGATGCCGACGGCCATCCCGATAATCAGAAATATTAATGTGATGACGATGATGATGATGACGATGATAACATGGTTAAGATTTGTTTATGCTTCATTTGTTTATGACGTTATAATTATTATTATTATTATTATTATTATTATTATTATTATTATTATTATTATTATTATTATTATTATTATTATTATTTTATTATTATTATTATTATTATTATTATTGCTGTTTTCATCATCATTATCAATCATCATCATCATTATAATTATCATCATGATTGTTGTAACATATCATCAATTTTAATGTTTTTAATGATACCACTATTATCAGTGATTAGATAAGTTGTAGTAGATGTAGTAGATAATAATCATTATTCATCATCATCATTGTTGTTATTGTCACAGTCATCATATTCAATGTTTTAATGATGCCACTATTATAGTGATTAGATAAGTCGGTCGTAGTAGATGCACAGTATCAGTTTAACCTATATTATTTAAAATAATCAAAATAACATGAAAATACTTAATATGTCTCTCGTATTGTTTTATCCATCTCGTCTTTTGCTCATTTGATAGATGCGTTCCTATGGGGCGGAGAGACGGGCTCACCATCCTCCAACGGATTCATCATCCCAAAAGAAGATGGAACGTATGATATTTACTTTATCTTTGCATTTTCGTCTTAGTTGCAGCGAGTCCAGGCTGTTTTGTTTCCTTTTATTGTACCTAGAAATGCAGATGTAAAGTCAGTTGTGGAAGTTTTGAAACTCTCTGTTTCAAAACTTGAAACTTTGATTTTAACCAAAATATGTAATTTCAAGTAGCATTATTCATTACTCTTAAAAGTTAAGGTAGTGCAATACTTTCTTTAGCTCTTTTTTCTTCTCTATCTATTTCTGTGTAGTCCCTCCTTTTAATTTCTCTGCCATCTTCGCTGTTTAACTGTTCAAGCTTATGTCTATTGAAAAGATTATCCTGATTGTTCTTACATTGACCTGCTTGGCAAATTAATTCCTAATTGAAATACATCTTGATCAAAGTTTTTACTTTTTGTAAATTCAACTTGCTTGTCCTCTCGGCTGATATTTTGAATAACTCTTTTTTGGTCAGTGAACAAGCCTCTTTATTATTATTTAATATGTTCTGTCAGATTATTATCGTATTATCGCCCACAGTTTGAATTTCGTAAGTCTACGAGTTTGTGAAACTAAATAAAAACAATTTTATGTCTTTTTAAAGCGAGGATAAACTGGGATATTACTCCAACGCCGACATCTCGGTGACTCTCCCACCATCAAAGACCGTCTCGAACCTTGCCTGGGTTTCCGTCTGGTGTCGTCAATTCGCTGTAAATACCTGAACATTGTTTTGATCAAAGTAGTATAATCACAGTGAGCACGTCCCAGCTATTTCGTCCCCTAGGGGTGTTGTGATCTAGTGGAAATGTCTGAGGGCTGTGTACTTCAAGTTGCAGGGGTTTGAATCCCTGACGCATATAGCACTACTGTCCTTTGGCAAGACGTTAATCTATATTTGCCACTCTCGATCCAGGTGAGGTAAACACCTGGCAGGAATTATTGTAATGGCAGCTTGGCTAAATCTAGGGTGATAACTTTTACTGTCCTTTGGAATCACAGAGCCATTAGATCATGATGCGATATGCGCTGTACGAAAACGGAATATTGTTATTACATCAGCGACCACATCCCAGATTTTAGTGTATCCGATCTGACCGATCATTGTATTAATTTGATAGTTATAGCTTTGATGATTATGAACTTAAACATGTAAATTCAGTTTATATTTGTTAACGTATATAGGACGCAGACATACTAGGTATCTTTGACTTGCCATATGATTTTTTCCCCACAAACTTTTATTTGATTTTAATCACTGAATATTCTAATGCCCTCCCCTCTCCCACTCCCCGCCTCTCCACCATTCCCCTCTATGTCTGCCTATAACCCCTCCCCCGCCCCATCCCTTTCCTTTCTCCTCCCTCTCATCCCCCAGTTACCTACGAGTTGGTTGGATTTCAAATCATATTTCAAAAAAATATATATATTGTAGAGAGATAGAAAAGACGGTTCTTCTTTCCTGTCGGTCCCAGATTCATCCCTTAATCAGTTGTTTTAGCTTCTGTGAGTGATAGGAATTACAGTTTTGTGTATAAGCAGGAAAAATATAAGAGTTCTCTTAGATTTATAATAATTCTAATATGTTTCCGTTCGTTTACAGGCCAATTTCGGGCACGTCATATTTCCATCGAATTTCGTTCCACCTTCCCCTTACAACCTCGGCGAGCTTGGATTCTTTCCACTCGTCCACGGAACATCGGCCGCAGCCGTGGTCGTACTCGATCCCAAGAAAATACGATTTCAAAACCTATACTACGATGGATTCGGTCCGGGTGAGATATTCATTTGATAGAATGACAAAATAATGACTGAATGATTCGATCATTCTTTGGAAGAATGAATGGTTGATGATCGACTTAAGTCCTCTGTGTTCTATAGTTTTTAGATATCTTATATTTTAGCAATATTACTATCAGCTGCTATCAATATTCTATCCCAAAATTATTACTATATGAAGATTGATTAGTATAGAATCTGTACGTAATGCAACAAATTTATAGAAAGATCCTGGACATGAAACAACCTACCAGTTACTGAAAATTATTTCATAAATCCTCAATTTTTGCAGACGCCTATTTCTGGGTGGGACCCGGCAATACACCGAGCTATGACGAGGACTACAGAATCCCAGATGAATCTGGAAGGTAAGAAATTGTCAACATTATTTTCATGAAAGGGAGGGGGAGAGAAAAAAAATAGGGGAAGGGCAGGCAAAATGAAAATTATAGTGATTGCTTGGTAATTCATTATAAATAAATATAATATAAATAGGCCCATATAATTTTATTGTAATTTTCATCATAGTGGCAGGAACATCAAAATGAAATCATTCAAATTTTGTAAACTTTGTTCTTTCTTTCTTTTTGTCTCGCCCACCGGAGGTGAAGGCGAGACTAAGGGATCCAAATGTCGTCCGTCCGTCGTCCGTCCGTCGTCCGTCCGTGTCCGTCCGTCGTCCGTCCGTCGTCCGTCCGTCGTCCGTCCGTCGTCCGTCCGTCCGTCCGTCCGTCACAAACGTTATGAAAGATAACTTGGCAACCGTGACTCACTTTTCAACCAAACTTGGGTTGTAGATGCACTAAGGGGACCTGCATGTTATGGTCCAGTCAGAGGTCACATGGTAAGGTCAAAGGTCATTTCAGGTCAAACGTTAAAGTTTACGTGCAAGACTCTCTTATGACACAAAACTCTGCAACCGTGACTCACTTTTCAACCAAACTTGGGTTGTAGATGCCCTAAGCGGACCTGCATGTTATGCTCTAGTCAGAGGTCACATGGTAAGGTCAAAGGTCATTTTAGGTCAAACGTTAAAATTTACGTGCAAGACTCTCTTATGACACAAAACTCTGCAACTGTGTGACACTGTTCAATCAAACTTGGGTTGTAGATGCACTAAGGGGACCTGCATCTTATTGTCCAGTCAGAGGTCACATGGTAAGGTCAAAGGTCATTTCAGGTCAAATGTTAAAGTTGACGTGCAAGACTCTCTTATCACACATAACTTTGCAACCGTGACTCACTTTTCAACCAAACTTGGGTTGTAGATGCACTGAGGGGACCTGCATGTTATGGTCCAGTCAGAGGTCACATGGTAAGGTCAAAGGTCATTTCAGGTCAAACGTTGAAGTTTACGTGCAAGACTCTCTTATGACTCAAAACTCTGCAACCGTGTGACACTTATCTATCAAACTTGGGTTGTCGATGCACTAAGGGGACCTGCATGTTATGGTCCAGTCATAGGTCACATGGTAAGGTCAAAGGTCATTTCAGCTCAAACATTAAAGTTTACGTGCAAGACTCTCTTATGACACAAAACTCTGCAACCATGTGACACTTATCTATCAAACTTGGGTTGTAGATGCACTAAGGGGACCTGCATGTTATGGTCCAGTCAAGAAGCAGGGAAAGTACATGCACGTGAAAATGCAGTACCATTTCATAAAAAAACCCTTCTCATATTTTATCAAATGTTATTCCATCCCAGTTATTTCACAATGAGCTTTCGATACAGTTCTGTTGTGTGCCATCACAGATCGCGATATTTCTAGTTATTTTCACAAGTGGGCGAGACACAACATCGCAAACGCCTTGTTTTTTTTACTAGAGAATCCATTATTGACCTTTGCCATTGACACCTATATCTATATCCAGTTTTGTTGATGAAGATGCTAAATAAAAAAGCAAACGAATACAGAGCAATACAAAACTAAACACAAAACCTAAGAGTGGCATAAATCATTCTCACCTACAAGCAAATGGCTATTTTGTTGAAATATAAGATAAACAGGTTAGTCCGTCGCATGTGTGTCATCAGAAGCGAAGAAGCGACATAGGATGTTAAATTCTAAATCCGTTTCTGAGACAGACGCATATGATGTGCCTCCATAAAGGACTGTAACTCCATACTCATAATGAAAAAAAAAAATATTAAAAGAATCTCACTGGAAATAAGCTAAATACTAACACTCATCTGGGCCCGTTTCATAAAGCTTGTTATCAGTTACAACTGCCACATTTCTATGACAAATCTGCTCTCAACCAGTCAGATGCAAGGATTTCAGTAGCTTATAACCGTTATTGTAACTTGTTATTGATAATAAGTTTAATGAAATGCGGCCCTGGTATCCTGTTCCCTTTCAATGCTATATGACTCTAAAAAGCAAGTGCATTTATACTTTATATAATGTGAAGTCTAATAAAATTAAATAATATTCCCTTCAGTTTGCAGAAGCTCGGTCGTTACACTGGACAAACCGTCACTGTGACACTCATTGATAATATCACTGTGGCCGACATCGGTCACATTGGGCTATGGTGCGTGCTTGCTCGGCAGGATTTTGGCCACGTCGATATTCCTTCGCTAGATGTACTCAACATTCCACCCTTGCCGCTGCCGCCTCCTCCTCCGACGACGACGGCCAGTGCGACAACTACACCGGCCACCACCATCCCGATGGTAAGACGCGGGTTCAGGGTGGTATCAGAACGCATCAGAAGCTCCAACTAGAATTTCCGTAATGTCCTAAACAAACGAAACCCTAAGCTCATGCTTGCAACTACACCTCAAGCATGCCAAGACCCAATACCCGATAAACCCAATAGCAACTTAAACCCTTTATTCCCATATCAGTGAATAAATAAACCCCTGAAGAGGACATGTCGCCAGAGCAAATATCAAATCACAACAAACCTAGTCGCAAGAAAAATGTTCATGTGTTTGCCAATAACAATCAAGGTGTCGGTTGTAAGTCATGACTTGTAATCCTATACAACAACAACAATGATGATGGTGATGATGATTATGATGATGATGATGATGATGATGATAATGATGATAATAATGATGATGATAATGATAATAATAATAATAACAATTTTAATAATAATAATAATAATAATGATAATAATAATAATAATGATAATAATAATAATAATAATAATAATAATAATAATATTAATAATAATGATAATAGTAATAATAATGATAATGATAATAATAATAATAATAATAATAATAATAATAATAATAATAATAATGATAATAATAATAATATTAATAATAATGATAATAGTAATAATAATGATAATGATAATAATATCAATATTACTACTACTACTACTAATAATAATAATGATGTAATAATGCCTTACTGCTATTAATGTCCTTGTGATTTAATATATCTTTTCCTCTTTCCAGCGTTTCATAGCTTTTCCTTGAAGAAATATGTTTATAGTTATGTTAAACCAGTTACAGGGTTTGATCATCCAAATTCTAATTACTGTCGTCAGGAAATGCAAAGGTGATAAAAAAAATAATGATATTGATGATGATGATGATGATGATGATGATAGTAATAATGACAATAACAACAATAAGATATAATGATGAGGATGATTATGATAATCATGATGATAACGGTGATAACAATTGTAATAAAACAATAATAATAGAATAGTTTTTGTATGGTTGAAAAAGTCTCAACGCGCTAGTGTGAGGATAGTTGCGTTTGATTGTAAGTAAGATATCCTCGACCTCAGGCAACGTATACTCAAGCTTTTAAGAGATATTCTTTGTCGGTTCTCCATTTGTTCTCCATTTCCTTTCCTGTTTCCCATTTTGGTTGTTATACCTTCTCAAAGTGCCAGTTGTAATTCATGACAGATAATTCCTTCAAGGAAAGTTGCGTTCGGTTGACTGTGTGTAAAATCCTTAGGAGACATAATCAAGCATTAACAATATATTTTCTTTGTCACTGTCCTCCGTTTTCTTTCATTTTCCCCATTTAAGTTGTTCTACACCTGCTGTCGGAAGTTACTTTTGTAACTGTTTCAAAATGTAATCCATTATTGTGTGATCAGTGAAGGAAAGCTAACGATGACTTCTGTTCGATTAGGAACTGACATCCCTGTGAAGGGATATTGTCATCTCACATGTAACGAGGGAACATTGTAATATATCAGTAAAGTCTCTTGATTCTCATAGTAGAGGTCCCAGGTTCGATCCATGCTGGGTGCTTATATCCTCGGACAGGATGTTTTTACTACAATTTCTTTTTCTCTCGACCAAAGAGCATTTATTGGATGCTAGGAAATATTTAGAAACAGCAAATGCAAGACCCTTAGGAAGAGGTGCTTTGGTTTACATGGGCGTATAGACGTTATAGTTGCTGCCTATTTTCCAGGGTATAAGTACCGAGTAGGCTCACCGGGATAAGGAAAGACCACACTACCATAACAGGTCCATCCATGTTTATGTCTTATTATCCAGGACTTTTCTGACTGCGAAACGCTGGTCGCGGGCGAGCTTGAAGTCTGTTGGTGTATTGACGGTACGGACATCATCATTCGTCTCAGCAGCACCACCGATGCGGGCACGTATACCGCATTCGGTGTGAGTGGGTCTCCGACGGGGACCCAGATGATTGGTGGCGATGTCGTCGTGACTTTCGTAGACGATAACGGTGTGGCACAGGCGGTTGATTACTACCTCATCACTACAGCTCAAGTAAGCACCGCCTTACAGTTCTCGAGGTGAAGCGTCTATAGGGGGAGACGCCAAGGAACGAGGGAGGCACATATCACCTCAACACATGGGGAAAGAAATTAAGAGAAAAAAGGAGGGAAAGGGAAAAGGCAATGGGATAGTGAACATAAGATGACACTACCCCCAAAGCACCTTCTCTATGAACAGCGCCCTCCTTGATTCCCCTTTCTCTCACTGAGTGAAACCGCTGGGATTCCCTCCCTCTTCTCCCATGTTCCCCCTTCTCATGAAATGTCTAGAACCAGGTCACCACACTGTTTCAAGTTTTTATGAAACGGGTGATGAACTTAGCATAGTCTATGCCTTCAAAAAACTGAAATAATGATCTCAATAAACCACGTCATCGAAAGCTTTTCCTTCACCTCTCGAATTTTTCCCCAAAGTGTTTGCATTATTTCCAGCTTGACAGAACTTCTTCTTTAAAAAAAGATGAAGAAACTTTTCAATTTAAATCACTTAAATATTTGAAAAATGCATCCACGTATTGGGAGAACTTGACATTCACTGCATAAAAGCCTGATACGATATATTTGTTTTAACACTTTCATTCACTGAGCTGTTATCTCTAAAATGATTTAATTTCCAAGTGCTCTCCTCAAAATGGCGACGGAGCGTGCCCTGACGTCATATCATCGTCGTCCGCCTCTAATGACGTAACACTGGTCGAATCATCGAGGGACAACGGAATGACACACATCGTTTATCGGAGACCTTTAGCAGCTAGTGGTAAATCAGTGCTGCAGATATTTTTATTTTGACTGAACACGAGACGATGTTGCACTCTCAGAAAAAAGGGTGCCGATTAGAACCTTTTCTTGTCCCACATTTGGAACCTTTAAAGGTTCTTCAAAGAACCATTCCCAGTCTATAAAGGTTCTCTAAAGGGTTCTCAAAAGGGGGTCTTTAGAACCATTATTGATTGTACAAGGAACTTTTTGGGGTTCTTGAAAATACGAAAACCCTTTATAGAACCCCTCTTTCTCGAGGTTCTAAAAGGCTTCTAACTGAGACATTTTTCCAAGAGTTTTCGACTGCGTTATGACATATGCTAATCAGGCCTTCCACGAAAGGAAATCTGTGCATGCGTCACCATTTGACATTAAATCTTGGCAACCCCAAGCTATACCAGTGGGGGGGGGGGGGGGGGGGGCAGTGTTTCATTTTTGACATCTTGTACCCAATACATTAGACTTGCCAATTTGCACTCGTTATTATGCATTCAGTTTTCTTGATGACGTCACTCTCAGGTGGCGCGAAAAGACCGCACAGCTCCGACGCAGTCCACCGTCTGCAGAAATGACGCCTCGTGCATGCCCAACAGGCATTAGATCAAAGATTTGGAAACCTGAAACTGCCAATGTATAGAAAATTGAAATGCCCAAGACCCCCTTTGCTCTCGTAAGTCCTACTTTATGGAGCCTGTATCTCGTAAGAACGTGGGAATGACTTGTCAAAATTCCATTTTTGTCGGGTTTACATAATTCCACGATTAATGTCAGAATATAATAGCAATTTGACGTACGAGTATGTCTTTATATGGCCAACCTTTTTAAATACCCCTATTTTCAATGGAAGTGTCTTGTGTTCACCTTATTGCAGATGATACCTACGACAAAGCGATCTCTACGTCGGGACCTACGTATGTCATCTGGGCTAGAGGGTTGATTAATGCTGATGGCAGGGTTGCATATCACTTACAACAACGTTCGCCAGGTAAGATAATTGCCTACTGGAATCTTGTGGTCCCTCGTGTATTAAGCCTATGGGAAATAGAGAAAGCAGCAGTCAAGGGGAAACAAACAGACAAACAAGCAAACAAAAAGCGTGTGATCCCAACAAACGGACTTACATTCACGATCTGGGCTATGAGGGTGATCAGTACTGACAGAAATGTTGCATATCACAACAATGCTCACCAAGTAAGATAAACAGATGAACAAGGAAACGAACAGAGCGATCTCAACCACAGGACCGTAGAACAGGACCTATACGCACGTGATCTGGCTAGGGAGTTGCTCAAACCTAATGACTGCGTGGCATATCACCCAAAATGATCACTTGCTAATATAACAAATTTAAGAGCAAAACACTGAAATTTGGGTAAATTATCCGGATTTTTACTAGAAAAAAACGTACTAGAAGTTAAACAGAATAAAATTGGTTGTGCTTGAATTTGAGTTCTGAAGATTTCGGGATCAAAGATACAAAACAAAGAAATAAAGATCTTGCAGATATTAATTTTATTCTTTTTCACCTAACCCTCTTTGTCTCATAATATTGTTTCTGTCAGTGTCGGATAATGGATTAAACTAAAATTCATATCAATAAGATCTGTTCATCTTTCTTTGTTTTTTTCTTTCTTTCTCTCCACGACACCAGTTGACTCCAACCTTCAGATCAACTTTGGTCGGGCAATTGGCTCAACGTGTCCTGCGCTGGGCCAGGACACGGCCAACACCTCCGTCACTACCTCTCCGGAGGAGGATGAGGGCTGGACCATTGAGGGCATCGTGGAGTTGGAAGATGCAACGTTCACGGTGGAGATGGGGTTGACTGGGGGTCAGAGGGGATACAACTTCATCACTGGTAAGTCAGAATTGGTGGCTGTAGTATGCTTCGGTGACATAATCAGGAAGGGGGAGTGAGATGTCTGCAGGAAATTCCCTTGAGATTCCTTCCAGAATGATTGGACTCTGCATTCAAAACTTTCCACACACCCAATTCACCGAGTTTCAAGGCTGGCACCTGCGTAGCTAGAATTTCATTTTTTTTTTCCGGGGGGGGGGGGGTGCAACAGTGAGCCTATCCATCAGGTAAAAAGAGGAGTTTGAGTGGGGCGTAAAAAGATAGAGAAGTCAAAAATGTATATGAATGGTTGCGCTGTAAACATGGTAAATCGTTATGATATTCAAACATTGCCTTTTGGTATAGGAACTGTTGGTTGGGGTATCGCTTGGTTTATCGACGGCCAGCTTATTCCTGAGCTCACTCTCCGTCGCGGTAAAACTTACAGATTCTTAGTAAGCGGAGGGGACAATCCGACCTTAAGTGCCAACTATCATCCATTCTACATCACTGATGATCCATCAGGAGGCTACGACCAACTACCTCAAGAAGAACAGCAGGTATAAACAAATGTTTTTAGCCAAATATAAAAATCCCCAAACAAACAGAAAAGACTTTTAAAAAATAGAGAGAAAAAAGCCCAAACGATGATATGGAAGCTGAGGTATATTAAAAAAGTACGCAACAATTCTTTGGTTGTTTTAACCTAAAGTCATCTTGCTTTAATTCGTTAAAAACTTACAAAACGAATATAAAAGCCACGATAGAAAAGAAAACAATATCATATAATCTTGTAAATCATTTGCTTTTGATGAACTTGAAACCTAAAGAAAAAGAGTCATTGTCACATCTAAAATATACACATGATTTTTATTGCAACAAGAGTAATATACTCTCGTTTCTACTTAGAAGAAAATGAACTCGTAGATCGTAGCGTTAATGATAGAGAATAAGTATTCGTCTGCTATTTTGTCAACCTCTTTTTTTCCCTCTTGCCCTACCCCCGCCAACGTTTACTAGGAGATCACAATATACGCCGGACCAGAAGGTAAGTCATTTTTCAATCTCTGAAAATTCAATAGATCATTAGAAATCAATCTTATCGATTATGATTTCTTAAAGCCAGAGCGAACTGACACCCTTGTATGGGATTTTGAAATAGCGCCCTCTCGGTCCTAAACTACTGATTTTGTCCCCTTTTTGTTCCCAGCATGCTCTATTCTGATCAATGAGACCTTCATTTTTTTTTAGTAACATTCGTTAAAATGTGTTTGTATTCATACTAAGGAAATTCACGAGAATCCACAAAGGATATAATGTTTCAAAGAGTCTCTGGTTTTGAGTAGCCGTAAGTTGGCGTTGTAGTAAATACATCATGATAAGGGCCAGTTCACTGTTGCTTTTATCTAATTTTGGATTTGTCCCTAATCACAACCCTTTTAGATTAATTTCCAATGTAAGAAATTTAGAATATTCTTCTTCTCCTTCTTCTTCTTCTTCTTCTTCTTCTTCTTCTTCTTCTTCTTCTTCTTCTTCTTCGTTTCCTCCTCCTCCTTCTTCTTCTTCTTTGTATTTTTGTCTTCCTTTTCATTGTCAGATTTACTATCACGTCATTAAGATAATCGTTGCCCTTATCGTAATCTTAATCATTCATCACTCATTCAGTTATTCATTCATCCATTCCTCATCATCGTCCTCATCATCGTCCTCATCATCGTCCTCATCATCACCATCATCATCATCAACATCACCACAATCATCACTCACTATTCTTTTGAATGGTGAGTGATGGCCTCCCCAGGCTCCCTCCTCCTCTTCCTCTTCTTCTTCATCATTATCTTCTTTATTCTTAATCTTTATAACTGCAGTCATCCCACTTCCTTTCTTTTCCATTTTGCTAATTCCTTTTTTTAAAATTCACATTCGTGTCTTTTTCAAAGAAATTTGCATCCCAAAGTTTGCTAAATACATGTACATCTTTCTTCTTCCATCCTAAAGAGGGACCACTTTGCCAGTGGACATCTACTAGTGCCACTGGTGACCCGGACTCATACGAATCATTTGCCGACTATAGAGCGACGTTGACCAAAGAGTGTCAGCCCGGTGAGCCTGGCGAACTCGTATGGACTGTGCCGTTGGACGCACCAGATCTCCTCTACTACCACGTAAGACGTGTGTTTGTAATACGTTAGTCACACCACCAAAATGATTGCTTTTGAGAAGACTAGCTATGTAGGGAAACTGATGTAATTGGAAATATTAAGTTTGCACAATAGTTCCCTACTCATTGACAACTGAATTCTAGAATCCCCATACAGTTAATACTGGGGCCACTCCCGGGGGGGGGGGGGGGTACTCGACCCCAAAAGTGGTAGGTATGTGCCGCGGGCGAGACAAAAAAACGGGGGCTTTGGAACGGGCTTATTGTGAAAAGGAGGGTCTTCGGAACGGGCTTCGGAACTACTGGAACGGGCATACGTGCATGCAGCTAGCCCGGCGGCACGGCCGCCGGGTGCGCTCGCGCAGAGGCGATGGTCGGACAGCGCTCTGCGGGCCGCTTTTCACCAAAAATGCAGCTCATTGTAGCCGATCAATGCGGCCCGAACGGCGTAACGAAAAACATGCGAAGCTTTGGAACGGATTTCTTTCTTATTTTTTCTCGATAAGAAGAAAATGCTACGCTTTGGAACGACTTTCTTTGTTCTTTTTCTCAATAAGATAAAAATGCTATGCTTTGGAACGGAAATTTGAGTGTAAAAATAGGGGTCTTCTCCGCGGCACATACCCACCACGCATTATATACTGAGTGCCCCCCCCCCGGGGGCCACTCTGCTCCCGCATGCAACAAGGGGAAAAACGTGAAGAAAAGGAATGGGAAGAACGGAAAAATGATATGATCGTACCCCTCCCGAACCCTACCCCCCCCCCCCCCTCCATCGGTGGCCTTACTACTTGGCATTCATTCTCCGAGTAAGAAAGGTACCTCCATCCCATAATAATGCCAGTGCCGCCATCCCTCAATCATGTAACAGTGGAACATAATCATGATAATGTACGCCATTGATTCTGCTGATAGGAAAGCTATTCAATGTTTTTATCATTGACGCTAACAATGTTGTATTGCATTGTCATGTCAAAACAAATTTCCATAATTACATGTAAACCATGCTGAATAGATTACTATTATTATTATTATCATTATTATTATCATTATTATTGTCATCATTATTATTATTATCATCATTATTATTATCATTATTATTATCATTTTATTATTATCATCATTATTATTATCATTATTATTATCATTATTATTATTACTATTATTATTATTATCATTATTATTATTATGTGCCCATTATACTCTTCTTGTTGGTCTCCCATGATTTATTTCCATCCTTTACATTTGCAGTGTTACACCCATCGATACCTGGGTTGGAAAATCCATCTCGTGGATACTGACGAAATCACGACGACGACAACGACGACGACAACGACGACGACAACGACGGCGACTACGCTAATGAATCCTGCAGCCTCCACTGGCGGTGTGACGATTGCCATTATAGCTTTAATTGCTGCCGCGGCATCACTGTTCGCCGTTCTTGTTCTGTTTTTGTCACTCGCTTGGTGGCTTCGCAGAGGAACATACTCCTTTAACCCAGGAAAGGCCTAGTAAATGCGTTTTCTAATCTTTTGCTTCCACCGTGAGATATTCCAAGCAAATAATTGCTAGCAAAGAAGCAAAAGCTTGTCTTCCTAAGAGCAGTCACTTCTCCCGAGTCCCGACTAGCATAAGCTTACATTCCTATTTAAATTTTTACTCAGAATCAAAAAGGAAAGTTTGTGTTCTTGTAACAAAGACTTGCCTCATTAGTAAATACCTACATAGAAAAGATGAATTGTCTTTCTTCAGCAAGCCTTTCCTTGATTTTTGCAAGCTTTTTTCCAATGTCTCCTAGTGGCTTACGCTTTTTCTTGCAAGGGCATGACGGACCTTTTAAAATTTTATTTTGAGCTTTCCTCATCTTCTTTTTAAAGCTATAGCGGTCAGCTGATATTTCTCTTCATTTACAAAATTAAAGAAAAACATTCCTTTATCAGTCATAAAGCTGTTTCGACACATTTAAGAGCAGTGAATCAAACCGTTGTCTGCAGCAAGTTTGGAAAGAAGAGCAGGGAGGAAAAAAAATGACACAGCTTACGCCTCGTTCACAAACCGCTTTTATATTGCATGTATTTGCCTTTACCGTAGGCACTTTGATCTGATCTAAGTTTATAAACCTACAGAGAACTTTCCATCGATGCCAACTTGTCATTTCACACGCCTATAGTTTGTGGCTTAAAATTAGTATTTACTTGATAGCCCTTTACTTATATATCCCAGGTAATGTGGCTATTTTGACCAATTATTGTTTGAACCTTCGGTTTGCTCGAGCTATAGCTCTCAGGCCAAGAAAAAGATCACACCCGAGAAATCGCCCGAGCAATCGCCCGAGCATTCACTTGAGCTTCCAAGCAAATGCTAGTCTTATAGACGCGGCCCTGGTCACTGAATTCCTTAAATAAAATCTTTGGAGTAAGGGCATTTTTCTGAGAGGGGGGACAGGGAAGATTTTTTTTTCTTGATTTAACGCTGTAGTTTTTTATTTCAACACGTTAAGGGAGCTTTCTCAATGCACCAAGCATATTGCGGAAGGAAACTATAAATAAAGCCACATTAGAGTGTTATATAAAGCATACAGAAAAAAAAAAATTATCATCATTAAACTTACATTACACCTTTCGAAGAGTAACGCTTATGTTTTGTACATTAATTGTTCTAAGAAGGTTACTATTTCATAGGTAAATTCTTTACATATTCCTACACAGGTTAATTCATACTCATATTCTTACTCCGGTAATTTTGTTCACATATTCTTATGGAGGTAAATTTTTACACATTCTTACAACTTTATATAATTTTCTCAGATCCATGTTTAATGTTTAATGTGCTACAGTAAATTTTGTAGGTATTCGAATTTATGATGTTAATAAAATCATGCAATATTAGGTAATTTAAGATGTATACTAAGCTAAGATGAACATGATTTATATACTTGACTACAAAGAAATGAAGTGTAATAATTATAACTTTAATTGAAACTGCGACTTCAAGTAACAAATATTTTAAAAATATATGCAAAACGTTATATTGATATAGTATATTAATATAACTTATGCAAAATATAAGACATTTACATTTTAGGTGCCTTTAATTACGAGTATTTACGTTCATACAACAACTCAGTATAATTATAAGAAGAATCATTTCAATTATGCTTTTAGAAATGAAAAAAAAATGTTAATTAACGATTTGTTTTATGTGTTGAGAGTGCAGTCGAATGAATTTAATAAATGTTCATGATTTTTATCATATTATGACAACATTCTAAGATTCATATATTTCCCATTTATACGAGAGTTAATTCAAGTGTACCAATCACGTGACTATAGTCACTTTTATGTTGATTGAAAGTATATCTGAACTCACAATATCTCTTTATAGAAGTAATATTAGAAGCTCATGTTGAATATAGTATACTGACTTGAATTCCATAACATACAGTGGAATTTTTTGGGATTGGTACACTAATGGGGTGTTGCAAGAAAATGGCAATCAATTGCAAATAATTGCAAATTTTGAAACAACCATTCTGATTGGCTCAGGGTCTGCCCTTTTAAGAAGACATGCATGCAACAATGATTTTGATTGGCCAGTCACAATCAGTTGCAACTTGCAATCGATTGCAACTTTCTTGCAACACCCCATTGGACGAAATAAGAGAGGCCAGCTGGAGAAGGATGAGAAGAGATGGAAGTGTAACTGGAGGGATTTGGTGGGATAATAGCAGATAGAGAAAATTGATACATGGTGACACGTAGGATGCTTAAAAACCGAGAGAAACCAATACCCTCAAGTCAAGTAGTTTTAAAATAAAAGCTAAGACAGAACAAAACAGAGCAATGAAAATTTGAACGAAATTGGACACTGAATAAGAACTTATGCCTATATGAAATTTTCTGTTTTTACACTACAATAGTGGCGACATAATTTGTGGACAGCTCTCAATTTTTTGTTTACAGAATTTCATATATTCTTTATTATCTTGAAGAACATGTCCTTATCCCAAATATACTGTGGAGAAAACACTCCTAGATTATATATCTTGTGTTTGGCGTAAAAAAATTTGCAAATCTTAAAAGGAAAATGTTCAACTGTGTGTGTACAAAACATATTGTCTACAAAGTGATGTCAGTATAGCTACAAGGCAAGAGCCATAATGTGTCTCGCCACGTTCGTGTGCAGTCATAATTCTTGGAGGTAAATTGTAACATTTGACCTCATTTAAACTTTGACCTACATAAGTGACCTTTGACCCATGATAACACTGAGGTCCTTGTAAGCCATCTACCATCCAAGTTAGGTTACTAATGAGCTTATGGTTCGAAAGTTGCCAATCCAAGCAGAAACTTGGAGGCAAATTTGAACATTTGACCTCATTTGACCTTTGACCTACATACATGACCTTTGACTCCCAAATATCATTGAGGTTCCTGTAAGGGATCGTTTGGTTACAATCAGGCTAGTTGTTCAAAAGTTACTAACCCCAGTAGAAACTTGCATATAAATTTTAACATTTGACCTCATATGATCTTTGACCCCAAATAACACCGAGGTCCCTAATGAGCACCTACCATTCCAGTCTGGTTACAAACTGGCAAATGGTCGCAAAGTTATCCAAGTTTCATAAGCGTCACGGACGGACGACGGACGGACGGACGGACGCCGCTCACTCCACCTCGATGGCTCTACAAAAACTGTCACATAGTCATTATGTGACCAAAATGTCACATAGAAAATTTCATATAGCCATGAATTTCTTTTTCCGTGTTTGGATTCGTTCAATTGTTTGCTGTTTTATTTCCTCTTAACGTTGATTTAAAAACTACTCAACCTGTAGAACGTGAGAGAGATTGGGAGGAAGAGAGAGAGAGAAAGAGAGGGGGGGGGGAGCGGGGAGAGATACAGGTGAGAGTGTAGTTTGTGGGCAGAAACCCTGTTCAGTCGAAAAACATTATAGAGGTCTAAATAGGAGACTAAAATAGGTCAGTTGGGTACGTAGGCACGTCGTGAAAGTTTCTCTCAAGACTCAAATCCATTCTAATAAAGGGGGCCTGTGCATGCAGACTAGTGAGTGGGCGTATGTGAGTGCTCATGATGTGTCGGGCACATCAAAATTTAAAGCCCAGCGCACACCTTACGATCCGACTAGCTCACGACTGGTCCACGACTGAGTGAGAGGAGGTGAGTCGTGGGGTAGTCGTAAGCCTCGACACCGAACACCTTGCGATTCCAGACCCATCCGACTACGCTGACGTCATATCAATACTGCTGTCTGATTGACTGGAAGATGGATTGAGCCTGCGATCTCTTGCGATCCAGTCGTGAAGATTCGACATGTCAAATCCTTTCGACTGCCCTTCCGAGTGGCCTCTGACTGGTCTACGACTCACGACTGACCAGAGCTGTGACGTCACATCTCCTCTCATTCAGTCGTGGACCAGTCGTGAGCCAGTCGGATCGTAAGGTGTGCGCTGGGCTTAACACAACTAGCTTTATGTTCTTATTCTATAGGTTTTCGCGTCCATTTTTTGCACTTTTAAAATTCTAATTTATACATTCTTTTCATTCCATATCGTCTAGAAAGTTCTTGATTTTACCATGCTGGTCAATTTCGTCTTTGGTCATTCATTTTTCGAAGTTTATCTAATCATTTACATCATTCTGCATCCAATTTCGTCACCCGTTGCAGCTACCGACCCGCGATTGCATCAATTTTGCCATTTCGCAATCGATTTCGTCAAAATGTTATCCAAATCGTCACTCTGTCGTTTTATTAAGAATATCTGGTATCCTTTGTCTTTTTGTTTCTATATGATTTCTCTATGTCTGAAAATGGGACAACAGATTCATCAAGCTCTTCGGGTAGACGTACACTCTCTCTCTAAAAAAAATGAGTGAACGCGTTCACTCTGTTAGGGGTGAATTTCAGAAACGAGTGCATTTAGAGTGAATTAAGAGTGAATTAAGAGTAAAAATTGTGATATTCACTCTTTATTCACTCTTTGAGGGGTGACCTCAGTGATCACTCAGGGATTGTGAGTGATCCCTGAGGTCACACCTAAAAGAGTGAATAAAGAGTGAATATCACAATTTTTACTCTTAATTCACTCTAAATGCACTCTCTTCTGAAATTCACCCCTAACAGAGTGAACGCGTTCACTCTTCTTTTTTTTTTTTTTTTTGTAGAGAGAGCACATGACCAGGCTTTCACTTAGATATAAAGAGTATGCATATCTCAGTCTTTCCGTATACCTTCCACAGAAAATTCTGATACAAGAAACATTGTCTTGCCACAGTAAAATGCCAGTTTGATTACTCATTAAGTAGATGACTTTGAGCAAACCTGAAAGTTAAATATATGGAAAAAAGTAGATCGAATCTAAAAAGAAAGATGAAATATGCATCTTCAATCAAAATACTTAGTGATATCCGTTCTACTCATTTGGAATCAAATCATTGGTCCTTAGATTAACAGTCATTTTTTTAACCAATTCATTCCAGAAATACTCCTGTCCTCTTTCGTCATTTGTCCAATAAAGATAGGGTCTGCCATCGCTGAGATACAACCTCGCCAAGAATGGCATCTCATCATCTGGGATATCTTCGCGGAAGACCACGACAACGAATTCGGTCTGGGTATCACTCACGTGGTCCATGGCGATCCGGAACTTGAGCATGAACCAGCGATCGCGAACGGCGGCTCTGCTGAGCACGACAACAGTCTTGTAACTTCGGCTCACTACGTAGTCAACCGAATCTAAGTAATGCATTCCTAGAACGAGATCTTCGTCTCCAAAGATATTCCTCTGAAACTGTGGTAGTCGTCCTTCAAGAGCTGGCCGAAGGTGTTCGCGAATCCATTCTTCGTCATCGTCGTAAAAGATGATATTCACGTCGAACTCATAGTCATTATGGTCTCGAGCGTCTCGCAGCTCTTTATACCCAAGGGCGGCCAGTTTCAAGAGATAGAGTTTGAACCTTAACTGCCATCGGTTATGATAAACGAGTCCGGCGACGATCACCAAGCAAATGGCGGCGAGTGGAAGCATGCAAAACAGGACAATGTTGAGCCGACAAAGTTCATCAGGATTAAAATCAAGCACAGGTTTCTCACGAACAGCATCTAAAGATGCTAAGGAACAGATCGTCTTATCTTTGTTGATCAGGTGTACAGGTCCTTTTAACCAATCAAGAAGCCACTTTAAACCACAATTACAAATGATTGGGTTCACTGAAAGATCTATGGATGAAAGAGAGGATTCGATTGGTTGGAAAGTGCTCTGGTTGAAACTCGTCAATTTGTTGTTTGCCAGAGACAGAGTTGTCAGTCTAGAATTCTTCGAAAATATGTCTTCATCAAGAAACGATAAGAGATTTTCTTGTAGGTCGATGCTTGTAACTTGCACCAACTCTTGAAACATGTCGGAATGAAGTTGTTGGATTGGGTTTCCTCTGAGATCAAGCTTCTGGAGCGATATCAATCCCGCAAAAGTCAGGTGGTGAAGGTGTGAAATACCGCAGTGGTCTAGACTGAGCTCCTGCAAAGCGGCCAGTTGTCGGAATATGAAAGGCGGCAAGTCGTTTTGTATGCATAAATCAAAGTTACCGCCCATATCCAATGTCGTAAGATTAAACATCTCATCAAAAACTGATACATTTAGTGTTACATCAAAAAGATTGGATACTCTAAGGTCTGAAGCAATCAAGCTTACGCTCACAAGAGATCTTGTTTTCCGAAAAGATTCACCAGGAACTAAAGGGCTAAAGGGGGATACCATGTTGTCCAACTTGATCCCTTTTAATGTTGGAATGTCTAATTGCAAACGGTGAACACTGCATTCTGACAAATTGATAGATTGTAGGTTATCAAGTCCTGAAAAGGAAGCCACGTAAAATATGGCAAGGCGTTCATTCCCAAGCAGGTCTAAAAATGTCAAATTTCTTAGACCAAGAAATGTATATGGAGAAATTTCGGTAAGAAGATTTCCAGCCAGGTGCAGTTTAACTATATCTACTGTCCAAGCATGACCATCAGGATTTATGTCTCTTAACTGGCTATATTCCACTTTTAGAATTCTCAAGTCTTGCATGCCGACAAAATAGTTAGGTTCGATTTTTACTATAGGCTTAAGATTATCGCTGAGAATAAATTCACTAACTCGCGTCAGATTCGAGAAGACAAAAGGATACAGCACATTCAGTTCGTTGTATGAAAACTGCAGAAGAGAAATGGGACTATCATGAAGTGTATCAAAGAAATCTGTCGGAAAGGGACTAATAGATGCATTATTGATTACAATTTCTCTTATTTCGGATCTCGAAATCCCGAGAAAAATATTTCTAAAAACCTCAAATGTTAGAGGATAGTCACCAATAATCAGTACACGGACATGCAATGACGCGATTACTTCCGGGTCGACCGACTGAATGGGATTTGTTTGTAGGTCTAACTGATGCACGTGACACACCAAATTAAAAGCGTCTGCAGTGATACCTTCAATTTGGTTTTCTGACAAGTCAAAGTACTCGGATGCACCACAAGAGCTGATATTGACGGCTTTAAGATGGTTTCGGTAAAGTCGTACGCTATCTAACTGTGGGCTCCATCTTAAAGTGTCGTTCGGGAGGGATCGCAGATTCGACGAGTGCAAATCGAGGATGAAAAGTTTACTGGCCCATCTGAGGAGGCCCGTATCAGGAAGTACAAGATGTAGGTTGAAGGATATATCTAGGTTCGTCAAGTCTTTGAGAGGATATAAGGCAGCGCGTTC
Source organism: Echinometra lucunter (assembly GCA_029962745.1). NCBI lineage: Eukaryota > Metazoa > Echinodermata > Echinoidea > Camarodonta > Echinometridae > Echinometra > Echinometra lucunter. The sequence goes on along the minus strand of CM057159.1, from coordinate 11,075,501 downwards.
TATCACTCTGATTTCGTTCCGAGAGAGGTCCAAGTAAGTGATTAGAGGATACCGTTTAAACGACGACCTCAAGAGAGAGGTGATGTTATTTCTAGGCAAATCCAGTCGCAAAATATCTTCAGAAAGATTTTGAGGAACAGAATCAAATCCCCGGTTCCCGCACGAAGCTTTCTTCAGCTCAACGTTCAGCTGACATCCCGACTGTCCCGGATAGAAAAGAAACGAAGGGGTCAGGACAGAATCCCTTCTTATCTCTTGTAACGATAAAGGGAAAAGGAGAAAAGATATACAGAACCTTAAAAGAAAAAGAGTGCAGTTAAGAGACATTGTGACTTAATCTGCTGGTCGTCTGCAAATCAAACAACGAATGATTTCTCTTGCAATATCAAATCTAATTGAGGCACAGAAATTATTGTCACTAGAAGAGGAAGTTGTTTTGTAAAGAAAGCAACGAAACACGAAACTCCAGAAATTATATACATGTACAAGTACTTCTTTCATGATCTAAAAGCTGAATAATATATTAACCTTTATTTCGAACAGCTATCATCAAACGATAACTGAAAGCTCAAAACCCTTTGCAATTACCAATTACTGTTATAAGAGTAAAAAGAAAAAGAAAAAGAAATCAAGTCATCAAAGATATCCTGTAATACGATGTTTTGTATAAGCTCGTCTTTGGTTCTCTCTTCTTACTCGGCAGCGCTGATATAGGGGATGGTGGGAAGGCGGAGGATGAGAAAAGCCATTTGCCACATCGTCTCGACGTAAAGAGCAAACTTCTGTTAAAATCATAGGCAGAAATAATTTGTTTCATTATATACGAAGTTTGATATTCATTTTCATAACAAATTCTTCTCTCCACTTCCATGGTTTTCACCTCTTCAATGAATGTAAAATACAGGGACGGCAGAGTCGGGGGAGGCAGGGGGCACAGTGCCCCCACTTTTCCAAGCACCCCAAAAATGCGCTTTTTACCCATGAAAAATATCCCTTTTCAAGCCTGTTTAGTGCCCCTCTTTTTCTACTTACGTTTCAATAAGTGCCCTTTCCCTTCTAGTAAGTGCCTTTTTCGCTTCAGATAAGTTGCCCTTCTTAAATCCTGCAGCTGCCCCCCGTTTACACCGGACAAGTGACCATTTCCCTTTTCCCATAGCGCTCCTTCCCCTCCTATAATGAATTTCCCTACTGAAATGGGCGTAAAAATAAGAGAGTATGTCACATGAACATGCTAGAAGTATTACGAGCGTGGACATGATACTTCGGCACAGGCTTAGCTACTGTACCGGTAGTGAATGAGCCTACGATTAATCAAAATCCAAGTGGTTTGGAACCATCAGAATCTAATGTAGACTTAGAGAATAGCTAGATCCACTTGCAGAGATAATGACACTTTAAATTTCCAATTCTGAGACATTAGACATGTTAGAGAATCTAGATGAGGTACTAGGATATCGCCCAGATGATCGTAGGCGTGACATGGCTATGCTGAAGGCATATCCTAGTCTCTTTGCCGACATACCAGGACGGCGTTAAAATAACGCTGCCAATATTTTCTTTTTTTTATGGGTGGGGTGTAACGAATTCAAGACTACTTGTGTTAAAGCAGATAGCAGAATGAAAGCGTGACATGGCTAATAATGCTGAAAGCATATCCTAGTCTCTTTACCGAAATATAAGGACGGCGTTAAAATAACGCTCTCAACATGCTCAATATTTTCTTTTTTTAAGGGTGGGGTGTTACCAATTCAAGACTGATTGTGTTAAGGTAGATAGCAGAATGAAAGTTTGTTACCCTAATCATTATCATTACTCCTAAAATTGTAATGCTGTTGGAATAGCAACCCAGGTGTTAAGTCAAAGCGTTAATGCAAATTAGACTGAATAACAAACGTCGTGTATTTGCCTACAGAGAGGAGAGGAAGAGACTCGAAGCCGAAAGCGAGTCATAATCTTTAACATTCACTTTATTTGACATTGAAATTGACTTTGGAATCTTGAGTTATGGAACTGAAATTAGTTTTCCAGACATCATGATTTTTCTGAAAGAACTGAGCTCGAATGCATGTGGATCAACAATGTTTGAGTTAAATGGATTCATCGTGAGATTTTGAAGTCTATTTTACCATCGGCAGAGATACACTAGTAACTTAGACCACACCCTTGTCTGCTTTGACTTATGTGATGCCTCTACGAGTCAGCCGGCAGAGGAATTGAAGGGAGTGTTAGCCGTCCTGGGCTGCGTTTCACGAAACCGTCATAAGTCTAAGTTCATGGACATCCCATTGAAACGCGTGTTAATTCTACAACACGCGTTTCAATGGGATGTCCAAGAAGTTAGACTTATGACGGTTTCGTGAAACGCAGCCCTGAACGTCGATGTCGTGGAGCTACTCTCGCCTTTGGATTATAATCTTCAGCGTCGAACTTCGTCATTTAGATTGTCAAGATGACGGGCCCCAACGTCCCTCCCTTTCTCTAAGTAAGTCAATTAGTGCCGGTGCAGGCGATTCGATCCCTTGGAACCAATCGCCTGAATGTTCACCCGCCGATTGGATCCGCCTCGGGTCCAGTCGATGCGATAGTCATAGTCATTTCAAGCTACTCAAAGTCTCTGCAAAGAACATGCTTACTTTGCATACCTAACAGTTAATTAACCCGTCTACGCATCTTGTAGGCCCCTACATTAAATTTGTAGCCAATCAAAATGTGTTTTCCTAAAGTTAAGAGGCCGTTAATCGTATGCATAGTGTATGTACTCTAGAATCAGCTGTGTGTACGATAATTTTCTCCAAAAACGATAATTTTGACTCTCTAGTACGATAATACAGCATTTTGAACCTGGCAACACTGTTCCGGGGAACGAATCGACTAGTCGTTTCGTTCCTCCGGAACCTGGAACAAATCGGCTATGACACCGGCTTCATTTTGATTAAACTTGTTCAGTACTATAAGATTAAAGTTTATACAGTATTTAACTACAAACCAAATAGTTTATCATATATTGAGAATTGAGCCAGTCAGGCATTGTCGTGAAATTTGTCCCCAGTCCATTAACTGCCGTTTAGTTTGTCAGTGCTGGTGACAGCATTCCACTCCCATAGACTTTGTACACAATGCGAGCGCGCACGCGGGAAGAGGTGACAAATTTCACGATTAGGCCGAAGGTCACCCATGTTCATTATCAATGTAAGAGAACAATATGTGTGTTTCTTTGTAGAAAAGTAAACCATCATTTTGTGGCAAAGGAATCTTTCCAGAGTGTTTTATCAAAAATATAATATATAATATTTTTAAATTTTTGAATGCAAATTTTACTGTCTCTCTGTTCATTATTATCGAGTAATATTCATGTTAGATTTGCCGTCTTATAGCAAGTCTCATCTATTCTATTCATGTCGAGATTGTGCTTAAATTCAAAACCCCTTTTCAGTTAGACCCCTTTTCTCTAATAAAACATGGTCGTGATGAGACCTTAAAAAATGCATCTGGGCTAGAAAAACTATAGCTTCATCAATAAGGAAAACGACGGGCTTAATGGATGAATGATAGGGAAGAACCCTAAAATAAGTTTGCGGCATCTTTATCATCAAATCACTATAAATAATGCAAATAACCTGGTCTTCAGTAAATGAGTAATCACAGCAGTTTTCACAACTGCAAAGTAGTTATTACGTAAAGATTATACAAACAAATCATTATCGAAAATTTAAAAAGGGGTAAATAGAAGGGGTATACCAACGCGTTGTAACGCCCTCAAAAAGCTATTTTTCCTTCTTGTTTTCACCCTTTGTAAGTGCCCCTTTTTCCAAAAGGTGCACTTTTTCGCTGGTGCCCACACTTTGAAAGACGCCCCACTGCCCTTGGTAAAACATGTTCATTTGATGATAATAAGATTTACTCGTGCACTGAGTACTACAGTAAAAAGGTCGTTTTTTGTAATCAAGTATTTCAAAGTTGCCCATTCTAATTTTTTAATCTCATATTTTTAACGGCCACTCATAGTTTTTGGCACGTATTTTAAAGTTTAGTTGCTATTCATTTTTCACTCATCTTCACTTTTCTTTGTCGTCCCTTATATTCTTTAAAAAACACGATTTTATTTTAAAGCGACCACATGCTAGTTTTCTCCTCAACAACGAAACTAACGTAGTAAACCTTCCGGAAGGTTTCCCCCGTGGATTTATCCAAACATTGTACCCATTAGTGCTCGCCTATCCCCTAAGAACGCTGGTGTCTCAAAACAGACTATATCACCATGAAGTTTCATGTCATCGGAGCCGCCACTGCTGCTTTGCGATTGCGGAAGTCATTGTATATTCAGATGGAAAGTTCCATTGGTCCATTTCCGTTTACGATTCATTTTTTAGAGATAGCCAAATATCAGATTTCCCGTCTATTTTTCAAACATTTATCAGTCATTTTCATTAAATAAAATCACTTCAGTTTCGTACTGTAGGAATCCAGGAATGTATGCTAGTGTCAAAGTCGATTTAGCCATTCCCCCCCCCCCCCCCCATGGCCCCCCTCGCAAGGAAAAAAAAAAAGAAGAAGAACATTTCGGATCATAAGATTGCACTACAACCATGTACAATAAACATATTAGTGCTCTAAATGCAAACTTTCAGCATTCAAAAATCAAAATTTTCTTACTAGGTCGCTACGCTCTCCCTCGTATATTAATTATATGCAATGTTTCTCATTATTTGGAAATTCCGTCTATCATCTATGAAATATGGGGCAGATTCCCGCTTTATTCGTAGGGGTGGGGGGTTTGCCGCCCCATACGATTTTCCGTATTGCGATCAGTTTTCTACTTCTAGTCGTGTAAAAGGGCAAGTTAACGCCTAAATTCATTTACATATATATATATATATATATATTCACATGCATAGGAGCAGTGTATTCCCTGTCTACCAGTGGCGGCAAAAGAAAGGGGCAGATTTTCTCCCTATCGGGGGGGGGGGGGGGAGGCAAATCATCTTTGCCCCCCACCCCATAACACCATCATACGAATAGCTTTCTAGTGTTGAGAAATGCAAGTGTTCAGCACGAAAGTGGGGCTCCCTCGCATGACAATAAGCATTGATTTTGATGAAACATGATGTATACTGAGCTTTCCTTTGCTCAGTCTAAAATACATTCACATTCCATTTCTTTTGCTCGGTCGCTACGCTTCCTCGTAGAGTAATGAAAACGCTTAAAACTTATAGAAAAGCGCAATGTGACGGAGCTGGTGCTTCTCTCCGTAAAATAGGGGGCATTTCAATAAAATGGCGTGGGGCACGGGTTTTCCTCTGTAAAAGGATGAGGGAATGCTCGTTTTGTCCCCGCCTCCTCGCAATGTTATTCCATTATCATAATGGATATCGTAATCCATGAACTAAATTTTTTTTCAACTGGGCACAGCGTTCCCGAGTTGTAATAGAAGTCGTATTTCTTGATATATTAAACAAACCCTGTCTACCAAAGGCGCCATAAGCTGGGGAGGGCGGATAGATGCTTCCCTTTGTAAATGTGTTGGGGCAAATCAATTTTCGCCACCCCCCCCCCCCCTCAGTAGCTTTCACAAGACAAAGATGTAGTGATCTACTTCTATAGCGACATGACCGATGTATACGTTTCAATATCTCAATACCTTTATAGTTCCATAGCTTCATAAGTAAAAAGTCCTATCCTTCCCCGGAGTATCTTCACATGTTGGCATGTTTTTTTTATGTGTTTGGGTAATATTTGGGCAGTGCCAGAATATGAAATTTCTTATATTTTTTACCACCAAAATTGTAAAGAACTTGCGCGCCCGCTTCGCAAAGTTGTGAAACTGAAGAGTTGATTTTTCGGACAAAAAGCATCGGCCCCATCGCGAAAATGTGCATCGACTGCACTTTTGTAATGCGTACTTCTATTTCCTCTCTGGATGAAGAAGAAAAAGAAGAAAGTAAACATTGTTAGCCGTGCTATTTATTACCTAAATTGAAAAAAATCGATATTCTGATTCAGGAGATTAACCAAACTACATGAGCTTTTTATCTTTCGAGTTAAAGCTCCATGGACCCCATGAAAGAACAGAGCTATTAGGTTAATCGTTCTGAAATAGACTCTCCATCCGTTTAATCATTCTGTTACTGTTGTAAGTAAGTCAATGATTTTGCTATATGTGTTATTGTTTTTATATGATTTTCGGAAATAAAACACAAAATTAAAAAGTGACTGCCTGGCATGATATTTAGCGCAATGGGCAGGTCAAAGGACGAAATATATCCGAAATTCAAAAGCTAAAAAAACCCACAATTCATAACACAAAAGTAAATGAAAATTGGGGAAGAAACTTACACACGCAATTTTCAAAAATTGGAATCACTAAAGCCGCACAAACAAGGCATATTGTTTGATCTGAGTACAAGTTTATTTTCAGCATTGAATAATTAAAATGAAATGGTAGATTTAGAAAGTATTTTTTTCAACATTATCATACAGGGCTTCATTTACAGTTATGCAAAAAAAATAAAATAACATCAGATATTGTATACAATCATACAAAATAGGGATTGAGTCTACAAAATTTAAATCTAGATACCAATAATTATATTTATAGCATCATCTATACAAGATTGACATATGAAAAGTATATATATATATATATTTGTCTATATAAAAACATCATAAAACGAGTCAAAATTTATATAAAAATACCAATCCAAATTTGCACATTTTTACAATCAGTAAGTAACAGAATTCAGTTATACAAGTAGAAGTGAAAGAGACGGGTCGAAGATGAAAGTGTGGTATTTGTGACATGAAATGGTTTACACAGAAAAAACGCTGTTTAAAAGGTTACTTAGAACTTATAAAACCTAAACAAATTGTGTACAATGTGAACTGTACAACGGGTTGTTCAGTTCATATTGTAAACATCTGTTCGCATTTTTAAACAGCGTTTTCTCTGTGTAGTAAGATACAAATTTAGATTGTTATTAAGAAGGCACTCGGAGGTTTGCAAATGAGCACTGCAAAGGACGGTACCTTTATGTAATATAATAAAGACAATGCCTTTCTGACTCGAGAGCAAACGACTTACCTTTAAAACAACAAAAAGCAGCATATCATTGGCAATTAAAATGTGAGTTCAAATACAAAAATACAAACTAAATAACATTTCTGAACTACTTCCACTCAGAGAGTATCCATATACCCTTTCTTACCAATTGTTATTTCAATCTACAAGGAAGAGATGATACAATATAACTTCACACTAATTTGCATATGAAAATATATGCACGTCAAACACTGAATCCATATCCTTTCGTGTATCTTACGTAACTTCATCATATCATATACATGTACAATGTACGCAACTAATTATCTATGGCTAAACTCTAATATTTGAAAATACATAAAGATAGTTTTTAAACACATGACTTTGAGACATATGAAAAGGAAAAAAAAATGACACAATTGCAAAGACTTTCAAAACTAGGCAACTCCAATGGCCTTGTGCTTCAACTTTCGAAATGTGAAGCAAGTACAGCATTGCATATGGTAACATGAACATTCCGCAGGCAATACAACAGGGTATTGAAATCTCCAAGTCTTTGCAATTGAGTCAAATGGCCATTATATGATTAAACATGCATTCTTCATTTTAATACAAAACTTGGATGCATAACAGGCCATGTTCTTTGACATCACTGTAACAACCCAGCCTCCTTACTTCATGGCTGTACACAGCAGGGGGGGGGGGGGAGGGGTTCCCCCTCAAAAAAAAAAAATTCAAGCCCCCCTGCTTTGTTAATTGAACATTATCTGAAAATTCTGTCAAAATCTGCACCAGATCATTCATTTTTTTCCAATTCTCAAAAATGGGGGGGGGGGGGGGGGGGGGGGGGGGGGAGTAGACATATGAAGTGTTTGGTGAATTTTCCCCAATGGCTGCTGAACATTTTGGCTGTCATAAAGACCGGCTGCTTTTTGATGTGAAAACTGACATACATGTATATGCATCTTAAAGGTTAAGAGGGCCGGTAACATTGAAAATTGTCACCCAAATTCCTGTACCAGCATATCTGCATTGCACTCATGGATATAGGTGCAGCTATGATGTCACAATATAAGTTCAACATATTCATTTTAATAAATCTTTTACACTCTATGCAAGCAAGACAGAAATGCTTTTATGCCTCATCTATCAGACCTAAACTTCTCCCTTCATACTTGAAAGAACAGCAGCAACTCATAAATCTACTCAAAATGGACCCAATGACCACTTTTTTTTTTTTTTTTTTTTTTTTACTGTAGAAACAGACCTAAATAGCAAACTAAAATATTACACATTATGCACAACATTGTGTTATGTGGAGTGCCATGGTAAAATCTACCCATCATTGAAAAACTCTGCTTTTGTAGAAATTTGGCAAGAATACAAATTTGAAGGCCACAAGTTGGATAACAAACATATACCGGTAGAAGAATATAAAAAACCCCAAAACAATTAATCCATTTCCGCTGCTGCATTGAAAGTGGTTTAGAGTATGAAACAGTTGTAAGATACAATGCAATATGCATGAAACATCCAGCATTATTCTTAAAGTAGCTTAGCAGAAAGGAGTGGCACAAAAAGAAACTTAAAGAATGCAAACAATACAGATTAGAGTATGCATTTTGCATTCTTAATGAATCCGTTTTGTGTTACTATGTGTTGCTAAGCTACATAAAAAGCATATTTTAGAAAGAAAATATTACTGTGCAGACTCCCAACCTCTCTGACTGAAAAAATGGTTTTGCTCAAAATTAGGAACAAAACAGCATTTGCCACAGGAGTGTGTAGTAAATTCATCGAGAAAAATAGGAAAACCACATCGAAACAAGAGCATGGAATGGTCAAAATTCAGATTCTTTCCTCCATATTCAGAATAGTTGGGGGTCTGCACTGTGTTACAGCAGCCGATAACAAACTGATCGACCGATAGATGTCCACTGAAATATATCTTGATATGAATTTATAGTGCCACCCCGTGGGTCGCTTTTTTGGATAAAAAGGTGGCACCATATTTGATCTGCTAAAGAGTGAATCCTTTGTTTTTTACTACATCCCAGCAATCAGTGTACTTTTTCCATTATTCAAGAAGGCAGCAAGGAGTTTTTATGCAGCAAAGAAGATAGTCATAGCTTCATGGATCTGTTTTGTTCCATCTTCTTTACTGCATCCCAGCAATCAGTGTACTTTTTTCATTTTTCAAGAAGGCAGCAAGGACTTTTTATGCGGCAAAGAAGATGGAACAAAACAGATCCATGAAGCTATGACTGTGTTAAAAAGTCTGTAAAGAGTTGAGGAAATAAAGCAATTCCCGTTTAATCAACAGATCCTTAAATTTGAACTGGGCAATCTTTCTACGGATGCTACACAATAAAATGAAACACAACTGTTATCAATTTGAAAATAACAATGATTTCCTCTGTGAGTTTTCTTCTATTCTTCAGGGTATTCTTGGCAACACTGCTTCCTATCTGATTGCAAAACAAGCCAAATCCAATCATCAGAAATAATTAGACAAAACATATCTAATTGTCAAACAAAACTAAACATATATGATTATATAAAGCAACAACAAAACAATGAACATAACATAGACAGGTTAAGCCAGGGTAAGCCAGACTTGTTATGTATGTCACTATCCCATAACCAGCATAACACTGTTTTTCTTTTCCTTCTTTCTTTTTTTTTGTTGGCAATAAGAAACAAATTTGTCTCAAACCACCTAAAGATTGTCAATCATCTGATTGAAAAGAGATATCTTATCATGCATATAATAACGCTACATCTTCCTTATGTCAAAATATCACACAAATCAATTTTGCAGCAGGTACATATTACTTTATAACTATTTATGCATGTCAAATGAAGAAAACAGTAAAAAAAAAAAAAGTCACAGGATAGAATGTGGTCTCAATGGTCAGATTCTAAAATTGGTTACAGTCCGTTATTCCGAAGGTTCGTTATTCCGAATGTTCGTTTATTCCGAAGGTTTGTTATTCCGAAGGTTCGTTTATTCCAAAGGTTCATTATTCCAAAGGTTCGTTTATTCCGAAAGTTCGTTATTCCGAAAATGAAATAAAGTTCGTTATTCCGAAGGTATGTTAGTCCAAAAATGAAAAAAGGTTTGTTATTCCGAAAATGAAATAAGGTTTGTTATTCCGAAGGTTCGCTAGTCCGAAAATGAAATAAGGTTCGTTAGTTCGTTAGTTATTTTCGGACTGACGAACCTTATTCCACTTTCGAACTACCGAACCTTCGGAATAACGAACCTTATTTCATTCTTGGACTAACAAACCTTATGACTAACGAACCTTCGGAATAACACCCCAAATGTTCGGATTAATGAACCCTTTTTTATTTTCGGACATCTAGGTATACGCAATTTGCGTGTTTCGGAATAACAAACCTTCGGAATAACGAACATCACCCCTAAATCTTACTTCCTCATTAGCCCACTGACTACTGAATTTTTTATTTTCCATAGATGGAGTACGAGTTACTTGCTTCCCGTATGCAGTGGGTTAAAGGAAAAGGAAACCCTGGAAAAGAGTCAAGTTTATTGAAAAGAGGGACAGACAGAAGAAATTAAAAAATCATTAAATCCAAAATCGGTTATGGAATGATAAAGTTATGAAAATTTGAAAAGTCTCAATTTACTTTTTATAATGATCCTTAAATTGGGAAAGAGTCAAGTTTATTGAAATGGGGAAAGAGAGAAACAATTCACAAAAGTTAAATCAAAATCGGTTATGGAATGAGAAAACAATGACAGTTTGAAAAGTCTCAAATTACTTTTTATAATGATCCTCGAATTGACAATATTGCTTCGAAATGCCAGATTTTGTGGACAACTCTCCATATTTTTGTGTACACACAATTTCAGATTTTCTCCATTACCTCTCAAGGATACAAGTGACTTTCTCAAAGAAGTGCAGATTTGACAGGGTGCTCTCCTCCATTTCAATGCTTCAATTTTGTTTAAATTTGAAATGACTGGTCTCAAATATGGAAATACTTCTCACTTTTTCCCTTCACTAAAGAATGAAATCAACATAACATAAAAGTCGAGATCAACAATTTCCATGAAGTCAAGTTTGGTGCACAACCACACACCATACAGTAGTCCCTGTGAAGGACAAATAGTCTTTGACATCCATTTTGAATGCATCAATGTCTATGACTTCTTCCTGTAATTCAATTATATTCATACTAGTACACATGCTTGTTCTGTCTGATCCAATGCCCAATTTTACCAAGTTGTACTGTATGGGTTATAAAAATGCAATGCAAAATTTTTCCAATAGTGAAATAATGCTTTCCAAGCCAAATAATTAGTTTTAATCTACAAAAAAAAAAAAAAAAAAAAAAAAAAAACATTACTAATCACCAAATTGCATCTGCACCTTGTTTCATGCAAATTATTTCATGTAGAAAAAAATTGGTGCTACCATTTTCAAAACTATGAAAAAAAATCATGTCAATCTAATGCCACACTTATTATTCAAATCAATATGAAAGCAACTACAGCATGTAAGAAAATAAATTGATTCTTAGCATTCATAATCATAAATAATCAAAAAGGCAAGATCACTACTATTATTCTACACACAAAATTTAAAATTGAAAAATAATGGTGGAAAGATCAAAATGAAACTGAAAGCACAACTACTAGAAGGCTGGGAGACAGCTGAAAGCAAATGATAAAAAAAGAAAATCCACAACTACTCTACTCTTACAAAAACAGCTTGAGTCAAGAGGGTATTTTGTTACACTCTCTGAATCTGATATAAAATTAGAGCAGTTCACATACTTGGTATAAACAGTCTACAAGTATATGTGAAATGCACTGGAAGTATCAGGCCCTGTTCACCTATGATGCAGAAAATAAATATAAGCATCATATTGTGTTAGATTTATGTACATACTCAAAATGAAAGAAAAATACATGTAATTTACAGTAAATGCTTGCTTAAAAGAAATTAGCTAAAAAAGTGACTTTGCTAGAAATGTTAGATATAAATGAGTTGATGAATTGATTGGCAACAAATATAAACCAACTATGTATCAAGACTGTCATGAAGAAAAAGATATGTCACACACATATACACGAAGATCATATCATTTAACAAAATGCCTGTAGAAGGTTTCAGATAAAGACACATGATTTGCATAATTGCATTGCAATGTTTTGTTATTGTAAGTGAATGGATAGCTACAAGATGTATGAGGCAATACCGTGCCCAATACATTACCATATATAGAAATGGAATTTGGCATTGAAAATTACCACCACTGAAAGCACCATTTTCCTTGATACATGTATTTTCATCCCTTCCTAGCTACATAAAGGAGATTGACATTACATAATGGACAGGTAAAATAAAATCTTTTATGCATGATGGGGGACCATAGTTCGTGCACATTTTAATTTCTTAATGAAGGCAATTTTTGATCCATAATTTCTAAATTTTTACCAAAAATTATTCTGATTTAAATGACACCAAAGGCAAAGCAAAATTTTAGATTTCAAATGGGCGCAAGAAGAACATGTTATTTACGAAGAATTCCCGAGATATCGCGATCGCAAAATTCGATGTCGTATCGCACTGCTCTGGACCTGGAAAAGTGTTACAAAAATAACGAGACCTAACTTGGCGCACGCCAATTTTCAAGTGATTAATACAAAATAGAGATCCATAGAAGGTAAGATAATTGCATTATTAGGAAGGCAAAATGCCTCTGAATAATTTGATACCACATTTTACTTACAATTTTGATTACATTGTCTCTCGAAAAGAGGAATTCTAGACCCTTGTCGACAAGTCCAGTTTTTGTCAGAACGAACGCAAAACGCTGCCAAATTTGCTGATTTTTCATTCATAATTTCAAAATTCCTTCTCTAATTTCAAAAGGAAAGTAACTTCCAGAGTAATTTTAGGGTGCTCTTTCCGTTGGTGCTACCAGTTTTTCACAATCTTTTCTAGTTTTTGAGATATGGCCCTGTGCACGAAGTTTGGACCTGCGCGAAGTTAGGTCACTCTGTCATACATGTACATGTGGCCGGTCCCGGGGGGGGCACTCAGTATATAATGCGTGGTGGGTATGTGCCGCGGAGAAGGCCCCCATTTTTACACTCAAATTTCCGTTCCAAAGCATAGCATTTTTATCTTATTGAGAAAAAGAAGAAAGAAAGCCGTTCCAAAGGATAGCATTTTCTTCTTATCGAGAAAAAAGAAGAAAGAAATCCGTTCCAAAGCTTCGCATATTTTTCGTTACGCCGTTCCGGCCGCATTGATCCGCTACAATGAGCTGCATTTTTGGTGAAAAGCGGCCCGCAGAGCGCTGTCTGACCATCGCCTCTGCGGGATCGCACCCGGCGCCCGTGCTGGCGGGCTAGCTGCATGCACGTATGCCCGTTCCATAGGGATACATACGCACGCACACGCAGGCGAACCGTGCCAAAGACCCCCGTTTTCACAAACATTTTTGGTTCCGAAGCCCGTTCCGAAGACCCTCCTTTTCACAATAAGCCCGTTCCAAAGCCCCCGTTTTTTGTCTCGCCCGCGGCACATACCTACCACTTTTGGGGTCTAGCGTCATACCGCCATCTACGACGCAGTCTGAAGAAGCCGCCAGTTGGAGGCGAAAGTACTCACTAAAAGGTACAACAAATTTTCTTGACTGTGAAAGAAAGAACAATTTCTTATGAAATCACCGATCAGATGAATCTTATTCAGGATCAGTGGAATGGTCTATTAATAAGTTGTTGCAGGACAGAATCAATTTTGACAAATAATATGGCACATGAGAAAGACTAAAAAGCATATACCAATCAAACTTAATTTACTCAAAAATATATACCCAACGGGCCACTTACAAGCAGATAGAGAGGGCTTTTTGCGACAAAATATAGGTATGCTTCTTGGATAGTACAAAATACGCATTTCAATACTGATATCCCACACTGCTTAATATTTCTCCTGCTTGAATAAATGTTCTGAGCTGTAAAACATTATTTTTGAGTGAGCTTTCACTCAAAGGCAAGTATTAAGAGAGCTTCTCATCATGGATTCCTTTTTATTGTCATGATAATGGGTCTGAGTGTAGGTCAGTTAACTATAGCATATACCTTTGAATGAACTCACAATGGGAAACTGACTCAAGTTAACCCATCGACTACTAAGTTCTTATATTCTATAGGGTTCGCACAGGGACAACCCTGTTCTTGTAGGCAAGGGGTATATGCATTCTGCAATTATTTCTCTTGTTGTACCTTCTGGAAGCTTGTAGCTGTTGCATATGTCCATTGTCACTTACAAATTTTAGAAGTGCAAGCATGCATATCAGTGAGCAATGACAACTTCTAATTCCATTGTCTCTCAACAACAACATTCACCACCAGTTCCAAGCTCTACTACTCCCATTTCATGGTCTACCTCACGCATGATTATCAATACAGATCCAAATGCTGTTCCTAGAAATAGATCTTGATCCAGATCCTGTTTTTAGCAACAGACCTGCAGTGCAGGACTAGATCCCAATATCCTAGAAGAATCCTTCTAGGCTTTCTAGGAAATTGACTCATTGAATGTTGTTATGTGCAGTGCAAGTATGAGCTGAGTCCCACAAACTGTCTTCTGGTGTTAGTAGATTGGATATTCTTAAATCTACGTAAGAACTCAGTCCCACATCCTATCTTCTCGTGTATGTGGACTGCCGAGAATGATGTCAGGGTCATCGGTATACAGGGGCTGCTATTTTAAGGACGGTCTTGCCCTCGTCTTGTGCCAGGATAAGAGAGCTGGTCATGTGATGCTCGATGAGCTGAACTGGAGTATCGAATGCCTGCAAAGTAAAGAATGGCAGTATTACTACAGTTAGATTACACGACTGAGCAGGCCCAAATGACACTGGTACTAAAGGCATGTTGATATTTTGTTCAGCTGTTGATCGCCTCATTCAATTTCCTCATACCAAATGTCCATGTGCCTTACAAAATGCCAACTCTGCCTGCTTGGCCATGCATGATCCTTCCATTCACAGTGAACTAAATTTGCAAAGTGCAGTTTTGTAGCAGTTTTTTAGCTGTTTTGTAGCTGTTTTGTAGCTGTTTTGTAGCCGTTTACTGTGTTTTGCAGTTTTGTAGTCGTTTTCAAAAGGGCTACGTACAAAACTGCTACAAAACGGCTACAAAATGGCTAATCTGCTCATTCTGCTCACTGTGATTATAACTATAGTCTCATACGAAAGAGGAGACTTTGAGATTTTCAATAATGCGTATAAAGTTTGATCATGATCTGAAATATTTTCCCATCTGCTTCGAATCGTAATGAAAGAAATTTAGCAGCCAACCACTTATTTGGGACAAATGGGTTTCTGAAACCGCCATTTCAGACTGTCTGAATTTGGTCATGAATACTTTCTTGATCATGTTTTTGGTGTCAAATAAATCAAAAAAAGAGAAAATTAAATTTCCAAGGATGTGTACATATAATCATCAAATAATTATTAAGTTTTTACCAATAAACAAGGCTTTCTGTTTTTCAGGGACTCCCTATATATTGAGGGTTTAGTGCAACAAAGGGCTATGTGGCCATTTTGAGAAAACTTGCAATGAAGTCGTAAACACTGGTTTAATGCAGATGGCCATACCTATTTCGAGTGATACCCTGCTGGAGCAAAGTTTGCTGTAGAAACCATTATTACCAATGGGTTTCCGTTCTCCTATGGATCATTTTGATATCAAAACCTCCTTTTGACCCCAAAATGCAGATAGCCCTTTGTTGCACTAAACACTCGATATATTTACATAGTTAACACTCAACCACATAATGAGATGTATTCTTACCAGTTCGTTTTCCTTCCTAGTGCCGAGAGCGTACTTGTGATCAGCCCTCAGTCTGATTTGCAGGTTCCTCACCCGCCCATTGAACCACAGGGCCAATGAGTAGGGGTTAGCAGGGTCGTTCCGGGTGCTATTCCTCACAATGAATGCACCATCCTGATTGGAAGAAACAGAAAACACATGACTAGTATAAAAAAAAATTGTGTACTTCTATTAAAATTTGAACCACTAGAAATGGTTACTTATGCAGTTGCCTAGGCTAGGTAACTGCTATATGTTATTCAGATCAATGAAGATAACAAGATAGCAACGTCTTTAAATGTGTATTTTGCTTTGTATGTAAGGGGTTTTATGGCAACGTACCATGTTCAAGATATGAGCCTCAAATATTAATTCTACAAAAAGATATTGCAAATGCAAATACAAACTGAATAAACATAAAAGTGACTGGTGATTAGACTGACTGACATGCAGGTGCATGGACCCTTGAATTTGGGTGTTTATGGAATAGAACAGTCATTTGTTTCTGCTTGCTGGTCTTATGTCTTTTGTTTTCTTCAGACTCCTTCACCATTAACCCCTACAATGCCGGGGGAAAGCTCTTAAGTATTTCATACTTAAAGAGCTGTACATTAATTATTTTTGCAGGTGATTTGTACATTTTAAAACATGAATTCCAAGGTCACAATGGCACATCATCTTTTTAACCATTACAGTGATAAGTATCTTTCATAGTTCAAAGTATCTGTTAAAAAGATACCTTGTAACAGATATATTCAAGATGGAATGACATTCTTTACTTATCACTTCAGCTTTGATACATGATGATATACATGTACTGAACAGGAACTTTCACCATTTTTCCTCCCTTTACTGTAGTGTAAATACAAAAATGTCATTATTTTTCCTTGTTCTGAGAAGAAATTGAAAAAAGAAATTGAAAGTTAAAAAAGCTCTACCTTTTGGCACTGATTTAGGAATTTCTCTGACTCCTGTCTTGTGATGTCTGAGTGGTACCAAGGATGTCCTTCAAGCTCATTCACCTGCAGAAAACAAAGAGAGATTTATGCAACCCATGAAGAGAATGGGGGGGGGGGGGGTTCACAGAGACTAAGACTGACTCAAATTGCACTCAACTATGTATGGCAGGCCATTCATGCCACTGTTTGTTTTTACTATCGCAGTCTCTGAAGGGACATGAAAATCGTGGGCACAGATTTGCAGAATTCATCTTTTTTGTTTTCTTTATCAACAAACGATGAAGAAATGTAAATTCTGCAGATTTGTGACCATGATTTGTAAATCCTTTGAGAGATTCATGGTGAAAGAAAACAGTGGCGTGAATGGCCAGCCATAGTTAAGTGCAATTACAGTCAATCTTAGTCTTTGTGAAACACCCCCCAGGCCTACTTGAAATTCTCACTTTTGTTTAAGAATTGTTTTCAAAATTGCAACATATTTGGTTTCCATTTACAAAAATCATATAATTAAAATAAGTTAATAATATTTAGATCCATATCATCAATATCACTATTTTCATCATTTATATTTATTTGCATTGTAATTATAATTATTATTGTTTATAATTGCCATTATTAATGTCATTATTATCATCATTGTTATCATTATCATCACTACCATCATCATCATCATTATCATCATCATCATCATCAACAACATCAAGATCATCATTATTGTTAATATTATTGTTATCATTATTATTTCTATTATCATCATTATCATTTTCATTATTACTTTTTTCTGGTATCATTATTTCTTATTCATGCAATTTCCTCACCTTCTGCAGCTGAGCTGGGGGTGCTCTGCTAGGGCTAGGGGGCGCTTTCGACACACTCGGAGCTGGTTTTGGAGGTTGAGATGGTGCAAGTCGCTCATTTATCTGAAGTACAGAGGACTGGTTGGGTGTAGGAAGCTGGGCCTCTGTGTTTGGAAACGTAAAAAGAGAAACTGTCAAGACTCAATCACTAATGATATATCTTTTTTCATGCTTTAAGTTTAATGAGTCAATATATGTACAGAGTAGATCTAAAAAGTGGCTGGCAATAGTACATGTGGGCCCCCTGCTTAGTTTTCAAAATATTTTTTGGGGGGTCTTTGACTAAAAGGGGGAGGGAGTGTACTAGATCCAAATTATGATACTGTCCTTTTTACACCTGTAAAATCTTTGGGAAGTGATAAATTTTTGTTTGAGTGGCCTAAAAATGTAGACTAGTGTGTGCAGGGCTTTGTAACTGTGAGGAAATGGTGCTATATCAAATGACTTTTGGATGGATAGATGGATAAACGAAATTCATTATTTTGCACTTGGTGCAACTTATTTCGAGCCCAGAAATGACCTTCATGAGGCAATCAATTTCAAAGGAATCCTTTGAGATGATGACAGATGTGAAACTCACGTGAAGGTCTCCTTGTTGAGGGTGGGAGAGGGGGCATCTCAGTGGCCCATGATGCTGGTTCTGCTATCTTGCGCTGTCTGACTGCAGGACCGCTTTCACTACCAGTAGAACTACTGCTGCTCATGGATGACACGGATGCTGTTGACGATGTTGATGGAGGCATCCCTGGTTTTCTTGGTGTTGAGTTACCTCCGGACGTAACCGGTCTTTGGATGACAGGAGTTGGTGTGTGTGTTGGTGAGGAGGGAGGGGGAGGGTACTGCCTATCTAAAGCTTTTGAGCGGAATTTGCTGGCAGGGGGTGTCGGCCTTCTGCTATTGTCGGTATTATTATTATCCGCTTCAAAGCGGTTTTTCATGTTCCTGACGTGCCGTGAGGTCGTGTCTGATGAACTATTGCCATTTTCGTTTTCATTGTCATTGGTTGATGAGGGTATCGTTGGGATGCGTGGCACACGAGGAGGCGACCGGGAAGGGTCCGATCTGGTGCTTTCCGTTCCATTTGGGAAGTCGGGCATGACTTTACTCTCAAGGTTGGGTATTCTTCGACCTGTCTGGGGTCGTGAGGGTATTGCAGGAGGAACATCGATGGAGGAAGTGAGGGGACCAGGTTTCTCAGGTCTAGGAGGTACTGGAGCTCCACCACATTGAGGGACAGTTGGAAGACGTCTGCTTTGTATATTCTGCTGAACTCTTCTGCTTGGTGGCTGAACTGAAGGTACGAAAATTTAAGATACAATAAAGAATTGATGCCATACAATAACATCTGCAACAAGAGCACAATATGTACCAAAACAAACATGTTCTTGTAAAATATGAGACAAGTACAGCAAAAGTAAGGATTAGGGAGTAGGAGTTGGTCTAGCAGTAACATCCGCTGTCAGCTCTTTGTCTTTGCCTACAAACTGACTGTGATCAGACCCATGTTCGAGTCTGAATCATGTCTTTAAGATGGTGATGTTAAAGGTTGGTCCCAGATGTAAATAATCGTATCTGACTGATACACGTCTGTAAAAACCCAATCACCAACAACAACAGTAAGTCTTTGATACCCTACTAAACTGGACTGGTAAAGTAACGGGAAAGCTAAAATATATAAGAAATTCTATAGAAACAGAAGAGATCATGCAGTAATTTATGCTGTACCAACAGATCATCTGCTCCCTGGCTCACATCTCCCTACCCACTTAATACCCAATCACACCTGCAAAAGAAAACCAAAGGAGATGTTGTTACTTACGTTCTGGTTCCAAATAATTCTCATCTCCAGACTCACCCTAGAAAGAAATGAAAAATAAAATAAAAAGTATTCATTTTGAATTTAAGCATTTGAAAAACAAGAACACAATTAATTATGCATAGGCAATTTTTTTTTTCATTTCAACATATGGTATTCATTAACAACTCGGCTGGATCTGTTGTGATGTCATCAGAGAAATTTTTCCTGCCTGAAGGGGGCCAACAGTCAACAGCCACTAAACGTCTTGCACATTGCTAGAAACATGCACCAAATACTGCGTAGTCATTACTACAGGTATATAAGATGACCTTGGTATTGCGTCATGCATCTAAAGGCCCTTTCAGATATCCAATCACAAACCCCCATGGAAAACCCTCACTTTTTCTGTTATTTTTTTTGCTATTGACACCATGTGATAACACAGATAATTTCTAGAAAAAAAATAAATCTTCGACCACGCGTGGTCGAACTTTATGCCTCCGCCATTACCAAATCAGAAATAAATGGCACTTCATGTTGATTTATTTTCATTTATACGATGACATCTTGGACCTTGACCTTTGACCTTGTGACCCCCCAAATCTAATGAGAGCATTGCCCTTTCCATATGCATACATGAATCAAGTTTGTTGAACCGTCAAATGGTTACTGAGTTATCACAAGAACGAACCATTTCTATGTACATAATGTCCTCTATGACCTTTGATCTTTGACCTTGAGACCCCAAAATCTAATCAGATCATTGTCCCTCCCATATGCATACCTGTGCCAAGTTTGAGGTTGATCGGTCAAATGGTTGTTGAGTTATGGTGAAAACGAACCATTTCTATGTACATAATGACCTCTGTGACCTTTGACCTTTGACCTTGTGACCCCCAAATCTAATCAGATCATTGTCCCTTCCCTGTGCATACATCGGCTAAGTTTGAAGCCAATCTGTCAAATGGTTCTTAAGTTATCGCGAGAACGAGCCATTTTTATATGTATTATTGCCTCTATGACCTTGACCTTTGACCTTGAGACTCCAAAATCTAATCAGATCATTGTCCCTCCCATACGCATACACAAGCCAAGTTTGAAGTTGATCTGTCAAACGGTTCTTAAGTTATCGCGAGAACGATAACCAGACGGACGGATGGACGGACGAACGGACGACCTGAAAACATAATATAAGATCACTACAACAACAAATTCTCAGTAAAATTCTCAAGATTGCATTCCCATTCAGTGCTATATATTATGAACAAATAAACACTTACCTCAGGTTCAATGTAATCTTGATCTTCTTCATCTAAATATCATGAAGACAGGAAGAAAAATATGATAAAAATAATTAAAGATAAAATACTCCACATACATATATTCCAAATCACAATGCTGTGAATTTGATTCTAGGTCTGCATGGGTGATGTTTGTTATTCCGAAGGTTCGTTATTCCGAAACACGCAAATTGCGTATACCTAGAATGTTCTATAGTCCGAAAATGAAAAAGGGTTCGTTAATCCGAACGTGTGTGGCAGTATTCCCAAGGTTTGTTAGTCCGAAGGTTCGTTAATCCGAAAATGAAATAAGGTTCGTTATTCTGAAGGTTCCTTTGGAATAATGAACTTTATTTCATTCTCGGATTAACAAACCTTTGGAAACCTTATTTCGTTTTCGGACTAACGAACCTTCGGACAAACAAACCCTCGGAATAATGAACCTTCGGAATAATGAACCTTTGGAATAAACGAACCTTCAGAATAACGAGCCTTCGGAATAATGAACTGTAACTGTCTGCACAAGAAGCTGCAATTATTACAAATTTTGTCTTTGGAATTTATGATAACACTAGTGATCAGCCAGTTGTACTGAAGCCTTTCATTACCACTCATAAAATTAAAAAAAAAACATTCAATACATAATTTCTATAGTTACTGAATACATGCATATTACAATTAACATTTTCATAAACATTTATTACATCTGAATTGATAAAATAGTGATGTCAATAACTGGGAAGCATTTAAATTTAACAGAATGATGTTAAGCAAAAGATCATTTCATATTCATCACTAATATCATCACTATCATTTCAGAAAATATGAAGCTATTAAAACCAGCGAGAAATTATGCAAATCAATTATATCCTTACCTGGAAATGCATATTCCTGTTTCAAAAGATGAGGAAAAAGAAAAGAAATTAAACCGTAAATGGTGTTCTTTCATACACATTCATGAACAAATTCTCAGTCAGTATTACTTAATAATATTGTAATGTTATAAATATACTACATGTAAATGCAAATGTAAATACATACATGTATGTCTGATCAAAGAAGCCTATGAATATATACACAAAGAAAGCAAACAAAGAAAAAAAAAAGGGAAATGACATGCTGCAGATTGTAAAACAAATGAAAAAAATTGAATAGCAAGGGGAATACAACTACAAATTTAAATTGAGTATTTATTGTCCATTTGGAAATTTGCTAACTTATCTCCCAATCTTTTGACTGGCACGAAAGGAGTATTTAACAAATCTAACGGTCTGTAATGTCTGACAACAGACTGCTTAATAGACCAGCAGGTGTAGTCATAATAAAGGTGCTAACAAAACAATGAGGATGTGATCTTCAGCTGTCTTATAGGAGACAAAAGGCATGTAGGTTCCCCTCCCCCCCCCCCCCCTCCTCATGGTGTATTAGCTAAAGAACAAAACAACTATCATGTACATTTAGGATAATGTCATAGTCAAAGAGGTTCAAGGTACTTGACTGGAGATGCGAGAACTGAGGGTTCGATCCCTGGCACGGCACTTATGCCCTTGAGCAAGGCATTTTATTCTACTGTTCTTTTATCCTACAATAAATGAATTATCATGCTATTGGTACATTGATACCGCCTAAATAATGACTCTTAAAAAAATGCATAAATCAATTTCGCTACACAAAGTGTGAATGTTGTACTGGAAGTTTAGGCATTGCCCAAAAGGAGAACTTGATAGAGAAGCAAGACACATGCTGCATATTTTTTTAAAATTTCATTCCTCATTAATTGGCTACCGTAAATTTTTCAGCCAAGACTGTTTGGTAGATATCAGTTATGTAAGTTGAAAGTCATTCTCTGAAAATTGATTGCATGTCATTTTATGCCTGGATCAAGATAGAACTTAAGCTCCTCCCCCCAGGGGAATACCATATCAAGAATATCTTAGGAACAAAACAAATGTGCCTCCCCAAAATCATGCCCCCCTAAAGGCTCGTTGAGATATGATTGGGGGGGGGGGGAGGAGAGTTTAAGTGCAGCAATGAGGCAACGAAGAGATGGGCTTAAAAGCATCACACAATCATTTACTTCCATGTCATGAAATGCACTTAAAGGCCCCCTTGGAAAAACCCTGTGGTTACCCTCTTCACATTTGAACAGGCCTTAACTGTGCATCAGGCAGCGATTCTAGAACCCCACACTTGTAACTCCTTAGTTCCCTTGTAAAAAGTACCATGGGCACCATGGTAATTTCACGTAATTACCATCAAATCAGGGTAATTTGATGGTACTTGCATGGTACATGTACTTTCATGGATTTGATGGTAATTTGGTCAAAATACCATAATACCCATGATACTTCCTCTGCAGGGTTGCTTTAATTGGCACTTCTATTTTTTTTTTCAAGACAAGAGTTCCTCAGTCCTGCCAGTGCATCCTGGATCATAACTCAAAGTGACATTTATTTACAAAAAAAAGCATACAAAATATCAAGTTTGCATCAAAATATAATGGAAGGCAATGACTCAAAAAGCATGAAGCTTGTGGCGAGTGAGCCAGAATAACTATACTTCATTTGCTATCATAAATATTCGAGTGAGAACTCACCTGTTCCTCCTCTGGTGTGATTGGTCGAGGCTGCTGTCCTCGGCTTGGGATGGGCGGGGCTGGAGGATCCTTACTATGTGGATGACCTCCTGGTTTGGGAAACTGGGGTGTCCTCCTAAATAGCAAAAAATACAAATACGAAATAAGATAAGACAAGTTTGTGAGTTATTCCAAAATAGTTCTTGGTAACACTCAGTAGAAAGTTATTTAAACACAATCAAGACCATCTGCATCCATTAGGAACTCCTTCAATGCTGTCTTGTCTCTCAAACAGTCCTTCTTGGTATAAATCTATAAAAACTAACAACAAGATTTATTTATGAATTCCCATGGAATTTCTTCACATGTCAAAGCTCAAAGTTCAAAGGTTTTTTCAAAGGTCAAAGTTTATTTTTCCACATTTACATAACAACAAAATATAACATACATATTTGAAACAAAGAAAAACATCCAAACAGCAACAACCAAGAACGTTAAAAAAGGGAATGAAAAAGAATCAAAGATAGTGAAGTGAAAATAAAACAATGATGCATGTACAAAAATGTGGTGGGATCTAAAGAATTAAGACGTCATTTTGATTTCTTTCTTCTTCCTTACTGACCACCTGATGAAATACTTAGAGCATTTGCATGACCCAAAGCACATGTGACTTCCCGTTTTATGCGACCTACATAGCAGACATTCTGAAGCAATAATGGCGACTGCCAAAATTCAATGAAATATTCCAAGCTTTGTCCTATGTGGTGCAACAATACCAAGAGACTTCAAGATTGGACAATGCTAGCATCTACATTTAGTTATATTCAACAACTACTACATCATTCAGATAAGAATGGTGATCAAAGTGCAGAATTGCACATCTTACATAGTCAAAATCCCCTTGTGGTATCCAAATGTCATCTGAATACTTTTTATCAGGAAGTTACAAAACAAAATTCAAAGTCTGATTAAAAGAATGTACTTAGTAGCTCCATGACAGATTTTTCCTAATCCAATGACCAATGCATGTGCTATACCATGTAGATGTTTCTCCAGGTATTTGGACTATTTAATGAGTGTCATGATAAAACACTGTAAATACACATCAGACAACAGATAAAGATACACATATCTATAAATATACATGTACACAACTGTATATATCTTTGATGCAAACAAGTTATATACAAGCCTTATCTCCTCTTCACTGAGGAGTAGGCTGGCAAGCATTTTCTCACTTCTTTAAAGTGATAACACACTGGTTTAAAAAATTTTGATGTATGATCTAGAATAGAATTCTAAGAACAATAACATTAAAAATTTGATGAATTTTCAATCAAAATCAATGCATTTTGGCAAATTATTTGTGATTAGTCAAGGGTTGACCTAAAAATTTGAGTACGAGGTATGATGCAGATGTGGTTACCCAGCTTCGCGCAATGTTATTGTGGCGCGCGCTAGACTGTACGATATGTATTATACCTTGCGTGCATTTTGCTAGAATTGCACAGGTTAACCATAATGACGTCATTGCGGGTACCCAATTGAAACTGGGACACAGCTGAGAGGCCAAAAATAGGCTGAAATCTTACCGTATTGGGGTTTTTATTGGCAACACGACTTTTTCTAAACTTTAGGCAGATGATTTTCTGCTAATAAAATTATGCTCTTTTAAATGAAGGAACACTGTTTCAGTATTGGGTACCCCCTTTAAACCTGTTGGCCACATCTACATGTATTTTTACTATTAAAAATATAGAGTAAAAGATTTTGATATATTTTGTAATACTGACTTAACACTGATACTGATCGTTAATAACAGCACTACTTAACACTATGACCATTTCGATAAATTAACCCATTGCATTCGCATTCAAGAAACGAATGGTTGCTGTACAAAGTCGGAATGACAGAATACAGTAGTCAACGGGCTAAAGGGGTCATAAAGTTGAGAAAGGGTGTGAGAAAAAAAAAAACCCCAGAAAGTTAAAGACAAGTGATCAATGTTTGGGTGGAAAAACTTAGTATTCATTCTTAAATATAATAAGAATAAACATACATGTATATTTAAGCAAACTACCAAGACAACATCTATGTTCATATGTTTACATTTTGTTCTGCAAGTGAGATGAAACAAAGACATAAATGAACAATCCATATTACATAGGCAATGTCAGGAAACACACAGCCCAATACTATACATACACCTTGAACATGACGGAATGTTGCTGGTCTATTGTTTTGTTTTGGTTTTTTTTTGTTTCTTTTAATCATCTTTGTGGTGAGCAATTTTATGCCAACATTTTATGTTAGAACAGACTTTGTTTTTAAATGCATGACCTAAAACTTGTCTCTTCAAAATGTGCACACTGAACTCATAAAAATGAGTTCTGAAAGCACGTGATACATGTGTAGCATGTGACTCATGACCTGAAAACAATACAAACTCATTCTGCTGGCCCTATTGCACTCTTGAAGAAAAACCATTTCACACACCACATACAATACAAATCCAAATAAAAAAACTTCATTTTTAATCAATCCAAGTCTCTTAAACACAGCACTGTCCAACGGTACTTTACATTGCATGTGAAAACAATAGATATCTTCATTAACCATCGCTTCCCCTCCCCCACAAAAAAGGGGGGGGGGGAGGTGGGAACAGAAAAAGTGTACTGACACAGTAAAAATGTAGTTTTAGAGTTATTTACTATGTTGTCATAGGGCAAAGGGAAATCTGTACACTTCCTTTTTGGAAATACATAAATTACCAAACTGGTTTGTTCAGTAACAGAAGAAAAAAAAAAACACTAAACAAGTATATCAAGCCACAATGTTTTACTACAAAATCTATGTACCCTATTTAAATGAGCCATGTACCCTGTTTAAATGAGCCCCATCCCCGATACTTACGCAGGAGGAATCCTAGGACCTTGATTCATTCCAGGCCTGGCATGTTGCTGGCTCTAGAAAAAAAATAGAAGGGGAAAAAATAGTCATGATATAGAGGATAACAAATCTCTCATGTGCACACATATATCATAAGCTGCATTCACCTTTCACTCTCCAAAAGTGGAATATAACAAAATTTTTGAAAGAATTTTATCATTGTGAAGTATAACCTGGCTCCTATTCCCCATCATGGCATTTACATGTATTTTGTCCACCATCTCTGTTCTATATTGTCACAAAATTGGCCATCATCATCTTCACAACAGCTACCATAAATGCTAGATTTGCCACATCAAATTTTGTATTAATTAGATTTTATAGATTTAAGAGATGGGGCAAATCACTCTGTGTTCTGAGAAACAAAACACAATGCCCATTTCCATGTAGAACATAATAAGTGATTTCTGATAATAAATAAATCCTAATCTATGGGGTAGGGTGCGGAAAAGTGGGCGGAACAGATCCATGATCCAAACAAAATGATTACCACTCATCCTTCACAGATCTCTCTGATCTTTGGCAATAACAGCTGGCCTGTATTGCAATACAGCCTCTCCTCATTACATATAATTAGAAACCAAGCGTCTAAAGGGCAATGTAATAGCTACATCCTTATTACCTGTACCTGTCCTAAACCCATTCCCACCCTCACCACCTTTGGTTATCTGTCTGTCCATCTGTTTGTGTCTGTGTCTGTCTGTCTGTTGGTATGGGATCTATATGTCTCTGTCTGTACTCGACTCTCTATCTCTCTGGCCAATACTCTACCTCTCTTTCTCATGAGAATTATCCACCCCTCAATCTCTCTCTCTCTCTATCTCTCTCTCACTCTCTTTCTCTCTCTCTCACTCTCCCACACTCTCTTTCTCTCTCATGCTCTTCCCCCCTCTCTCACTCTTTCTATCTCCTACACCTCTATGCAATTTGCTCCCCTTCAATGTCTTAAAATCTATTGCACAAATGTGGCACAATACATCTATTACAAATGCTTATTACAGAATTAGTATTGTGTATTAAAAGCCAAAGAGACATTAACAGTGCTTTACCATAAGTATCCTCTTCTTGCTGAAAGCAGATGAAAATCGAAGTAAAGTAACATGAATTTTTTTTTTTTTTCAAATATAAGGCTTAATTCTATTCTTTTCAATGCATTCTGCAACAAAACAAGCCCTGGGGCCCGTTGCATAAAACTTACTTTAATAGCAACTTTACTATTATAGTTAAGTTACTGGATTTTGATTGGCTGTTGATGATGTCATGTTCCTCAACAGCCAATCAAATTCCAGTAAGTTACTATAATAGTAAAGTTACTGTTATAGTAAGTTTTATGCAACGGGCCCCTGGGGTTGTTTCATAAAGCTGTTCGTAAAGTTACGAATGACTTTACGAATGACTTGTGGCAATCCAAATGGAATTCTCAATCATTATAAGTTGCAGCACCCAAAAGTGCAATATGCAGGCGTAGATTAACATTACTTTTGTTAGCAAATATTTTTATTGCGAAGTATATTTCTTTGTCACAATTTAAACGAGATTATGGGAAATGCAGTCACACTTCTGTAAAAACTTTGGGCATCCCATTTGGCACTTCATATTCAAGTCATTCGTAAAGTTGTAACTTTACAAACAGTTTTATGAAACACCCTCTGTTATTACAAGTACATGTACATGGAATTCAAAGCTTGTTCCAACTTTCAGATTTAGTGGGCAAGCTTTTGTCCACTCCAATCTGGACTCTCTCTCAAGCCAAGATCCTTCTTCAAAAAGCATCTTGCACTTGGCTTGAGAAAATCCACAGGAGTGGACAACAGCTTGTCCACTTAAAATCTCAAGGTTGGTGAAAGCTTCAACAACTTGTTACGATCAACCAAAGTTTCTGTATCAGGCCAATTATCCAACCAAAGAGAAAAATATCCAACCACAGGAACTGGACAGTTTATGTTTTCCAAGTCAAGGGGATCGAGAAAATACAGAAACCAGGAGGTATGATAACAACATGAGGGCCGGTGATGGCAATGGACAGATGTAGTCCAGCGGGATAAAGAGGAGTTGAGGTAATAAACACACACACTGCAGTGAGCTCTGTGCAGAGGAAGATGTCTTTAATGTGCAAATGTCAAAATAATTATCTGCTTCCTTACCAAGATGGCAGCAGAGGGGTCGGGGATCGGCGGGCAATAACACACTTGTTTGGACATGCTGAAATACATGTGAGACATGGCTATGACAAAATACAATTGGGCCCAAAAGCTTTTACATACACTTGGCAGAGAAGCAGTTTTCTTCATGTTAAAGATGCTTAGTTGTGGGCTTTCATGGGGAATTTGACACCATGGGTGCTTACCCAGTAACAGGTGTTATCCATCACTATGAGTTTTATGACCAACAGACCTTATATAATGCTCTGTATATTCCACCCTTTGCCCCATATGGCAAAGTCATTATCTTACTTTCCCTGGCCCGAGAATGCCCGAAGCAGGCCGAAGGATGTTTATGGTGGGACTGCTTGTTTTGCTGTGCTCCAGAAATGTAGCTCTATTACAGGTATTTCCAGTGCTTTTCACAAAGTCTGGTGTCAGCAAATTATGATTCACTCCACATGAAAGCCCACGACTGAATGTCTTTAAAACTCTCATTCTTGATACCTTTTCTCCTCGTGAAGACGAACATATCATCGCTGGGGCGACAAAACCCTGTATCACAAAAATGCTGAATGTTCAGGAGAGCCAAAAAACATTGCTTCTTTAGCATTATAGCCTATGGAGACAGTCAAGTTTCGTTTATCAATAGTGGCCTAAAATCGAGATACAAGGTCTTGTCACCCCAGCAACGATATGAGTCCCTGTTGGATAGAATATTCAGTGCAATCAATATCATATAATCCAATATGATATATAAAAGCATAACAATGGTAATAACATACGCATTTTAAGTTGTTCAGAACTTGAGGAAAACAGGTTTTTGATGAGGGCATTTTTGTCAGGTTTATGTAAACTTTAGGGCCAAACTGCACACTTGGGCATTCCTGCATGCACCTGCAGCACTTTAACTGTGGCACAAATTTCATAAAGCATGAATCACATATGAGATTTCATATGCCAAGTTCTAATTATGGTATCACTTTGCTTTTGTTTATAATTTTCTATGGTATCAGTCACCATGATTCATGAGCCACTATTAGTTTTAAAATATGAAAATAGTTCCACTGTATTCTTTGAAGAAAAAAAATTACAGAGGTTGAAAACATTGATCAGACTTATCACTCTGTCAGATTTATGTGACTAAATTTTGATAAAGCAAAACAATCATCTTTGAGGCAAAAAAAGAGAGAGATAGATGTAAAAATAATAAGGCTTATTCAGATATCTGTTAACAAATCCCCACAAGTTTTTAGTATTCACACAAGACGAGGTAAGCTGTGCAACTTGTGATAATACGATCGGCATTACTTCAGTCTCAAATAAAAGAGAGTTCTGTCAAAATTTGTGCAGAAAAACTTGTCATGTTTCATGCTAACTTTATAAGAATTTGATTGGGGCACACCTTTATGCTACCAAGAGACAAAAAAAGATGATTTTTTTTCCTCTGCTTTTTTTGTTTTTTGCTGCCTCATAAATACCCTTTAAAAACGGGCTTTACAGCGGGGGTTCCCTGCTAAAAAAAATACCATGGTACCAACAGTATTTTGACAACATTACCATCAAATCCATGAAAGTACCATGAAAGTGTACCCTCAAATTACCATGATTTGATGGTAATTTCATCAATTTACCATGGGGACCATGGTACTTTTTGCAAGCATGCTGCTCCATATATGGACAAGCCTTAGTGTATTCAAGACCTGTTTACAAGTGTAATCTGACATCCATGATATTAATTTTCAAAAAAAAATATATAAGAACAGATTTCTATCATTATCTAATAAGAATAGAAAAAAAATTTCAAGGATGAACAATTGAGTAGGTCTGATCTTTCATGAAAACTTTATGCAAAGAAAAGATCTTCCTATTATTATTGAAAAGCCACATCTAATTTCTTTGGAATATAGCATTCTATATGCATCATGAATTGATATTCCTGTACATCAAGAGCACTTATCCCCCAACTGATACAAACCACAAATTCAACCCATGCTAATTTGGATTAATGAACAAACCCACAACAGCATTTTAATTACTACATGCAGGTAAGGGCCTCACATAATGTCTTTGACACTTAGGATAACGAGGCTTGTGCTAAGCTCGGCACTGTCACACTATGCACACTGCTATGTAGGAGCATTATGGTTCCCATATCCTTGGGAAGGAAATTTGGGCTTGTCGGGCTTAGCGTGGATTTCACCAATTAACACAGACCCCTATAAATACACTACAAACTTGGATACAGCATAAGGTAGTGAACATACAAGCTTACACTGGTCTGAAAGAGGTTGTAAGGTATGAAATATTGTCAGCCGAGAATTGGGGAGGGTGATAATTCTCGGATGATTAGTGCTTTGAGGACGATTCAGCTGGCAATATCAGACATGTTTCTGGAACTCTGAAATTCTAAACTAAATTTACATTTTAAATTAAACCTGCATGATCCCTGTGATGAAAAAGTGGGGAGATAGAGCATATGCATCAGCAGCTCCATCTCTGTGGAGCAGACAACTCCCTTCTCTTCAAATGGCTAAAAACCTAAGTTCACAATTTTAAAATCAGACTTAAAACTCACCTAATGCTTATGTGGTTTGATTTCCTTGTTCTTAGACCACGTCTATTTTTCAACCTTATGTATGTTGATCAATTTTGTTTTACGTATCTAA
The DNA here is from genome assembly GCA_029962745.1 of Echinometra lucunter. Lineage (NCBI taxonomy): Eukaryota > Metazoa > Echinodermata > Echinoidea > Camarodonta > Echinometridae > Echinometra > Echinometra lucunter. The sequence continues at coordinate 11,044,374 of CM057159.1, read as the reverse complement.
CTGAAATTGTTTTACATGCACCTTGAGCATCCGTAGATGGATGGATATATTGCAATTTATAATTATTTTCTTATTATTGTTGATCATTATCATCATGTATCATACAGGAAATAGAGAATTTAATTATCAAAAATATCATACAAGAATTACAGAATTCAGAGGTTAACATGGTTTACGCATCTCAAATACAATGGAAGAGGAAACAAAAGTCCTCTGAAGAATAGTCTATTACAGTCAAACTTGCTTCAGCAACCACCTGTATAGAAAGACCACCTGTCTATAAAGACCACAATTTTTGTTTCCCTAGAATCATGTTTCCCATTGAAACATGTATCCAAGGAACCTGTCTATAAAGACCACCTGCTCATAAAGACTGTTTTTCTTGTCTCCCTTGGGTGTTCTTTATATACATGTTTCAGTGTACAAAGCTTAAATTTCCATTAAAATGCATGTTATGTGCCTTTATTTACTGGAATTAAATACTTCTTTCCAGACTCCTATCAACAACATTAGAATAGCACTTAGTATGTTTCCATGTACAATTGTCTTTTGGTCTAATTACTTTCATCATAAATGATTTCACTATAAAATTTTTATCACCCTTCAAACTTTTGTCAACAAATTTTCGGCATTACTTTCAGTGTTCAAGATTGTATGCTCAGTCTGTTATGAAAAACTTTTGTGAGATCTTTTTTCATCCATCTCAGTAAGTTAACTTTTACAATGCCAAAAGTTCTTTTAACCACCAAATTTGCAGTTGAATAGTATCACATTTTGTAAATTTAGGAAATAACACACGTTTGTCTTGAAATTTCAAACAGGTTCACAAATTATGAAGGTTGATTTTTACGGAACACTTGTTGAATTAAGATGAACACTGAAAAACAGACCTTAATTGAGAAATTCTTTTGAAAAGTCTATATCTGGATGAAATATTTGCAAGGTAAAAGGGTGAAGTTTCAAGTTCAAATGATTTCATCAATCAGAATTTGCCATATTTGGTACCTATAGTCCTTGAGACAATAATACAGCCATTATCAATCATGCACATAATCAAACTTGTTTATCAGAGGACGATGTCCCTTTCCTCATTTCCTAGATGGATGTATTACCACCGAGAATTGGCAGATGGCGGTTCGAATATCCTAAATTCCACCATCCTTAAAAACATGTTTTGGGAAAGACGAAAGACAAGTGCATGTGGGAATTTTTATTAATAACTGTCGGCAACCTCCAACCTCAGGAAGTGAATATGAAATCAGACAGATTCCTTCCTGTTGACCCATGTCTTGGTGAAACATCTGGGAATTTTCAAAAAAATAAAGAAATTATCTAATTTGCAACCTACTAACCTCTTTGCGATCTTCAAAATGACACCTTGCAAAATATGGGGGGGGGGGGAAGAGAGAGGGAGGGAGAGACTTGTCTGTTTGTTGTCCCCCTAAGGTTGAATGCAAAAGGAACTGACAGCAATTAATTAAAATGGAGCCAGGTTTGGAAGTAAACAAGGGTCTGTATATGGTAGCTTTTAACATTTCAAATAGCCATACAGGCCTGGAGATGCACATCCTCTACTGTTTACTGAGAATCATAAGGTCATTAACTACATACTTTTACACAGAGGTTAAGCCCTTATGGCTCCATATCATCAAAAAAATGCATAGGGATAAGATACAAAAACTCCAAAATAAATATGCCAGAATGATTTTACATAAAGATTATCATACATCTCAACGTTCCTTGTTACTCACGCTGAAACGGCAATCAGTTGAGCAACGTATAAAATATCAAAATTGTGTTCTTGTTTTTAAATTACAAAATAATCTAATACCAACTTATCTCAAATCACTGATATGTAAACGAACTTTAAATTAGGCCCCAAAACAAAAATTATTGTATTGGCGTAACCCGCCCGACCCTAAAAATATCCTCGACCCTGATATCGCATATGATCTTGCATAATAAGCATAATAATCTTTATAAAAGAAAAAAGCAGGCGATGAGATAGGCGAAGAAGCAATAAGATACCCTAGAAAAATGAGAGGAAAGGACCGAGGGTTTATAGATGATGAGACAAAGAAAAAGGGGAGGAGTTTTTTTATGAATAACGGGATGCCTGCATTAAGACTAAAAGTCTACACTTACATAACGTGAAGCCCCAATAACCACCCCTAATAAGAAATCTGAATGTACAATTAACTGTAATTACTTAGATTAATGACACACAATGGCGAAGCATTACGTTTATTTGGTACTACAGACTAGTTACAACACAGGTTCTAACTTGAGCCATTAATTCAAAATGGGCACAATTCCACAACTATTTATTTATTTTTTTGTGAAGAAAACAAAGGTGTTGACACAGTTTCCTACATTTTCCATAAGTGCATTGTCTTATTTGCATATGTAAATACAAAAAGTAAAGATAAAGAAAATTTAAAACAAGCAAAAGACTGATGTGTTTCAAGTTATATTAAAAACTAATGCTTGTTCCATTGCATTATCTTATAAACCATTTCATCATGACTTTAGTTTTAATATCTTTCTAGTTAATCCTAAAAGGGCATACTGTCTTAACATCAAAATCAATACTAACAGCAGCAGTGCCAGTATTCAATACCATACTTAAATCAGAATTTTAAGTATTTTACTCAGGTTTTAGCTTAAGGTGACTTAGTGAAATGGATTGGAGCTGAAGGACATGCCTGGAACACAGACAATACAGACCATATGCATTTTGCGTTCTTTATGCATCTTTTCGCACCACTCTCTTTTTGCTATTGAAAACTACCAAAGTAAAATACTTGACCAACTTTGGTACTCAGTTGCATCTTTCACAAAAAATGTTATCATAAGTCTAATACAGCCATCTAGCAGACTTAAGCAATTACTTTGGAAGTCTGACTGACTGACATGTAGCTTTCATGCATTTGCAGTCATGCTAATGCTGCCCACAGGTAAGTTTTGTAACCATGTATACTTCGTGATGCCTTTATTGCCTGTTATTTGGGATGGACTTTATGACATCGCAGTGGTTATCAGTAAGCATTTTGCCTCAAGGTCTTTTTGCTAAAGTAAATTTAAATGCGATATGAATACAACTTAAGCCCTTTCACTTAGCAAACTTTAATGCATTTTACCTCAAAGTCTTTTTGTTAAAGTAAATTTAAATGCGATATGAATACAAGTTAAGCCCTTTCACTAAGCAAATTTAATGCTAAGCAAAATAATCACTCATCCTACGAAATGAATTGAATGTGGCCAAGATAGTCACTAGCTGGAGTATACAATAAAGCACCTACCAGAAACTGGAAGAACTTGATGTTCTGAGCCACAGATGGTGGTTGACTGTAGATATATCCAGAATGCATCTTCATGATGAAAATCCAATACAAAAACAAACTTTGCCAAGAAATAAATCAACTGATAAAGTCCTAGTAAGGACAAAGAGGATGTCGAAATTTTGACTCTTCCAAAGCAAAATGGAGGGTAGAGGTCAATGAGAGATTCATTCACAAGTCGCTAGTCAGCTTATGAGTGAATGCTGAAAGAAAACCATAACTGTGGCATGGAGTGAACCGGTGTGGGATGCCCGGCTTGTGTCAACTGCTATTTGTGGCCTGGAGGTTAAAAACAGAAGGTCGCCTGTACCACACCACCTACGCACAGCACGCGCCAACACGTCAGCTCTTCCTCCCCGGCCGGCTAGCTCTGTCATTCGTTCGGTGTGGAAGTCGTGCACCTAGCTCAGCGCTTTGCATGGAAGCGCTGCAGAGTGACCACACATCCTTTATCTAATTAGGGAGAAGCTGACATGCCCTCCCCGTTGACTAATCAGGCCAAAAAGGTGGGAAAGATTACGAAGGAACCGACCAATATCTAGTCTGGTTGCTAAACGCTTAACAGTAACAATGTGACAGCTTTAGAAGTGCACTGTATCCCCTAGAAAAAGGGGCTATGAGTATACGATTGCTATCATTATTATCATCATCTGCCAATATTATACTGAGTCAAATATCATGACTGCATTTCAAAAGGAACTGCTTAACAGTAATGCTAAATTGCTAATGACATATTAAATACAAAGTCTCACATAGGCCAATAGGTAATTTGATGCTGTCGGGTTCATAAGAAAACATACACGAAAACAAAACAAAACAAAAACAAAAACTGTAACTGAGTACGAAGTAAAAAAATAAAACTAAAAAAACTCTCATATGTTAATAATCAAGAGTCACAGATTGGCATATATGTTGAGGGAACATGGTATAATATTCCCCTTTCTCAATACCTAATTGAATCTATTATATCTGCTTTGGTAAACAACTGCACTGAAAAAAAAAATCCTTATATCATTTAAGACCGCATATTTTGTTTCATATATAGTACACTGATGCTTAAGTATTTTTCTCTTTTGATTCTGACTGAAGTTTTTTTGTCATGAACAAAATTTATTGACGTGTCTTTAATTTTCATAACCTTTGATAAAATACGAGTCTGAGAGATAGACTACAATCAGTGGCTTTGTGAAGAGCAGGGATACAGGGATTATTTTTGGGTGGATTCAAGGAATGACGTTGCGCGTGCACCTTTCGGTTTTTTTGCGCAATCCCTTGATCACCATCAACTGCAATGAAGAGAAACTAAAGTGTGACTGTCATGCCAGTATATGCAAGTCCAGCTCCCAAGTAACATACATAAATTTTTTCATCTTATAAGTATCTATTCAATATTTGGAAAAATGAATGCTGCAACATTAGGCTTAAAATTCATAAGGAAGAAAGGTACTCTTGAAAACAAACATCAAGAAAATACAAGATATACATATTAAGTCACAAAATATGAAAGAACATAAAAAATAATGAAATCAGAAACCAAGTGTAGATTTCTAGCAAATATATTGTGAATTCAAAACAGAAAGCCTTGAGATGTTATAAAAAATCATCATGTTCTTAATGCAGGGTTTAACAGAATTTTGTGACTTTCTAAATCTTTACACAATTCAGCCACAGGATAATTTTTTTCTTTCAGAAAAGGCACATTTTCAGCACCAGAGTAGATATCTGAGACTTATAAAAAAGTTTTATCTCATACACCATCAATAACAAATCAGGGCTGTACAAAATAGTAGTCTTCTGAGTTCAAGTGATCCCATCTCGAGAAATAGACTGTGAGGTTGGAAGACACAAAAGAAGCTTAATGCATGGGGTGGTTAAACCTCTGTACGTGTATTAAAATAGCCGTAAATAGGCGCATATTGGCCTTGTGCACACTTAAAGAAAACAGATGATTTCACCCAATTTCTGTGCGCATGTACGCTTAAAAACCCACCCATTGTTTGAACCTCTTTTATGAATTCCATTCTGAGTATTTGATATTCCTTTTTAGCGAAAAGCATATGGAAAACTAACACGTAGCATGCGGACATCTAGCCAATGCAGCAGACAACATTTAGTCTAGTCTGAATCCCAGCTTGCCCAGACTCTAATTTCGACACTTCTGTGAAATTCTAAATAAATCTTGGGCCAAGCCCAAGTCTAACATTCTAGAATAACATTGGCAAGAACAACTACAGATTCAGGGTATATGATATATAGTGTACAGCCTTACAGTTTTGAATTTGTCTGATATTTTATCACTGATACGTGTCTATATTAACAGACTAGCAAATGGCAAGATGAGGCATGGTGATGAGAAACATCTTCTGATTTGACCAAAATGTGCCCAATTTCTACAGGACCAATCACAAGAAATGTTATATCAGAATATAGTACTTTTATTCCTCTTTCTATTGGAATGCGAGGAATTAGAAAAAGCGAACACATGCCGATGTGATGATGTGATTTATCAACAAGGGACAGGGAAAACCTGGTTGAAACTCGCTGACCTCCATAGAAAATCTTGATTTTGAGATATTTGAGGAGATTTGCAAGAAAAAAGTGCCTTATTTCCTCATGTAAGGATTGCTATGAAACTGCACTAATTTCATGAAGCAAACTTTAAACTTCAATTTCCGGGGCGAGGGTTTTGATAAAATGTTTTGAAATTTTTTAACTACGACTTAAAAGTTGGTAAGAATCACTGTTTTTGGTTCCGAATCTTGCACGTTATAAAGCGCGGTGAGGGAGCGCGCGAGCAGATGTAAGCTAGTTTTTAATACGCACACTTTGCAAGAGTAAGAAAGCTTCCCAAAGGTGAAGACTGCATTAAAGGCAGTATATCTGTTCACTTTTGAAAGAGGCCTTATGGATGCACATTGGTGACAACTCGCTATTAAATGATGCATCAATGCATCACTTTAAAATCAGATGCGTACACCTCATCCACATGACATGCATTCTTATTTGTAAATGCAACCTAAATATCGGTGGCCAGTTTGTCAGACCCAGTACTTGGCAGCAATTTTACATGATCTCATTCGCTTCATTCATAACTCCAAATCTTTTGAGGGCAAGGAATTCCTCATTTAACTCGGTCGTTAAATATAGTCCATCCAGTCGATATTTATCTGGCACTGGACAGGAAGTACCTCGAAATATGCGCGTATCCAATCAGGTTTTCTTGGACTCGGTTCAAGCATGGAGCCTTGAGTCCAACTGGCTGTTCTGGTAGTGATAGAGAGAGTGGGAAACTAGCCAACAGGTTTTCAGGGGCAAAAGAATCAGAAGTTAGCAGCAAATATGTAGGTTAGCAGAGTTTGCCACTTCAGTGCTATAGAAAAAAAAATCACCATGTATGAAATAGCACTCTTTGAGATTCTCTATCTTAAATTTTAATTTCAGCATCAAAATATATTGGCTTCATGTGTAGTTGAAGTATGAAGAATGACACATTTACGACTTACCAGAGAAATCTTTCACGACATGTAGTTATAAAAATAATATGAGACATGAATTTTCAAAATTTAGTACTGGTTCAGCAATTTCTCTATATGCAAAGCAGTTAAAAAGACATGCCACTTTATACATTCATATTTAACTTGATTTTTTGGCTTTCTCTAGACCAGAAAGTTGGAAAAATAAGTATCATGAAAAAGCTTTTCAGAGTAAATAATATAGCACAAACTAAAATTTTGCAATTGAAAACAAATACCGGTATGCATTTGTTTTCCATTCATTTGTAAAAAAAAAAAAAAAAATGTAGATACACATTAGGGTCATTCATTTTTAATGGCCAAATATTGAACATGAAAAATCCTACTTGCTAAATTCAAACTGGCCTAATTACTAATGGCTTTCTAATTCTGAACTATTGAAAATATGCGTGTCAGCACACAGATAATTAATGAAACAATTGTTGGGGCATTAAGGGGTATAATTCCCATAAACTGACTCTGCATCAACAGCACATGATTACATGGCTCTGGTCGAACAAGTGAATTTTCTGCCAATTAATCAATTTTCTAGCCTAAATCTCAGCTGAACTAAGTCAATAGATACACTATTAAGAAAATACATTGAGGATTTCCTAAATTCCATGCCATGAATACTTTAATACTTCATTGTTTGTATCAGGAAGACAACCCTACATCCCTGGCAAAAAAAAAAAAAAAGTACCATGGTATTCATGGTATAACCATGCTGGTAATTTGATGGTACAACCACGGTAACTTAAACATTATCTGTTCAGAGCCAGAAGGGCATAAAATCATATCATTTTATACAGACTTAATGCCCTTCTGACTCCAAATAGACGACATATACTATAAAATAACTGTGTTATTCCAGGGGATGAATGCGTAGAAGAGGAAAATGTAGCTGCTTTGAGGTAGATTATGCTGCATTGCTTTCGGTGTATACTCTTGTATATTCCACCTTTTCAAAATATGTGTATTCATTTTTTGCCTCTCTCTTCTTTGTAACTCATTGTCTTGTTTTATCTTTTCTTTGTTTTTACAAAATCATAAAAACCCAATTAAATTTTTTTTTTTTAGAAAAAATTACTGTCTTTGTACCATGGGTACAATCATACGTTTTGCAAGGGATTCTCATTTTGTCAGTCAATCAAAATGTTCATTATGCACAAAGTATGATTAGAAGACTTTTCAAAATTGCTATTGTAGATGCATGTTCAGTTGAATTCTTTGTTTGTCCACAATAAAATAATACGGAATATCACAATTATCAAAAAGTTGAGACTAAGGTACTATCTTTTTCTCTCTCTCTTTCTACTAGGTCTTAATCTCAGTCCTTCTCATCATCTTGAAAACAAGAAGACATTTTCTATTTCTCTAACTCTGTCTTCCTGTATTTTACAATATGTCTGTCTCCCTGTCTGTCTGTCTGTCCATCTTCTGTTTTATGTTCATCTGTCTCCTATGAACTCCTCTCATACTTCTGCTCTGTTCTTCAGCATTTTCACATATTCCAAGCTTGTCAGTATCAGGTGCCCATTGGCAAAATGAATCTGGCAAATTTGAAAAGCCCCCTCAATTATAATCTACCACATAATTACAAGCCCCACCAGGACCCCTTCTTTTAAATCAGATCTCCTAAAAACAACCCTCTCTACTCAACAAATTTGAAGTATCATATCACCTTTAATCATCAGATATATGCTGGATCCAAGTGAAAAGCTCATAGTGCATGCACATCAGCCTCACTTCTTAAAAAAAAGCGCTATTACAAGAACCTTTAATTTCTAAGAAATCACATTATAGCAAGTTCCAGTAGGACCTCTTATGTTTCACTTACCAGTACATCCTCAAAATGACCTACTTCACACAAAAGTTCACGCAAAGCCCTACATACTACAGCACCTTTCATCACATATATGTCAGATCCAATTGAAAACTTCTTTGACACTACCCTCTAATTTCTATCTTTTTTTTTTTAATTTTTGGTGTAAACTTGTATGATAACTTTAATGTAGTACACACTGTACATGTTTATTCAGGATATACATGATGCCCAAAAGAGCAATGAAAGAGTGCGGATTACCATTTAGGCTAATTAAATTTGCATCAGAGAGAGAAAGAGAGAGAGAGAGAGAAAGAGAGAGAGAGAGAGAAAGAGAGAGAGAAAGAGAGAGAGAAAGAGAGAGAAAGAGAGAGAGAAAGAGAGAGAAAGAGAGAAAGAGAGCTCTAGAGAGAGAGAGAGAGAGAGAAAGAGAGAGTGGAGAAGGGGAAATGAAGAGAACTGAGAAGAGAATCAGTAGTTTCTATCCAGACAAAGGAAGGATGAGGGGGGTATTTATAGACCGGCCCTGATCTTGCGTGCATCTTTGGTATTTTACCCTCTTCCTGCGTAAACCTTAAAGACTGAGTTGAGGATATACGAGAGTGAGAGATGAGATGGGAGTGGGGTGTGAGGAAAGAAATGGATGAGAAGACATGGGGTGGTGTGGAAGGGGAGGGAGAAAAGGGACTGGGAGAGAAATACATGTAGGATGGGGGTGGGGTTTATGGAGAGAGGGCTGATGGGGATGGGGTGTGAGGAAAGTGATGGGATGGGGGTGGTGTAGGAGAGAGAAAGGATGGGGAGAGAGATAGGATGGGGGTGAGGTTTATGGAGAGAGGGCTGATGGGGATGGGGTGTGAGGAAAGTGATGGGATGGGGTAAGTCACTATGAACATGATGGACAAAGAAAGCGGACAAAATAAACAACCCCTCATTCTACCCTTCACAATAGTTCTGGTAGTCAAAAGAACATCCCTTCACTGCTATTGTCTAAAATATGTGGAACAGGTGTCACATGCATATTCACCTGGAACTATATGATTAAACATCATAGCTGTGAAGGGATGTTGTTTTGACTACCAGAACCATTGTGAAGGGTAGAATGAGAGGTTGTTTATTTTGTCCACTTTCTTTGTCCGCCATGTTCATAGTGAGTGTAAGGGATGAGAAGACAATGGGGGTGGTGTAGGAGGAGAGAGAAAGGATGGGGGTGGGGTTTGTGGAGAGAGGGCTGATGGGGGTGGGCCCTGGGAGTGATGAAAAAGATGGGATGGGGTAAGTGCGAGGGATGAGAAGACATGGGGGTAGTGTGGGAGGAGAGAGAAAGGATGGGGAGAGAGGATAGGGGTAGGGTTTGTGGAGAGAGGTCTTATGGGGGTGGGGTGTGAGGAAAGTGATGGAATGGGATAGGTGTGGGGGATAAGAAGACAAAGGGGGTGGTGTAGGAGGAGAGAGGATGGGGGTGGGATTTGTGGAGAGAGGGCTGATGGGGTGGGGTGTGAGGAAAAAGATGGGAAGGGGTAGGTGTCAGGGATGAGAAGACATGGGGGTAGTGTGGGAGGAGAGAGAGGATAGGGGTAGGATTTGTGGAGAGAGGTCTGATGGGGAGGGTCATGTGGAAAAGAGGTCGGATGGGGGTGGGGTGCCTGGACAGAGATCAGATTGGGGCGAGGGCGTGTGAAGAGAGATCAGACTGGGTTGGGATGGTTGGAGAGAGGTCAGATGGGGTGGGGTGCGTGCAATGAGAATGAATTGGGGTGGGGTGTGACGAGAAAGAGGAGGAATGATTGTTGGGGTAGATGAAAAATGGATAGGCGCAATGACCAAAACTCTGGCAAGACTGCAATACATGTACATACTCCTCCGATAACGGTCAGGGGCGATTCTTTAAACAGTGAAACAAAGGGTCAGACCTCTGACCATCTTATTTTACCATACTGTCGGAAAATCAAATGACCTTTTATCCATTTTCCCCAGTTTCTTATACAAAAAAGTTTTCTCTTTCTTTGACAAAAAAAGAAAATCATTTCCCAACCATAATGCTTTTACAGAGACAGAAAAAATGTACTAGAAAACATGATTCAATATCTCCTGTCTTACGCACTTTACATTGGTTACCAGTCCAGTTTCGAATCCAGTTCAAGATTTTGTTATTAGCTTTCGAATGTTTTCATGGACTAGCTCCTTCGTATTTGAATGATCTACTCACTGTATACAAACCAACAAGACAGCTCCGATCATGCACACAGAATCTGTTTATCATACCTCCAATCCAAACAAAAACATATGGCGAACGTTCATTTGCTCATGCTGCATCAGTTTTATGGAATAACCTCCCAAACTCTCTTAGAAACATCGACACGATAGAGAAGTTTAAATCTGCACTTAAAACACACTTATTCAAAACATATCTAAGTAGCCTAACAGAGTAAATTCAGTTACCTATCTTTCAGTCATGTCTTTCCTTTTCTTTTTCTCTCTCTTAAAGCGCATAGGGACATACAGACGTAATGTGTTATGCGCTATACAAAAACTGTTCATTATTATTATTATTATTTTTAAAAGGAGTTTTCACTCTAAAAGAAAAGAATGTTCCCTTATTTGTGGAAAATTTCTTTCGCTGTTCAGAGCAATCCCATCTAAGTGGGTGTGAATGCCAACAAGTAAGACCCCTTTTCTTGGGAGGTTATACACATGACCAACCTAAAGTTTGACCTCTGAAACAAAATCATGTACTCTAATTCAAAACAATTATCTTCTGTCTGTTAATGTTAAGACTGTTACAAAAAACATCCTTAATGAAAGGCTTCAGCAACACTACAACAAAACAAGTTTAAATCAACCATTTTATATGATTTTGGTCTCATACACTGCACATGACTGAAAATGGCCCTTAGATAGATTTAAGTGAGAGAGATAAAGAGATAAAGAGAGGAAATATCAATGTACATTGGAACTGGAATGGTGATCCCCTGCATCATGTTGTATTACTCAGGGCAAACCAGCGCAGATAACAAACAGCTACATCTAATTGAGGTAGCTTTTAATCAAGTGGCACAATACGAAGCATAAAGAACTAAAAAACCATACTAACGTCTCTGTGCGTTCCACAGGCATATTTTTGGTGTCACTCTGTTTTGATTACGTTAACTTTGCATTTATCCTATTATTTCTAAAAAGAAGTTTTTGTACTTACCATCGGTGGCTGCCTGGAAGAAGGGGTAGGTACATTGTTCCCTGGTTCATCAGGAATGTCGTAAATTTCTATCGAATGAAAACACAAAACAAAATTTGGCAAGCTATTAACAAGTGGGAGATGACTGGCTTAAGACATTAGACATATTTTTCAGACACCCCAGCATGAGGTATCTGGAGCTTGAAACTTCACGGATGAGAGGTCTACCACGGGGAACCAGATTTGCAAAGTGCAGTTTTTTTGCCGTTTTCTTGCCGTTTTGTAGCTGTTTCCAAAAGGGCTACAAAACGGCTACATAACGGCTACAAAACAGCGAAAAGAAGGCTAATCTGCTGATCCTGCTCACTGTATATGGAATCTATGGCCTTTTAGCACTGGTTTAATCTTGTCATTAAAAGCTTCATCTTTAATAAATGCTCAAGTCTAGATTTCAAGGGGCAATCCTGGATTCTGTAATTTAGTATTAAAAATAAAGGGGGGAGGGCAAAAAAGTGTCTTGAGACATGTGGGAGGGTTACATGGGGGGGGGGGGTTAAGATTTGACAACTGGATTCTTAGGAAAGGAGGAGGGAGAGTGGCGATTGCACCCCTCAATCCACCAATGCTAAAGATCATCCAGGAGCAAAACATCTAGACCTATTGTGAAGGCAGGGTGAGAAGGCCAGACACTCTTTGTGATAATAAGCTATTAACACTGGCAATTAGGGTAGTAATGAAGTGATAATAGCATCAATGGCATACTCTGTCTGAAGTATTGCGGTTGAGCGAAACAAAATTATACCACATTCCACATTTGTACGAGTAAACATACATGTATTAATATTTCAGTTCTTTTTGTTAAGGAAGATGGGTAAAAATTAAACTGAAACCTTTGTTTCAAATATATCATATCAGGTTATAAGCAATGTACTTAATAGTGATACGACATGTATAATGTATAATATCAAACTATTATTTTAGTTGTCTACTGTAGACACATTTCATTCAATGGAATATCATTAAATTGCTCAATTCTGTTCTATTTTTAGAATGCTCACAGATGTGGAATTATTTGCAAACAATTCAGTAACAAAAAACATGAGAACATAATGGATAATATAAAGTGATCTAGATATGTCACATATTAATTCAATTCCACTCAAAGCACCAAATCAAAATAATCAAATTATCAAATTTTCCAATTTTATTGAATTATGAGGATCAATTTTCAGAATCTATTTTTCAGCACTCAATTTTGCATTATTCCTAATCATCGATGGGACTTAATTCTCACTTGTTACGATATCACAGTAAATGAGAATTTTTTTTGTGCTTCAGTGTACGGGGTTAAATGATTTTCTGAGACAACTTAATTATTGTTTTGATAGGATTCCCTGCATACAGGATAGATCATTTGATCTTCAGTCTAATTCAGTGTCCAGTTTAATCCTGATTTTTCTCATTCTACAGATATGGCAATTTAATTTCCAGCCCCCTCCCCAAATCTACCACATCTTTTCATCCAATACTAATTTAACCTAGCCTTCATCAATATAGGCACAATCCTTCCAATCAGATGATTTAATTCAACGAATCATAAAGAGATCAAAAACCATATATACATGTAATAAGAGGTATTAATGTAATGGGGTCATGACCTGCAAAGCAGATGAATAGACCAGTTCGGAGTTAGCTCATGTTACAAATGACCCTAAACATCCACAGATTTTGTAAACACGGAGAGGTCCTTTTTGTGCACTTAGAATAATCACTCCCAAAGTGACTGAGGTGCCTCATGAATAGCTTTAATTCACTTTCCCTTTTGAAAAGAATGCTTCCACCTGGGTATCATGGAATGCATGGTGGGTGCACAATTATTAGCACCTATCAAGAATTCATGACAGTGGGTTTTAAATTTTTGGTAAAAATTACCTTTATCTGCTCATGCTCAGATTGTATCTACGAACTGGCTTATTATAACCTGTGCTCGGTTTTCCCCATAAAAATAAATATGATGCGGCAATTAAACCCTCATGACAAACCAAACCCCCCCCCCAAAAAAAAAAAAAACAACAACAACAACAACAACAAAAAGGTAGCCCTCTCAAAGTCAGGCACCAACTTGAAGTCATGTACTTAAGGTCTCAAAAGATGTGCCCCCATCACAGTATATTTTACAGCGTAAGAATTTGATTAAATCCATCAGAACTAGAATATACACAGTTGATTGGTTTATGGCTTATCATATGTGATGAAATACAATTCCCACTGGCTTCATGCAAATGAGCAAATTACCATGGGGTCGGGGAGACATCTTATGTCATGGATACTTTAGTATGACATCAAAAAAGACTATATTGTGATGTCAAGAATATTCTGTGCATCTATGTCTTAGTGTGATGAAGTTATTATTTTGGTAATTTTGTATTTGTGCATGCAGTGCAATCACTGCCTGAATTTTTTTAATTGTTTGAATTAAATAATTCATCTATGTAAATAAATACATAAATGTACATTTTGAAAATCATTATACATAAGGTTAGGTGTTCCAAAGATGTCTTTTTTCTCCAAATGCAAAATGAAGACTAAACTTCTAACTCACCATCATCATGTGCATTATTTTCAGGAATATCATAAGTATCATCCTCTGCAAAATAAAAAGAAAAGAAAAATTTGGAATAAAATTTGAAAATACATTATATTAACCCACAGCAGTACAGTGTCTCCTCTATCACTAATACTTTCAATTGTTTCAAAGTATCCTTTGATCCTGAATGCAAGGAATTACACATAAAACATGAACAGAAAAAACAATTCATTAAAAATCTCAAGTCCCTTTTCATAGCAGTATGTTGTACCATTTTTTAATAAGTGCAATTTAATTTTTACTAATCATTAAACTCATGAAATTGGCAACACAGTCAAAATATCATAAAATCACTATTTATGTGTGCAAACCGGCAATTTTATTACTAAATCTTGCCATTTGCAATCTCTCCAGTTTATGATATATACATTTTTTTTCTTCAAACAATATAGCAGTGGAAAAAGTGCAAAATAAAATTAAATGCTGCCAATTTGAAGTGGAAATCTTTGTGATTAACTCGGATCTTAAGGAAACTCTGTATTCATTAATAAGGCAATGTGAGCCGAATATCATCCTAAAGTGGCCAAAGAGCCATGGTAACATGCTAGAGGAACTACAGCAGAAATGCACATTCCGTGTTAGTTAACACAATTGTTCAAACACTGCATTAAAGACACTGCGATTTACAATAACACTAACTTCATTGAAATAATGTCATATCAAGAGTACAGTACTAAAGACTGCAGTCTGGTCTAACGAAGTGTTGTATGTGGTACATGCTTTTTAGCACTGTGTGGGTTGAAATATTTGGGAAATAATTAAAACATTAAAAGAAAATGTTACAGTATTAATTCATATACACCAAAAGTACCATACCTGCTGGGGTCAGATAAAGCTCACTTTCATGTCCCTGCAGATTTATAAGATATACAAGCAGAGAGAAGAACAGAAGTGGAAAGAGATATGAAGGAAGAGATTATCGTGAATAAGGGACAGAAAGACATGACAGTGACACAAGGTGACAGAGGAAGAGAAAGAGAGAGAGAGAGAGAGAGAGAGGAGAGACACACACACAAAGAGAGAAAGAGAGAAATAGGGAGACAGAGAATAAAACAGAGAGATGGGGAAAGAAAAGAGAGAAAAGAAGAGTGGCAGGGGAGTGGAGAAAATGAGAAGGAAGAAAAAAGAATATTCAAACTTTAAAATGACATCATTACATTAATAATTCTTTCTTTTTTCATTTTAATGCACTGTACAAGCAAAATTATATCAAGAACATGAATGAGTACAAAAAATAGTAATATCACAATGGTAATTTTTTTCAAAATGCAGAGAAAAGATAGCTGTAGATTTGTACAGGAAGGGTTAGATATAGGATGCAGCAATACACATACTGGAGTTTTCATGATGCAAATATTTTCAGAACCAAGGTGCACTTTCATAGAAAGGGTTAGAAGCGAAAGCTAAAAAATCAAATATGATAGCAGGGAAACACTCAAATCAAGATGCATAGTGATCGAGGCAATGCTTAGAAACATCCCTGTTTCCCAAATATACCTGAACCAGTTCACCAGACACAAGTCCACAAGACTACAATTACACAAGATGGAGGTTTCAGTCTTGTGGATACTCGGGCAACTAGGCCTATCATTTCATCAATCAAACAAACTAGAAATCACAAAAATGGATTTCTTAGTCTACTGGACTGCAGTCACAGAGATCCTCAGTATCACGGGCATCCAATTCACTGGGGCCCATCAACCAACTGTATATTAATCATATATTAAACATGTTCATATCTAACAAAAGTGATCTATCCTATAAAAATCAATACATGAAAACATACCAAACACAAAACTTATTAGGTGTCAAAAAGCTTGAGTAATTTGTTGCATCACTTGCACAATAACTTATCCTACTGTGACAAAGTGCAGAACTGTTCTGTCCAATTGAAATTTCTTCCACATACTTAATGATTGATGTATTTGTTAAAACCACTGTTTATGCTGTTATATTTCTCTTGTGAAATGCCAAATAAATAAATAAATGAATAAATAAATACATACATAAATACACACATAAATAAATAAATAAACAAATAAAGAAACAAATTACGAAACAAATTAAGAAACAAATCAATAAATGAATAAATAAGTAGTACTTGCTGGAAGTGGCATGGACAAATTAACCTGTTAAGGGAGGTCTATATAAACCTATTACTTTTAAAAAAGTCACCAGATTTGCATAACTTCTTATCATACAAGAACAGGTTTTATTTTACTATGTCTAAAAAGAAAATAATACAGAAAATGTACTTATGTGAAGGTCTAAAATATGCTGCCAAATTTTAACACAGAGAATGGCAATTTACAATCAGATCATTCTAAGTGAGAGTGTTTCCCTAAAAATTATTTATTTCATTTATTCCATGGTTTGTTTCAATGTGTGACTGGCAGCCAATGGCTGGATTGCTCACAATCTAACATTAATACATACAAAGATAAAGTCAACATAACTAAACACAACAAAAAAAGTAACTTCACCCCTAAGGAAAATGCTGTAACTTTTTAACGAAGAGGTTTTGAGGAAAATGATTTGGCAGAAATGTTCCTACACTTATTGACCAGCTTCTGTGTAAAAATGAGATTGATACGTCGAGTCATGGATGAGTGAGCATACATTAAAGGCAATAATGTCACTTTTCAAAAGTCACAAGAGTCATTTATGAGGGTCTGTGAAACAAGATTTTGGCAAATTCTGTTTCTGGTGTCTGTTTAAGTGCTGTTGTTGTTTTATTATTCAATGTTTGATCGACTCACACCTATCCTGACACCTTTCACGCTCTTTCACGGTTGGGTGAGCACAGTTTTAGGGGGGAAATGGCAATGTTCAATCCTCTTAAAATTGCAAAATCCATTAAATTTATTGCAAGAATTGACATGAAATATTGTTACTAACAAGTATCATCACGTGTTGTAGGAAGATCAGAGGAAGCACTGGCGTCATGGTTGAGTGAGCACACTTTAAAGATGAAGCAAGAAATGCAAAAATTCCTGTGAATATGGCATTAATGCATATGCACAATTCAATTTCAGCTCTGTATGTGTAACGCCATCAACTTTCTAAAACCTATTCTGATATTTTGCTCGAAATTGCATGGTTGAGTGAACACGATATCAACGGGAAATGGGGAAAGTCAACTGCATGACAAGCATGACAATACTTCAGGTGAATGAAAATTGAATATCAGTTATCTTGCTGAACGTGTGTTATACTGTTAAATACACAGTTTTAATCATGTCACGCCTGAGTAGGTAGGCCTACATATGGAGATTTAAAAGGAATATAATGAAATATACCCATATTACTTTTGTAAGGATTCGAAAGTTGCTACCCTTTAATAATTCACAAGGCATATCAATTCCTATCAAATTTCGACACAGTTCCACTTTAGCCCCCTTCTTTTTTTTTCTTAGAAAGGGCAATATATGCCACTTTAGGCACCCACTCATTATGGCTGTGTAGGGTCGGTTCACATTTAAATTTTGAATTACTCTAAACCTTACTTGGGTGTGGGGGCTTGGCAACACATTTTTCTAATCTCTCTGTATGAATGCTTTCAATCGTGAACACCTATCATTGTCCATTAAAACAAATTGGTTTTAGAAAGTTGATGGCGTTACACATACAGAGCTGAAATTGAATTGTGCATATGCATTAATGCCATATTCACAGGAATTTTTGCATTTCTTGCTTCATCTTTAAAGTGTGCTCACTCAACCAAGACACCAATGCTTCCTCTGATCTTCCTACAACACGTGATGATACTTGTTAGTAACAATATTTCATGTCAATTCTTGCAATAAATTTAATGGATTTTGCAATTTTAGGAGGATTGAACATTGCCATTTCCCCCCTAAAACTGTGCTCACTCAACCGTGAAAGAGCGTGAAAGGTGTCAGGATAGGTGTGAGTCGATCAAACATTGAATAATAAAACAACAACAGCACTTAAACAGACACCAGAAACAGAATTTGCCAAAATCTTGTTTCACAGGCCCTCATAAATGACTCTTGTGACTTTTGAAAAGTGACATTTTTGCCTTTAATGTATGCTCACTCATCCATGACTCGACGTATCAATCTCATTTTTACACAGAAGCTGGTCAATAAGTGTAGAAACATTTCTGCCAAATCATTTTCCTCAAAACCTCTTCGTTAAAAAGTTACAGCATTTTCCTTAGGGGTGAAGTTACTTTTTTTGTTGTGTTTAGAACAGAAGATTTAAATAAGTACAAACTTGACCAAATTGGTCAAAGGAACAGTCACTACTGCAAATATTGGCAAATAATCCATGGAGAGAAATCATTGATATGCAAACTGGAAACTAATATAATGCAAAAACTATTATTATTATAAAAATCTTGTTGATATGCGAATAATTGATGATTTAAAAATTCAATGTGCTAAGGAGAAATATCAAACGGACATATGAAGAAAAAAAAAAACAACAATAAATAAGCTTGCACTTACTCCTTGTCAGAAGTTGAGCTAATCATAAAGTTTGATATGCTCATTCAAAATTTGAATTGGATGGGGCTATTCATACTCTAACACATGGTGGCGCTATTGAAATTACTCCTTAATGTAAAATTGGATGCTGCATATAGACCAGTTCAGTTCCAAAACACTGTTATGTCGGCCATAACTAGGGGCTTCCCAAATAAGAAGAAAAGATGATTCAGTGGTTTATGCAATGAGTCAGGTGCATTGCTATGTCAGAGCATAAATCAACTATTTTTCAGTATACCTGAAGCCCCCCAGTTATGGTTGAAACAGACATCAACATAGGAAACAGCACACAAACCGAACGGGTCTATATGATAATACACCCTGGCTGTATTTTCATGATCTTCCTAAAAAAAATTTTCTTCTCATGTTGCAACAGTTTAAAGGTAATAGACCACATTTGCACAACCCTGTTTCAGAATTTGAAGAGAAATAAGCCAATTTCACTTTCATATGACAGATATTTCTGTAAAACTATCTTGTTATGAAATTTACAATATTCCAAAGAATAAGTGAAAAATGAATGGTTTTACTCTTCAAGCGTCAGAAAGACGCCTTTACAAAACAAAGAAAACAAAAGAAAATTTGTGTTGAATATTTCCTTCTCAATCCTAAACAGGAATGTACTGGGATCTAAAACTTTACAAGTGTTTTTCTGTGGCTTAAATCAATCTAAAGTAAAACTTTTGTGCAGATTGGGTTTAATTTGCAAATGTGGGCTACTACCTTTAACATGTTTCCATGCTTTGGACTGCTGCATGTCGACTGAGTGGTTCCAGTGTTTCAAGCACGCATTCAGATAATGCATGGATCAAAAACCCTTGATTACAATTGTACTCTAAATAATTGTATGATTATTAGGATTACTTTTCTTACATATCAAAGAAAGTGACGAATGAAGGCAGTCCGTTATGTGCACTGCAAAATCATTTAACCCAGACATATGAATGGTTACAATATCATTCAAAACCTGATACATGTATATCAAAGAAGCTATATTTGCAACAGAAATCATTCGACTCTTTGAAAAACTTCAGACTTTTTATGAAATATTTTTAAAATCAAGATTCAAAAAAATGGAAAGTGGAAACAATAATAACAAAATTGTGGTTAACAATACTTTACAGCCTTTTTATATGAAAAATAAATTGTGATGGATTTGAATTAACTGCAACTTGAAATCAAGTGTAACTCTGTGCTAAAAAGATGAAGGTGCCTGAAATCAATGAATTTTATCTATAAGGTAGAGCCCAATTTGGCTCTTTGGCTGGGGCCTTCATGGTCCTGTTGCATGGAATATCCCTGGCAATTCCAAAGATTCTCCTTGATGGTTTTATGCTGATAATATACTTTGCTGCCACTTTCTCCTTCTTTCCTACAATTTTTTGAGTGTTTAATTTCTTGTCAGACATGTCTTAATTATAATTATTTCGTCATGCAGCTGGCAGAAGGGCGTAAGAAAATGCGCGCACGCGATTTCAAATTCCTGTGTGACTGGCAGAAGGGCGGTAGAGCTCAAGCGCCCGCTACGCGAAATGTACAGTGTGCGCACGAGTTAACACCCTTCTGCCAGCCGCACAGAAGTTAAAAATAGCGTAAGCATAAATGCTTACGCCCTTCTGCCAGCTGCACGACGATTTCTATCTATCATAATTCTGATCTGATTCTAATAAAACATACCCCCCCTCCAAAAAACAAGGGCACAGATCCTCTTCACTCCTACCAAAAAATAAAATCATACTCTATAGAACTTTTCCAAAAAAATCTTTATGATCATCATCCTATGTACCCCTTTTAAAACATGCAATACAAAGATTTCTCAAACTAAGAACTTAAAATTTTTTTTAAAAGGCTAAATATAGAACACTGCTGGACATTCTCTGCTGGTAAAAAAAAATGCAAGCATTGGTTGATGCAATCCTTTCTTTTTATTATCTATCTCTTCCCATATTCCACCATATATGGAACTTGATAATCAACCATTCCCTAGCCCCAGGGGGTATCATTCACAGACGTTTCCACTTTTTAGAAATAAATTTATATTTTCCTCTTAAATCCGAGCATTTCCCATGGGTATAGGAAACTCCCCTGATCCCATGATCCAAGCAAAAAAGTTAAAAATGGGATTTTAGGGCAGTTTAGGAGTGTCTGCAATGATAATGAATGACTTCCACTTTAATTATATGTCTGCATATCTAGGAGAAGAGAGATATATATATGAATCATATGATGTAAGGAGTGTTAAAAGCTCAAAAGATGCATCATTATTCCCACTAATTTCTGTTTTTTACATTTTTTTCACACTCTTTCCTTCTCCGTTTTTACATTTTTCTCACGCTCTTACTCCAGAAATGTTTGTGCTTTTTTAAAGCCCACCGCACACTATATGATCTGACTGTGACCCGATTTTCGAACAAATGACATTTTGCATTAAACATGAAAGTTCAAACAAGTAAAATTAACTTATTTGAAGTTCAGAATAATGATAGGAATACTAAAATAAAAATTTTGGTGTACTTCAAGCCTTGTGGTCGGAGTAAAGGTAAAATTGGCTTCAAATCATAGCTGATTGCAAGACTGTGATGACGTCACTATAATTCGGAATTGAATTCACTTTTATTCCTACAGGGAAGCTCGCAATAGCCCGGAATTTCAATTTTAGTATTTATATGACTATTCAGAACTTTGATCATTAAGATTTTAATGTTTGAATGTTCATATCAAATTTTTTCAAACTTGGATCGCAGATGGATCGTATAATGTGGATCATATAATGTGGGTGGGCTTTAAATGCTTACTATAAAAATTTTATCACCAGAATGAAACACACTACAGTGATCTCAATTATTCAAGGGGGCAGGGTGAGTGAGCTTTATGAAAATACTGTAAAATTTTACCTTTTTACATTCTAAAACTTCATTTTTAAAAATTATCTTATCTTTCTTCCAATTTTCAATAGGAAGAAAGGATTGGGAGGGGGTTGGGTAAGCATTCTGAACATACTGTATCATTCTGCATAAGTTTTATGACTATCATTTTTTTTTTTGGGGGGGGGGGGGAGGGGATACATCATCTTTCTGTTTTATCTCCATGCTTCCAATCCCACCTTTAGCATTCATACATGTATCATTACTTGAACCTTAAACGATATTATATTTCACAATTTTCATCTTGATGTCAGATCTTTAAGTGTGCATAACAAAAGTTCATAGAAAAAAAGTGCCAAGAAAAGAAAGCAATATCAAGGTTTTGTTTCTTTTAAGACAATGCAAGCATTGGATATATTATAGACTAATATACAAGCTTTAATAACACATAACACATACATATAGAATAAAGTGCAAAAAAATGACATGCTAATATAGTGAAGTATATTATATCTATAACCAAAGCAGGAGAAGAACTTAAACAAAAAGATCACAACTACTTTTAAAGGAATCAATTAAAGAGCAACGACCTTGATACTCTATTCTGTATAGAAAGCATTTTATGACTTTGTAATAAGTCAGTGTTATGTTTGCACGTTTCAAAAGTTGCCAGACAAAGCCACTGAAATTGCCTGATGCTGATTCAAATACACTATTGTAGATACACACTTAAGAAAGCATGTTCTGATTTGTAATAAGTCACGCAATGTTTGCACGTTTCCAAAGCTGGACAAGGCTACTGGAATTGCCTGAAGTTGATCTTTCACATGCAATCTGGGAAAAGGTTAAAATTAATTCATGAGCTTTCTCATTTTTTTTTTGTATGAGAGTCAGGATGAATACAATTGTAAAAAGGTTTGCTGCAATACAGGACTGCTTTTCAAATGCCCTCATATTTGAAATAAGATGTGAAATAGCTGAAGTATTCAGGCCAAACATTCATGCCATCTTTGTGTGTGGTCCCATGCATATACTTCTTTTTGTGTGCAATGCAAGTCTCTTTGGGGAAAAATGATTGACTTTCTTATCATTTCGATAATCCCTTAATCTCCAGTAGAGACACCAATGTCTATTGGGTGGGTTACTTTTCGAGCAAAAATAGCAGGCTAACTCTGTCTCCATTTAATCGGGTAGTCTAGATTCTGGACTCTTTTTAGTGATATTTTCATTTACCGTAGCATCTGAGAAACAGCACTGAACATGTCAACTCAAGTGATTACACCACTACTCGGCTTCTCCGGGCCAACAGGTTCTCGGGATCGCGCCATCACCTGACTTGATGCATACAGTCCCATTTCGCAGCTGATATGGTGAACAAAAAAAACATCACAAAAAGAGTCCAGAATCTAGACTATTGATCGAGCTAATTCATGCATGGGATATGAAAATAGCGCGCTATTCTTCAAGCTTGAGCTGATGAAAACGCATCATATTATGTGTCAAGTAATCTACCTAAGTTTCAAGCTGCTCGGAGACAGTTTCTTTCAAGATGAGATTGCATGAGCAGAATTCAACTTCATCTTTAACAAATGAAGAGTTCGTTTGCAAAAGGGGTTAGATCCACTTTTGTAACTACAGAGAAAAACGCATTGCAGATTTTGTACAGGCATCTGTGGAAAAGTGAAATTAGAAAGTGAAATTTTTCATGAGTGCGCTGAAAATTTAGCTTTATAACTTTTTTCTTAAGACAGGTACACACTTGAACAATGTTCTAATATCAATAATGCAATTTTCATCAAAAGTGGATCTAACCCCCTTTTGCAAACACTCTCTTCAAATGTTCTTTTTCACGTCATGGCCCAGAATTGTCTGTATTAAGCCCAAAAGGCACCGACTTTAAACAAAAATGACAAGAGTAAGTGCCTTTCTCTTTCCTACTTGTAGTAGACAATGTTACAATCATAATGTCCGTGTACTACTGAAGTGCAGAGAGTTTAGGCAGAGAAATTTATAATTGGAAAAAAAGAAACCAAATAAACAAACACCATAGCAGGCACTGAAGGAAAAGCCATACAAGAATTTACAACTATTTCTACAAAGAGAAGTGGCATATAGGAATTTACAACTATTCCTAAAAAGAGAAGTGGCACGGGTAAAGCTTTTGCACCATGTTGGAAAGCCTTAGACCATTTTGTGAGGAAAAAAAAAAGATTTCTGGTACATAAATAGCAAAATACATGAACATTTTTTCTTTACTCACTCTTGGAATTGTTGGTACAGTGTTTCTCCTCTAAAGCAGAACAATAAGCAGATCATTGATTTCAGATTGAAAAAAAAGCTCTCATCTTAATGGTTCTCAGATAAATACTATCATAACAACAACATGTACATCTACAGTGAAACATAAGCTGATAGGAAACAAAAAAATGCTACATTGTACATATAAGAGGAAAAAAGGCATTAAATTGTCTACTCAGTCTTAATGCAAGCTGTAATGAAACTGAACACAAGATCAGATGAAAAGCATGGTGCTTGTGTGTGTCTACTCAATTTAAATGTACATGGTAGCTGAATTGAAACTGTAAAAGATTACAAAAAAAAAAAAAGAGAAGCTGAATCCAAAAGAGCCAAAAGAGGGTAGTTGTTGTCTTTAAAGGGCAAAATGTGAGCTGGTAATATGAAACTAAAAGAAATAACAGCTGGGAGTTAAAACGGCATTACTGTCGATCCATTTCAAACGTGGACTGGTATGGAACTGAAAAAATATCATCAGTTTTAATAGAGTAAAAAGTGTTATTACAACATCAAAATGTAAGCTAACACAAACAGAGCAAACCAGTAACCCATAGCAACAAGGGCACTAGTATACATTTATGTATGCTAATAAAGGAACAGATGAAATATCAGATGACTGCTACTCTCTAAGAAAAATCATTAGGTTGGTTACAATATCAAAAGACTAACTGTTGGTTAAAAAAAATGTTTATAAACCATATGGTTATTCTTTCTTAACCAACATTTGGTCGGTTCATATTTTAACCAAAAGATTTTTAACCAACTTTTCTGAGAGTGTAAAACTAAAAATGTATGTAGATGTTACTATTTGTAAAGGAAAGCTCATATGAAACTGAATAAATTATCAATTACTAACAATTAGTTAGTGGGAATGAATGACACAAGAAAGGACACACACGTACACTGTAGCAAAATTTGTGTATGACAAGATGAACAATTGTAAAGCGCAGTATGCTTTAAAAATTCTGCACATTTTCTAAAGCGGTTTACCGCTGCCTATGTGAATGAGACTTTAAAGATAACTTCACCTGTTCTGGAGTGCCAGAAGGAATATTACTAACAGCCCTTTCACTCATTCTACGCATAAGTCCTTTTTGCTGGAGGAAATAAAATGGACATGCAAAGAGATAAAGACAAAAAATTATAAAGACAATCTAACAACACAAATGAATGCTAAAACTAGATGATGAAACAAAGCACTGTTTTTAACCTTTCAATTTCTTTCAAGAGATATTCTATTTCCTTAATTATAAAGACAATATAACAACAAAAATGAATGCTAAAACTAGATGATGAAACAAAGCACTGTTTTTAACCTTTCAATTTCTTTCAAGAGATATTCTATTTCCTGAATCATAAAGACAATATAACAACAGAAAATGAATGCTGAAAATAGATGAAACAAAGCACTGTTTCCAACCTTTTGTTTTTTTTTAAAGATATTCTAAACTTAACACTT
>CM057159.1:11004380-11018245 GCA_029962745.1 Echinometra lucunter | reverse complement strand
ACTCTGAAAAAAAAAATAAAGGTGAATGATGTTTACAAGCCTTGCCACATTAGTTTGACAGTTGGGTAATCAAGCTCAGAAGAACAAACGAATCTGTACTGGAAGAGCTACAACCAAGCTATTCCTTTAAGACTTGGAGACTTGTAAAGGGAGCTTCTTTGGTCACATTATTAGGTCAAAAGGTCTGGAGCAGGACATTATACTCGGCAAAGTACAGGGTAGAAGAAAAAGAAGAAGACAAATGAATAGATGGATAGAAGGAGTGACCAAAGAAACTAGCAAATCATCGAGAGAGACGACCATACTTGCACACGACAGAGTAGCCTGGAGCAAGTTTGTCCATGGGGTCACCAGGAGTTGGGACAACTAGATGGCACCCAACAACAACAATCACAATCATCATGATGATGACCATCATCATTGCTCTAAGACGTCATGGCATAGTGATTCATTCTCTTGACTCTCAAAGGGTTCAGGGTTCCAATCTCAGCCTGGCACTAATGTCTTCTGGAAAGACACCAATCATGGTTGCCACTCCTCCACCTGCGTATGAAATGGGTACCTGGTAGGACGTGAGCATCATGTATGTGCCCGTAAAATGGTGCTCTGGTGCCTGGCTGGAATGCTCCCTTGGGATTGGAGATGATGCACTTTATGTGTGGGAAGCGATTGAATCCCATGAACAAAGTAATGATTACATGTCAAGTATCAATCACTAATAGTATGATTAAGTGTTACATGCATGGTCTAAGATAGGATTTGGATAGAGCAAGAAATCAACTACCCAGCAAATTTCATCTGCACATGTGTGATAGAGCAGAAAGTTATGCAACAGCAAGATTTATGAATTTATTTCATTCAAAGAATATGTAATGATGTAATGAAAGATTACTGTAATGCACAGGTGTAATTTAGGTTTGCCAAGGTTAAATTTTTAGAAATTGTAATTCTGGAAATCTTCATTGTAGCCCATGTATTTATTCTTATTCTCTCAATCAATGATATTTAATAAATAAAACACACAAAAAAACAAAATAGTACTTACATCTAATTCATCATCTGTGAATGTATCAAAGTCTTCATCTAAATCTGGAAAGAGAGATCATAATGAGAAGTAGGAAAAATATTGGATTATTAGCCACACAAAGTAGAGACAACAGAACAAGAATGAAGTCTTCAGTATTCCATGACATACATGTAATGAGCAAGGTGTACCTATAGGACCAACTGTAAAAAACCATTGTAGATTAAAAAATCTGCAGACATCCCATTAGAACAAACTCTAAAACTTACATGTATTCTGGCATGAACCTTCCTAAAATGTTATTTTAGACACTTCCTCATAATGGACGCCTGGATATTAAATCATTACCAGTATGTTCTAAAGAATGACAGAGTCATGCTGAATGTTTCCATCTTTAACTCCACATAAATAATCTCCAACTTTCATATGTCCAGTTTGCAAAAAGCCCTTTTACAGCTGACCATTTGAAAAACTAGATGAAAATATTTATATCAAGTAACTGGTTGTTTCATGGACAGTCCTCATGGACTTCAAACAAAATGCATGATAGTAAATCCATTTCATCAAAGCTAGCACTTGTAAAAGCTTTTTATCTTATTTTTTGGATCTCAAAAGGACTTCATGTTACACCTGTCCACATGGCTACGGGGATTCTCAAGTGTATCAAAACTGGGTCAGGGTAAAACAGTGAAATTACAATGATGCAATCGATCTGTCCCTGCAATGTTTTCAGGGCACCTGTGGTGAGTCATGCTCAGGAGAGCCTTAGGTGGCCTTCGATCTATTTTAAGACCCGTGTCATCGGAATTACCTCCATGGTAATGAATCTTTGGCAGAGACCACCTTGCCATGTCTCATATTCAGGTCAGGTCAATATCAGTCAGAGGGCTGGTCTCTAGTCTTTCATCAATTTGACTGACAGACTCGGATGTTTCGCGAGTACTTTTGGAATTGTCCACTGAAAGCTAGTTTGCAGGCACAAACCCTGGTCAATTGAAACAAGTTAGAGAGGCCTGAACAGGAAAGTAATGTTCTCATTACGAGATTGGAAAGAGGATCGTGCTATCGTGGGGCAACTCATGGCACGTGCAAGGGATGTCCACTGGCATGCCGCGGGTTCACACCTGCAGAGAGTAGTGCAATCTATCTTGGCACTCCCTGCATAGTAAACTGCAAATTGGACCATCATACAATCAAGTTTTACCCCATCCCCATCCCCATCTTCATCCCCATCCCCCCAAAGAATAGGCAGTTTGATGATGAGGTGGGGGGATAGAGAGGTGGTGTCACATTATGTCGAAGTACTGGGGAATGGAAAAAAAACACCCCACTGACTAGACATGAAAATACCTACACAAGAGCATGCAGGAATGATCTTTTGAAGGTTTGCATGGTGGAGCAATTAGATTGTGTAGAAGATGGCGGATGCACCATGTAATGGGGGGGGGGGGGGTAGTCCTGAAAAGGACTTTTGATATGATACCTTATGCACAAGAGTTCTGATAAGAACTGTTTTGGAAAGACAATGGTGCATCTGAAACCTATACTCAAGCTAATGATCCATGCTTTAGTATCAATAATGTTCCTTCGGGGCTGCTCCCCTCAGGAAAATAATTGCATTCACTTTACTTCAGATACCACAGTTACCAACCAGAGCCTCTCATCGCCGGATATGTTTGTAAACTTCACAGTGCTATGTAAGAAAATTATTCTTACTGCCAGTGATAGGCTTGGAAAGCCTATCACTGGCAGTAACATGTACAAAATAAATGCTTATATGCAATTATTAATTTTATGCAAAGCGTCAAAAAAATCCCAACAGCAGTGATTTATATCTTAAAAAGCTAATAAAGCAGTGGACATACATGTTGTAGCTGTGGAATGCTTTACAAAACTTTGTGCAATTCAACTTTAAACTGTAATCTTGGCAAGTCCTCTTGCCACTATTTGTACTTTAGCATGTGCTATCCATCAGAGTGCATTCTCTGGTATAAGCATTATGGTATAAGCATTATATAAATGCATTTAGTATCAATAATGTTCCTTCAGGGCTGCTCCCCTCAGAAAAATAATTGCATTCACTTTACTTCAGATACCATAGTTACCAACCAGAGCCTCTCATGGCTGGATATGTTTGTAAACTGCACAGTGCTATGTAAGAAAATTGTTCTTACTGCCAGTGATAGGCTTGGAAAGCATAACATGTACAAAATAAATGCTTATATGCAATTATTAATCTTATGCAAAGCATCAAAAAAATCCTAACAGCAGTGATTTATATCTTAAAAAGCTAATAAAGCAGTGGACATACATGTTATAGCAGCAGAATGCTTTACAAAACTTTGTGCAATTCAACTTTAAACTGTAATCTTGGCAAGTCCTCTTGTCACTATTTGTGCTTTTGAAGACAACTTAAGCATGTGTTATTTATCAGAGTGCATTCTCTGGTATAAGCATTATATAAAGTTTTTAAAAACCACTAGCTATGTTAGTTCATCATCGATTTGTTAATACAGTTATTTGTAAAACCTTAAAGACCACTTTAACCCCTTCATATCTTGAACCAGTTAGTACCCAATTTGAGTCTATGGGAGTGTAGAATTCAGAGCTGAATGGGTTATAAGTTTGTTCATGTTTCTGTCATTGTACTTTTCTCACATTTTCTCAATGAAACCATGCCTGTTTCAAGCTTGTTCAAAATGAGAGAATTTAGCATTCACTCGGTAAACAAACTAACGGATAGGTGAATCCCTGGGAAAGCAGGACTATAAGCAGAACTGAATGCATTCAAAAGTATTTCTAAAGCACAATGCATCTGAAAGCAGTGTCACTTAACCTACAGTATGACATGTGTACATACTTGCCCAGCTAGCAAGTGGTTTATTTTCAGTATCTACTTCTCCAAGAGATATTGAGCCTGGACATGGCATTCAAAAAGAATCCTGGATCTAATAAGGAATTACACCACTTGAGATGATTAATTCAAAGACACTAGGATCAAAAACAAAAAAAACGATTGCTTAAGGCTTATTCAGAAATCCAGCGGTAAACCCTCGCATAAAACCCCTGTGGGGTTTTTTTTTTTAGCGTGCCCCTTATAATGAGATGCATATTCAAGCGTCAATAAAAGTTCACGCTCGAATATAAGAGGGCAGGAAACTCATAATGTCATGTTCTGTGCTATTATAACTTTATGAGAATGTTGGTTCTCGGCTTTATGCCACCAGGAGGTAAGAAAGATTCCTTCTTGCATCGGCAGGATTTTTTGCTGCCTCACATAGCATTCATTAAAGTGCCAAAATGAAATAAAAAACCAGCAGGAATTTACTACAGGGGTTTAGCGCTTCATACGTGAGCGAGCTTGGGCCCGTTTCATAAAACTTGTTATCAGTAACATTTCTATGACAAATTTGCTCTCAGCCAATCAGATGCAAGGATTTCAGTAGCTTATAACAGTTATTGCAACTTGTTGTTTACGATATGGGGCCCTGTACTCTTTTTTTCCTTCAGTACCTCCAGTCACTGAGTGTCAAATTTCCCCACGATTCCACGTATTTTACCTATGTTAAGTCTAATCCAACATATACCATTATGCAGCCTTCTTATATGTCCATGCTAGAAGCAGTGGTGATATATATTACAGGGTGCTGTTGCATAAAAACTTGATATTATAGTAACTTTGCCATCAATTGTAACTGCCATGGTAACATTGCTCAACGGCCAGTCAAAGTCCAGTATTCCATGAAAGTTACCATTGATGGCAAAGTTACTATAATAGCAAGTTTCATGCAATGGCACCCTGATATAACATAAGAAGTGGATATCACAGAAATGCATTCTACTCTGATATAACTAGTACAACAATCATGCAAAGTAGATATAAATAGATAAAAAGTAAAGCAGAAAGAAAGCTTTAAAAGCAAGCATACCTTTAATAATTAATATCCTGTCCCCATATTGTTACAATACCAAGTTTTTGCAGCCACGACGCGATCGCTAGTTGAGCGTGTTGTGTGCGCATGCTCAAATCTGAAAGAACAAAAATCATTGCACTCTCAAATGATCAATCTAAAGAACCTCCCGTCATGCTGAAAACATGAACGGTCCTCCGAAACTGCATCCCTTCTTGATGTAGGATGCAGCTGAGCAGCCAGCGATTGATTAGTTTGAAAATATTTCTATTCTTCGGATTTGAACATGAGCACACAACACACTCGACCAGCAGTCACATACTTGGTTGCGAAAACTCCCCATTATCAGTTTCCAGACATATCACATAAACACCTCCTAAAAATTTCCTTTTGAATATTCAACCGATTAAATTCTAGTTCTTTTACGACACATGAACAGCTGAAAGCGCAGACCTTCCCCCAAAGAAATGAAATATTTGGCAAAGCTGAGGATCAGCAAAATTGTGTATTTTCATGCAAAATTTGAAGCGCTGAACCTTTTTTTATTGCCTCAAGAATAGGCTCTCACCTGGATCATAGTCTTCTTCCTCTGCATTTTCTGCACTTTCATCTGGGAGAGGAGTAGCAGTATTTCAGATAATCAATTAATTTCTGATACTAGATAAAGTGTCCCTCCTAAAGGACCTTCTACCGCTTTACATCACTGTCTCACTGTCTGAGGAGAGTCAGAAGGCCGTTAGCTCTCCATCTGGGGAAAGTAGGACACCCTTCTGGCTCTCCATCAGTTATTCAGAATTCTGCATTACCAGGAGACAGACTGGGACTGACAATAAGTTTGGAAATAGTGATGAGACCACGGAGGGATAACTTCTTGATGAAACTGGCCAACTATATCAATGGGCACCAATCGGGGAGGGAGGACACAACAGGGTATGTCCCCCCCCCCAAAAAAAAAAAATGTTAAAGGCATTGGCTAACTTTGTGAGTAGCTGATTTAAAAAATTCTCAAACTAAGATGAAACATGTGTATGAGTACTTGTATTTGTACTCAAAAACCCTGAAACCAACCATAATTTGGAATGAAAAAGTGTAAGTTAGACGCAAACGGCGATTTTATCATCCTTCGTCTCACAAGACAATCACTAAGAGGACCACTTTGAATTTGAAAATGCCGTTATGTGCCTCCCGCAGCGTGATACGCCAATACACACAGTATGGTAAGGTGAGTCATACGCGCATGCGCACTCCTTATGTCTATTCTGTGCAACCGACCCTCGTATATTTTTCAAACAGTGGTTCACATTTTTGATATTTAAAAATACTTCATGTGGATGTCATACTTTGAAACTTTCAGACTGGTATTTTTACACTATAACCCTTACGTTTATCCCATTTTCAGGAAACAAAACAAGATTTTTTAAAATCATAACAACGTTAACCAATGTCTTTAAGCTTAGAACCATTTTTCCTTGCTTGTCAGCAAATTTTTGGTGTATGTTCCCACCCCCTTTTATGTCCCCCTAAAACTTTGCGCTGAGAAGCTTTGTTTAGAGTGTCCCCCCAAAAAGATGTAAAATGGATTGATGAGCCATCCAGATCCACAAATTGAAAGGCCTTCAAGCCACTTCAAGCCAACATACCATGTCTTCAAATGGGAGAACTCTACAAAGTTTCCTTGTCTAGTCTATCCATGAACATAACACCTTATAATGGAGAATACCATATCACTGACAATTAATCTTTGTGTTTTCGTATGCCGGTAAAATGAAAATGAAAGATATTCTACATGAAAGTTGTTTATCGATACAAAATATTTATCACTCCTCAAGAGAGCATGTCTTTCGACTTCAAGTGCTTCTTATCCACTGTTAGAGATTTAGAAAGGTTACAGCCACTCGAAAGCATGCCTCTCATATTTCAGACAGTCACTTTCTTTTTCAGTTGCATTACTCTGGGAATACCAAGAATCATAGATGTGCACATCTGAATTTGTAAGAAAACTGCAAAAACGTATTATTCCTCAAGTATGTTGCAAGACCATCAAACTAGAAAGATCTAAGGCTTTCATATCTGATCATGATATTGAAAATTCCTTCTTAAAATGTATTGCAGTCAGAATGTAGAATGCTGAAATGCCTTTACACTGTTGTGAATGGCAAAAATGCAGTATAACATACATGTACGTATGTGTCATCTACCAAGTTGGACTAAAAAACATGCAAGGGAAGCAACGAAAAGGGCAAAAAAATTAGAATGCAAAAAAAGAAAACCCTATTATACAGCATCACTAAGCTAAAGTTTTCTCATAATCCATGAAACCATATTCATTTATACAACTCACTCCTAGATCCCAATCAAATGACAGGTTGAGTGCATTCAGGTGTGATTAGTTTCTTTAGTCTGTCACATATTTTTTCATTAAAGGAAAGCAACACCCTCAAGTCAAGTAGTTTTTAAATCAAAGATAAGAATAAAACAGATTGGCAAAAATTTGAATGAAATCGGACACATAATAAGAAGTTATGGCTCTATGAAAATTTACTGTTTTTGACACTACCATAGCTTTTGGTGAAATACATATGTAGCCAATACACTTTTGTGGGTGTCAAGGTTATCGCACTTTTACTGTGTGCATGCCATAGTAAGGCTCCTAAACTTGTGGTTTCCTTGATGAGAACCAATCATAAAAACACTCTCTTTCAACCAATTGTTAAGGATCTATGAGTTTTGTTGTATATAAAACAAATGATGCATGTCTTCATACTTATATTATACAATATACTCTCAGTGAGGCTTCACATGCATCTATCGCACTCAGCCTGACAGTCTCGTATGAGAGATACGACCAGCCTCTACTCCAGTGGAGATATATAGTACATACACATGTATCATAAACCCTTTCTCATGCATCATTTACATCATATATAGGATGGCCCAAAAATGAATTTAACACCTGTGATCCTTAATTTCAGTGAGATAAATGACATGAAGTGATAATTCTTGACTTGCATGGTTCAAAAGAAAATCCATTTCCCAGTAAAATGGCACCAAGATCACCCATTTTGATGCAAACGTTTAGATGTTACGACTCATTTCATGAGGCAATGGCATTTTCAAAAATGGCCACTTTTGCAACCGAATTCCTGTTAGATTAAAAGGAAAATCTTCCATCCAACAGCATTCCACAGAAATGGCTGAATGCCTAAATACGTGCGTGGTTGATTTTCCTTTGACTGAAAACATGGAGATTCTGTAGGCAGGAAGCCTTTTCTATGGAATTCTGTCAGGTGGAAGGTTTTTGCTTCATCTGACATGATTTCCGTCTCAAAAGTAACAAATTTTGAAAATGACAATGCCTCACATCTAAATGTGTCAGCCAAATAAGTGATCTTGGTGTCATTTTACTGGAAAAAGAATTTTCTTTTGCACCAGATCAACAATTATCACATCATGTCATTTCTTGCTGAAATTGAGGATCACAGGTACTGTATTCTTTTTGGGCCACCAAATGTTTTACAGATGATATCTAATCTATTCTACAAATCTATTGATTACAAAGCTGTTTTGATTAGCTGACCACTATGTGCGACCAAATATTATGCCCACAGTACCTTCAATGATCAACATATGATTCTCATGAACCCCCCTTATATGTAGCAGAAATGGGGGTTAGGAAAACTAAGGGACAATCATGGGGGGGGGGGGGGGACGCAAGTTGATGCTATCCATTATGTTCAGCAATTCATTCTATCGGCCGTTTCAATGGGCCCTAAAGGGGGGGGGGGGGTTATGACTTGTGCGAGTGCCAACCGTGATGTTCAGCCCAATATTCTACTACTAGTAATAGTTTCAATGGATGACCATAAGTTTTTTTTCATATAGAAAAATAGTGGCATTGGGGTTGGTAGGAAGGAGGGGGGGGGGAGTTTACTGGGGAGCCCTTGTCAGTAGTCAACCACAATGTATAACCAAATGTTCTACAGCCCATCTTGATTGGTGATTGTGGGTTCTTCACGAGTTGAATGAGGGTTATTTAGAGGGGCAGTTGTAAGGGGAAGGGGGGTATGGGTCTTTGTCAGTACAGCCAAGGAGTTCCTCCTTGGTACAGCAAGCCACAATGTCAGCCAAATCTACTACCAATTTTAGTCTCATTATGCAACCATGGATTCTTCTACATGAGTTGGAAGAATGGGACTTAGGGACAATGTCATATGGGGAAGGGGGAAGGGGGAGGGGGGAGGGGGAGGGGGAGGGGGAGGGGGAGGGGGAGGGGGAGGGGAGGGGGAGGGGAGGGGGAGGGGGAGGGGGAGGGGGAGGGGGAGGGCTTTGTTACTAGCCAAAT
Source organism: Echinometra lucunter (assembly GCA_029962745.1). NCBI lineage: Eukaryota > Metazoa > Echinodermata > Echinoidea > Camarodonta > Echinometridae > Echinometra > Echinometra lucunter. The sequence goes on along the minus strand of CM057159.1, from coordinate 11,008,968 downwards.
GCAAACCACAATGCTCCGCCAAATATTCTGCCAACAGTTTCAATTCACAACTATGGGTTCTTTATGAGTTGGGAGAATGAGGGTTAGTCTAAAGGATACATGTAATGGTAAGGGGGGGGGGGAGAGCTCTGTCTGCAGCTAACCAAATCAGCCGAATATTCTGCCAATACTTTCAATGGATGACTCTTTTTCTTTCACATGTTTGACAAGGAGGAATGGGGGTGGATGAGGGCAGGTGTAGAGAGTCCTCTATCTAACTAGTGTGTGTGTGTGGGGGGGGGGAGGGGGCTCTAGATCTATCTATCTATTAGCAAGCCTTGATGCGGCGATGGGGTCCAACAGTGCTCTTACCTTCATGGAATACTTCATATGTGTCTTCCTCAACCCCAACTTTAAAAATAAATATAAAGTTATTGAAATGAAATTCCTGATGTGCTACAGATGCCACGTTTTAGAATTATAAAATGTTTGGTTAATAACATCAAAATTAGGCAATGAAATGTCAATATATTAATATGCAACAAAAATAATAATCAAGAATTAAACAAATAAATGATTGGATAATGAAGTAATGCTGATGCTCTTTGCAAGAAAAATAGGAATTACGGATCCATATTTCCAAAACCTTATATGCCAAGCTGTCAAATAATATACAAATGAATAATGATGACAACTAGCAGAGTTTTATAAATACAGACCCAGCATTCAAAGCAATTTCTGTACATAGCGATGAAGATGAATCAATAAATTTACATTTTCTAACAGTTTTTTTTTCTAAAAAAATTGGCATTTTTGTGATGTATTTTCTATGAGACTTTTGGTCTGAATATTTTGAGCCAGAAGGTTTTATCTCCTATACCTTGACAGGGGCATGAAATCCCTTCTAGCTTTCAACAGACAATATGTTAAGTCACTATGTGAAACATAGTGGTACAACTAGCTGCATAAAAGAATGCAAATGCATTTTGTTGTTTGTATTTTTTGCATTGCAGACACATCTTTCTGCATTACTCCATTTTGCTAAACTACAGTGCTGTATGTAGGCCCTGGGACTGCCATGAGACCTGTTCTTATAATATAGGGTCCTGGTCCTGGACCTTGGTCTTGATCTCGGTCTTGTTACGTCAAGGTCTCCTCCATCTTGCAGGTTCACAGTCTTGAGCTTAGTCTCAAACTTCAAGATCTAAAGAAAATTGCTCAAGACACCTTTTGAGACCTGAATAAAAAGGTGCAAAGTTTGGAGACATTGCTTTCTTTGCTAAGTATTCAAATAAGTGTAAGATATTTTCACTGTTTCAAAGTAAATATCAGCTAATGTTTCTTGGGCTTCATTTCCCTTTAAGCTTACTATGGTCTCGGTTTCGGACCTTGAAGTCCTGGTCTCGGCCTCAGTCGCAGCCCTTGAGGTCTTGATTACAACACTGATGTTAATGCATTGCTTGAGAACAGTACAAGATTTTCTCCTGATTTTCTATGTACCATAATTTGGAGGTGGCTATGGTTGGAATGCCTCTTCTTTGTAATAAGAATACATGAGCCCTACTTTACAAGTGCCCATTTCAAGAACACAGGCTTGTTTCCACTAAAATCAAATTCAAATCAAATCAAATCAAATCAAATCGTTTATTTGTATTTTGGTTTGCCTCTATGCTTACGAGTGTTCTGAGTGCATCAGTTGGTTGGGAGGAGGGACCATTACTCTTGCTTACCGTCTAGCCGCCATTTTCTTCATTTTCGGTCCATTTTATGGCAATTTTTATGCCTTAACTTCTGTCTTCCTCTTAGTACTTATACTCCTGTATTTTTTCTCCTAACAACATCTCATATGTTACTTGGTCATCGCGGTCATCTCCTCACGGCATTATTGCATGCACATCATTCTAATACGATTGCAATTCTAGTGATTAAGTTTGCTCTCCTCCTTCCTGGCAGCCAACTGATGCACTCAGAGGACTGCTATAAGAATATGCATATGTTATATTTGTTCTTTTAATTGTTATATTTTTCTTGAAAATGCCAAATAAATAAATAAATAAATAAATAAGTAAATCAAACCTGCCCATACATGTCTTTTGATGTTAGCCATTATCTAGTCTTTATGCAATGGTAGTTTGAATCCAGTGCAATGGAATTATAACTAAAGTGACATTTTGATCAACAATGATTTAACAGAATTCATCTGCAGAGAAAACACACATGGAGCATGTTGATTAACTTCAAATTTTGTTTTATATCTCAACAAAATATGTGACTGTGATATAAATCTAATTTTGCAAAACATAGCTGACTTAGGCTAGAGTCCATAAAAAAATATGTGTGTTGTCTCAGCGGTGACATGACATTTGCTCCGGTGACAATTGCTCCTATGGAAAATCTGCACGTTGAGCCAAACATAAAACCTAACCCTAAACCTGACACTAATCCTAATCCTTATCCTCACATTATTCTGAACCATAACCCCTATCATAATCCTAACCCTAACCCTATGTCTTCGGAGAAATTAAGACAGGAGCAATTGTCGCAGGAGCAAATGTCGTGTCACCGCTGAGACAACACACATTTTTTTTTATGGACTCTAGCCTAAGTTATTTGAGATATGATTCAATGGGTTAACAGCACAAACTGTATAAAGAGAGCTACAAATAGCTGCAAGATATAAGCAAGTGAATAATAAATATCTTTAATAACCAGGAAAAAACAACATTAACAAAAGTGAAAAAAAGTTAAAGGCAAATTACTACTCTGAAGTCATGATTAGACATTTAGGATTGTTATAACAAATCTATACAGCTACAAAAAATATACAGGAGTTTCGCATAAAAAATGGATATGAGACATTTTAATAGTGTTGACAATGACTGAAATGCCAAAAAAAAGTTACTGTAAAATGGCTGGGGTTAGAGGATGAAGATGAAATTGTTAGAAATAATAAATAGAAATTGGAAGCTGGAAATGTAAATGGAGGAAGAATAGAAATACTTGTCTCACCTTCTTCTTGTTGATAATCATCTTAAAACAAAAATGGAAAGAAGAAATTATAAGGTAGAAAGAGGGAATAAAAGAAAATCCTGAATTACGCACCCCTTTTTCTGACACCCTGATAATTTGTCCCCGAGATTGTGGATCACAAGGTTCATGGTTAAGTCCTGCTGCACACTAATGTCTTTGCATGACATTTATGTACCTTTGCCACTCTCCACGCAGGGGGTGCAACATAAAGAGATACAATCAATCCTAGGATCAATTGTAACTCTTTAGTACATGCTTTGCCATAGACTTACGACTGATATCAATTGTAAGATCGATTGTATTTTTTATGATACAGGGCCCAGGTGTACTAAATGGGTACCAGTTTGAAGAAATTCCTTGGCATGCTAGAGTGCCATAATGGCAGCAATGCCAGGGTGATGACAGCAGAGAGCTAGAAGTGTCAAGTTTGACAGACATAAGTGTGAAACAGCAACCCACTATTGTTATTATAATTACTTTGGAAACTTTTCATCAGACTGACACAAGAGAGTTTTTTTTTTTAAAGCAAAGTCTGGATTGCATAAACATGGGGGTGCTGGAACAAAAGGGTGCCAAAAGAACACAGGCTACAAAGATACAAAATAATACTTCAGAATATGTAGGGGTAAAACAAATAAATAAAAACACAAATGGATAAATGAAACAGATTAATACTGATAACTCCAAACCAGGAACATACAAATGCATACAGTAAATGGCTTAAACAAGAAAGGGAGAGAAAAAGAAGTACAAAGACAACAAAGAGCACTTCTAAAATAATCTTCACATAAAGATTTTTTTTAAAAACTATGTAACATATAAACCTACTACAGAAAGAATACCTCAAACACATACCCACATCCACATGTACACACACATACACTCGCATGCACACCCACACCCACAAAGACACCCACCCACCCGCACCCATGCACAGCAAAAAAAAAAAAAATTCAAATCAACCTGTACAAGATAACCCTTATTATAAACCTCTCTCACATGCAAACATGAATTAACCTGCTGACTACTGCAATTTCATATTCCCATAGCCTTAATACAGGGACCACCCAATAGCCAAAGGGTTGATGATCATTTCAACAACCCTGAAAATATGTAGTATACTTTTTATCATGGTACACTGATACAAGACTGAAATCTAGAAATTCGTGTTGGATAAAAAGTACATCATGATTTTAAAACAATGGCAGTTTTATATGCACAGTTTAAGAGATCATTTTACATGGAAAGCCATGGTTTACTTTATCTTTAGGTACATTATCGATATGTTTTTACCTCCTATTTTTTTCTTTTCTTCCTCATTATCTGAGATTATCAATATTTTTGAACTACTATTTTTTCCTTTCTTTTTTTTTTCAACATTTAATTAATTTCACCCTATTAAAAAGATTCCTAGCTTTTGTTCTATCCTAAATTTATCATGTTATACCTACAAATTACCTATTTCTTATGGAAAGGATATTTAGGTACAGTATTAATTAATTTCAGTAGTATCATAATATGGTTGGTTCATATATTTTGTTTTGTCCCTTCATGTTTCTGCCTGCATTTTTGTTGGTTT
>CM057159.1:10912464-11003880 GCA_029962745.1 Echinometra lucunter | reverse complement strand
ATAAGTAAGTCTTTCAGTCTATATATAAGGATCAGGAATGAGATAGGTTTCATTTAAATCAAAAATTGAAATAACAAAAGATATGGATAAAAGCGATATGTTAAGTGAACATGAAATTTAATACTTGAAACATAATATGAAAAACAGTGATGGAATCACCACACAGAGAAACACAAAAGATAAAAAAGAAGAACTGAACATACATGTAAAGCAATGGAAGGTAAGATAACAAGCACTTTGTTGCCAAAGACGACAGCTTTCAGTACAACACAGAAAACAAATGGCCGCCTATTTTTAAATCTTTGTACTATGCCATCTTATAGATTGACAATGTATCATTCTAATAGCAGTGCATAGCAGTTTTTGTGGGCTACTAAATGGAAGTAGGTAAGAGGTTGGTTACTCGCCACTTCGCAGTTACCTGTTCAATTGATGTCATAGAAATGATATGTATCAGTGGCATTCAGTATACCTGTGAAACTTTAACTATTTTCTGACGAAATAACGCCATTGTTATCAATTATTACAAAAGCAAAAATGCAAATGGCGAGAGCGAGAATCAAACCTTTGACTATAAGTTTGTAAAACGGACACATAACCTCGTTGAACTGTGACAGCGATCGACGCTGGTAAGGTTCTCTAAGAGATTTATACCTGAATTCATACGGTACATTGCCTTCCATAGCTTATACATATTCATTTCTATGATGTCAAATTGAAAGGTAACTGCGAGTGGCAGGAACTATACTCTACCTGGAACTAGCTACTGCTGAAAATCTTAAAGGAAACCAACACCCTCAAGTTAAGTAGTTTTTCAATCAAAGCCAAGATTGGATAAAGCAGATCAGCGAGAAATTTGAACGAAATCGACGTGGAATGAGAAAGCTATGTCTATGTGAAATTTTCTTTACGACACTTGTGACAGTACCATGCGGACATCATTCTGCAGATGACTCTCAATATGTTTGTACACACATAATTAAACATTATCCATTTTGCCTTAGATTTGCATATTTTCTTAAGCCAAACTCAAGTTATATAATGTAGGAGTGTTTTCTCCACAATGTATTTGGGTTCAGGACAATGAAGGCGTGTTCTTCAAGATCGTAAAGAATATGTGAAATTCTGTGTGCATAACATGGTGTATGAGTTAGGTTGTTTAGTGAAACACAATAGTATGCATTCTGCATGGTTCCTGCATCTTTTCTATAGGCTCTATCTTATTGTCCTTCTTGGTCTAAGCAGATTTTTATTTTCTTTTTTATTTTAATTGATATTATTGATTTCCATATCATGATTGTGAAACATACCTTTTCATATCAATTGCATCAATGCAAAGTTTACATACGATTCATTACATTTGATGCATTTCAAATACAGATAATGTATACATGAACTTGTACCTGTGACATGTATATTCATTTATGAACCATCACAAGACATGGTATGCAATAAAACACATCCATCTGCATGCATTCATACTCTTGCAAGGGAGCATGCACACATTCACACTACCAATAAATGCTCAATTTCTCAAAAGACATGCATGTAAACACAAGCACAATGCACAAGGAACTTGAAGGGTAAGATGTTTGCACACTTGAAATCAGGTACTATATTTAAGAAATTACACATAGGATTTATGAGCAACATATGATTACTAACAATAAATAAATCACACTAAAGATAGCTTACTCTCCTATGAAGGAATTGTGGAGTACACTTTTAAACTAAAATGGTAAATCACCATTTAAATGGGTGGAGGAGTGACTACATTTTCAAAATGGTAGATTAACACTTTGAGCATGCTCGACTCCAACCTTTATAATGTTGAATCCAGCATGTTTAAACTGTTAATCTACCATTTTGAAAATGTAGTCACTCCTTCCCCCCCTCCCCTTTTAAATGGTGATTTAACATTTTAGTTTTTAGAGTGTACAAAATATAGTTGCACATAAATCAAAGAATATTTTCAATGCTTTGGGTGTTTGAATTTGATGACAATAGCACTATTATACTTCAAAAACTAAAAACAAAGTAGGATCGATACGTACACATCATACAAAACAAATATGAAAACAAATGAATAAAAAGGCCCAATTGTGGAATAATTACCCGACGTTTTGCCCCCTTTCGTTTTTGCTGCACCTCGAGTGCACATCCTATGAGGGTTTGATAGAAAACTTGGGAGCAGTGCATATTGTCCCTCCTTCTCCTTCGATTGGCTCCACGTCTTAGAGACATTCTTATTACTCTCTTTAAAGATACTACAGCCAATAATGAGCTTGGGATAGCAATGCTTTGGTACCATATACGCATTCTCTTTCTAATGATCCCCTTCCGCTGACAATTCAACAACCTTCTGGGCAAACAATTGGCAAGAAAATCACAATTTTTGACAGTTTCTAGGTTCTTTGTTTTCCCAAGGTAACCCTTTGATACCTCTCAATGGAAAGTCAGCCAGAACTTGACTACAGGCACTCATTCTTGACATATACTGAGGCCTGTATCTTAAAGAGGAGTTTGAGTTCTCGGAAGGGTTGAAAATAATTTGTGAGCTTTCAAATCATTTTAATCCCACTTTGGAAGAATATCATAGTGGAAAGGTTTCCCGAAGTAGAGTGCTCTTCAATTCCTTCATATTCGAAACAAGACAAAAAAAAAATAGCTGAAGATTTTGGGCCAAACAATCATGCTAAATTTGGGTGTAATCCCATATACTCATTTTTATGTGCAGAGCATGTAATACTGGGTAGAGTGAGTGAATTGTTTTTCAATTTGACTATGTCGAAATTCTCAAACTGTGTCTATGTGCAACTAATCTATCTGTTCCGGTTACTTGGAGCAGACTGTTTCTTTCTTGCGTATAATCAAGACCAAAACCCAACTGTCTCTTTAAAGGTCGTAGTAAAATAAAATATATATATGTTAAGGTACAGCATAAAGTTGTTGGTTATAGAAAATAGAAGCATAACTGTTCTTTAATCCAGATGGCAGTTGCTCATCACCCTTTAGTTTAATGTTTAATTTCAATCCATCAATGTCAATTAACTTCAATGTGCTAAAGGTCATACATGTACAATACGACTACTGTGACAATGGGAACATAAGAAAATGAATTTTGAAGATTATATTTCGATTTAGATTAGATTAGAATTAACCTAAATCTTTACAGTATCATTTAAAGGAACACATGGATCAAAAAAATATATTGAAACAAAATCCAACAATTAAAGTCAAGAACAATTTATCCAGAACTTTTTGATATATTTAAGTTCACTGATCACCCTGTTACACATAAGACTTAAATTGTGGGATGCAGAAACATAAAATGAATTATAGAGGTTTATTGAGTAAAACAGGAGCCTTATTCACACATGTCATCGTAAACTGCCACCACTGAAAATGTACAGTTTATGAATGTACAGTTTATGAATGATAAGTGAAAGAAGGGAAGAAGTACACAAAAAGCCCCAAAGTGTATTCACTTTATATCATAATGTGGTTTTATAGAATTTTAAGAAAGAATGTGAAGAAAGTACTGAATGCTTAAGAGTTAAGACATTTATTCTTTAGCCATGATCAACTGTTTTGTGTGTGTGTGTGTGTTTTTGTATTTTGTTTGTACATGTAGCTTTTTTGTGTTCCGTTTTAATAGGCAGTTAACCTTCCATCTGTGAACAAGGCTCTGAAGGTCAAGAACTAGGTCATGTCCTACAATGCATGACTGTATAGGGGAGGAAGCTTTATATTATAAAGCTGTGTTTCCGTTTTCACCTCAAGTGAGAAGGCTGGGTCCTTCAGAATCAACTGCGAAATTTCTGTTTCCATATAAGGACTGGACTAATGCCAAACACAACAATAATACCTTTAACATACACATGAAGATGTTCTTTTTTTCTCTCTAAAGAAATATTATTCCTACAATTCCAAAAGGAAAGAAAAGGGGAATGTTACAAAACCTGGAAAAAATTCTGAATCATGAAGCATAGGATGTCCTACATGCTACATAGAGAACGAAAATATACTTGAATATTATCAAAGGAATTTTTTTTAAATTAATCAAAATTATTAACATGAGCAGGTGTCTAATTGCACATACATCTATCATGACTTCCATGTTTTAGAAAGATTGAATTATTCATCTCACTACCCATCCTAACCCATCCCAAACCATCATTTGCTACATGTATCATGACAGAGTCTGTTGTACACTTACGTTTTAAGTATACAAATGTAATTCAAGATTTATTATAACGACCAAGTCTTTTTCTCTTCAATCTCTATACATGAGAGGGTATCAAAAACTCTAGAGAAGGTTTAGAATCAACCACCTTGTTTATAAGGTTTGTAACCTTCTGAGAGGCCTGCTGCAAAATATCCTCCGTAGCGGTTCTTCACCACTTGTCGAGTGGAAAATGGGGGCTCATCACTGCTTTCATTCCCACAGGAGCTGTCTCTCATTAACAAACTTCTGAAATAAACAGACGCTTATTGGTGAATGTTTCAAATTAACGCACCAGAGGGGTGTTTCATAAAGCTGAATGACTTTACAAACAACTTGAGTATGGCAAGCCAAACAGGATTCTCAATCATTATAAACAGCATCAGCTAAAGGTGAAGTATATGCAGATGTAGATTAACATTACTAGATTTTTTACAAACATTTTTACTGCAAAATATATTTTTGACCACAATCTAATTGAGATTACGGGAAATGCAGCCACACTTTGTTAAAACGTCAGGAAAAACTTTGGGCATCCCATTTGGCACTTCATACATGTATTCACGTTGTTCGTCAAGTCATGAGTAACTTTACAAACAGCTTTGTGAAACACAGTACTCCTTCCACTTTGGTGATGACTATAGCCCTTGGATCTTCCACTATCATGGTACCATGGTTCTTCATGTAGTACTCTTGAAGCCACTAAAGACTCAGACAAAGATTCAATCCAAGACCATTCCAATCCAATCCAGTTCAAGAGGCATATGATATACACAGCACCTTTCCCTCACACTTGCAACATGCTGCACACATCCTCCAAATATTTAGGCAACTTGAATTTATCACTTCTCAGAGTTGAGCCAATACAGTCCATTGTTCTCTAGCAGAACAGATAGGGATTGGATAATATCTTGAACTGATCCACAGTATCTCCAGAACCTGCTAATGCAAATGGCAGTGATGCCTGCTACAGAAGTTACCGTGCACTTCCAGGATGCTGCCTTGGCATCCATCAGAGGGATCACTTGTTGCCTGTAGAATTCTTTGATCAATACAAAGTCATGTTTCTGGCCTTTCACATGCAAAAATTTGTTGCATCTCCAAGAAATCAAGATGCCATCTGATACCTCATCCAGCTTTGTTTTAAGTGAGCCACATTGTCATCAAGTATGGCTGTGAATCATTCCTATTATGGAGGAATTGTTCCTGTTTTCTAAGCTTTCCAAATGATGTTACTAGTACTAGATTCCTCATGTATTTCTTAAAGCTGCCATGTAAAAAACACACAGGAAAAAGGGGGCTTTCCAGATTTTACATAGAAAGATTCCTAATATTTCCTGTGAAAGGTTGGGAGGTACGATAAAAGCAAGGTAGCAAAGTGTTGAATGCTCTGGATGCGATGTATGATGATCTCAAATCCTTAGGTAGCAATGCTGTATAAAAAAGCATCCGTTGTGTTTTTCCTCTCTCCACCCATGAGTATAAAATGGCTCCTGTTCAACCTTGATTATGTCAAGAGGCAGTATAATACACTGATGAGACTGCTCCAGCTGCAAACTGTTTCAGCTTAAACCTACAACAACCAAAGCTGTATAAAAAACATTCTCTACACAGTTTTCTATTTTTCTCTCATTCTTTCTTTCTCTCTTTCTTTCTCTCTCTCTCTCTCTCTCTCTCTCTCTCTCTCTCTCTCTCTCTCTCTCTCTCTCTCTCTCTCTCTCTCTCTCTCTCTCTCTCTCTCGCCAATTAAAGATTTTTCATACACACTAACCTGATTGTATGGACACTGATACATCCATTTATGTTTCTTGGCTAATACAGGACTGACAAAAATGATCGAGTACAGAACTGGGCATAATAGCTAAACAGCAACACATTAACACTACTGAGCATAACCATGTAAGAAACGGCAATGTTTTTTATTAAAATATGAAATGATATTGTAATGTGGTTATTCAATTCCTACTCACCAGATCAGTGAGGGCTCTCGGTGCTGGGTGACCCCAAGAAGCTGCAGGAAACAAACAGAACAATGAAGGAGATGATTACTTTTTCTCCTTAAGCAAATTGGAAAGCAGTTCCTTCACAATTTGCGATTTAAAAAAAAATGAACAGTTGGTAGGTTCATATTCTAAACAACCAAATGCTTTTAACCAAATATTCTGAGAGTGTATAATACCAAAATTCTGAGTCATTGCGTAAGCACTCTAGCAATATCAGCTATAGTTTCACACCACTGTTCTTGAGCAGATTAAGATAAGAATCCTCTTTAAAATAACCAAGTTTATTCCAAAGCGTTGTGTATCTGTTGCACCTCTGTCACTGTCAAAGCGGTAAATAAAGACCTGCTATGCTGCATGAAATATACCTTTCATGTTTCCTTGTTCTCCTTCTTCAAGCTGCACACATTGGAGACAGGAATCACAGAAGACAAATATTCAGATAATGTATACCAAAGTTCAGGGCACAGCAGGACTTTAACACCTCAAGGGGGAAGTAGTGTAACAAACTTACATAGTGCATCCACATTATTTCAATGCTCATGTACAGTTTTGGTAGCAAGAAGAAAATTGACATGAAACTGATAAGATATGGTATCACATGAGCCCTATGCAGGCTCATTAGGCATAAGGCTCATCAGTCACAAGCGGACTTGCAAAAACTGAAACCGAGTAATACATGTACCTTCTTACTTTCGCTTATCAAGGAAAGCCAATCATCATCATAGTATCACACTGTCTGCCTTGCATAAAAAAGATAACTTTGTATCCAAATATTATGTGTGTGGGATCATGTGATATTCCATTCATGATTTCTAGCGAATTTTAGTGTAAATGTCTGAAACGAAGGCAACAGAACAGTTACACTCTGCCCCACGCTACGACCCCTGCGCGCCGAAGGCTCCCCGCACAACATTAACAGTGCTTCATTTTGCTCGTCACACAATGGAACTCCCATTAGTTTAACATGTGTGCAGGCACTGTGTGATACACCTCAACATCGTTCACTTTTGACCACAGGGACCAGAAACTAAGTTTTGGCATTCTAATTGTAAATAACTCGGTTAATTCTGGCAATGAATTAAAATGGTGAAAGATAAAAACTTTTTCTTTTTATTTCCCAAAACTATATGTTATCTTAATACGTCACTGATAATTTTTCACATTTTCCAACTCTTTACAGAAGATAGCCATTTCCCAAGACTCCACCTCCACAGCTTTCTTTGAAAAAGGAAGAACAAAAGTAAAAACCTCCATGCACTTCCTCATGAAATTCTTTGTAATATCATATGACCTTTAAAAAAACATTCTTCTTTGATTTCCTGATTCCCTTGTTACAAAGTCTAACAATATCTATCTTTAAGTGATCATTGATTTTCACAGACACCTAATAGCCTAAAAGTAATTAATTCAATCAGAAAGTTGTTTGATTGATATCATAACTAAAGTTAAATAAAGCCGTATAAAGTTTTGAAACTATATATGTAACATATTTCTATTTCCTCTTCATCCCAGCAGGAAGAAAATTCTCTACATTTTTCCAAAGGCATGTACATAATTCCTCCCAATTTCTATAGAACATAACAATTCTTGGTGAGGACTGCACATTGTCCTGAATAACTGCATAATGGCAATAAACAATTGTGAATGAGCTTTCCTGAGTGGAAGCACAAAGATCAAAGACAAGAGACAAAGAATAAGAAAGATGCAAATTTTTGAAAGTCAGGATCGCTAGGGATGTCTTATTTCCTCTCGACAATACAGTCACGTAAATGTTAAGTAATACTGTATACATGGACAACCCTCCCATCTGTTTTCTTCTTATTAAACTACAATATACATACATGTACATGTCAGTACCTCTTTTCTCATTTTTTTCTCAATTTCTTTGATCAAAATGACACTTGTCTCAATGAAAGATGTGCGCAAATATTTTACCAATTGACGCATCATGAGGAAAATATTTTCCAACATTAAAAATGAAGAAAAGGGGACATATTTCAATAATCTTCTGTACACTGCAAATAGGAGAGTTGATGTTGCATGACATCACCCATCATGACTGACTAATCCCAACCTTCAAGATCTAAGAATTTCTTTTTCCTCGTCTGGTTTCTTTTAAACTTTCACTAATCTATCTTGATACCTTGCAGGCCGACTTTCTATTGAAAGTTTTAATACATTTCAGCTATCTTAATCTGTGCCTTTATACTCTTTATGTTTAGTTACTAATCACAGAACAATAGAATTTAATCCCTGTTATTGTACTTGGCACTTAAACAATGAGCATATGAGCGTATGAGACATTCTTGATACAGACGAACACGAGCACAATTGGCATAATCAGTTGGCAATTATGAGTGCCCTCGAAAGCAGTCCCTCATACTTTAATTAGTGTCAGGAGTGGGATGCTAATTCCTAATGTTTAGTTGGATAGATAAAGTTTGAGGAACATAAGGCACTGGCACACAATGTCTGGGATTATGAGATATGCCATGGGTGTATGTTTGCGATTTGGCAAACATTTTCATGTGTGTCCCAGATTAAATTAATGCAGCTCATGCTCACAACTACAACTGTAATTCTTATTGCAAATATAAACATGTACATTCAAACATAGATAAACAAGTACCTTATGTTTTTTCCTCCCTTGTTTATAGTGGTTTCAGAGTAGTCTGAAAGCTTTGCCATATTTCTGAAATTCTAGTTGTTAAAAAAGAAGAAAAGAACCCTCCCACACTGTTGTGTAGTATTTTTTTTTCTAAAAGAGCAATTTGGAACAAATCTGTACTTTAAAAAAAAAACTGAAGTTAATTTCCAAGGTTAGTATATAAATTCATTATAAAAAAACTCTTTTCTTCTCATTACCTGAGCTTAAGTTTAGCTTAAAAAAACCAACAAAAATAAAACAAAATAACAAAACAAAAAAACAACATACCCCCCCCCCCCCACTGGCTTAGGGCTAGATAGTCACTACTGAATCAAGTGTAGGTCTAGAGGAAATGGATTCGACTAGGGTTAGGGCTGGGTTCTCTATTCAAGGTTTTGATTTTTAGTTTCAGATAATCCCATTCACTTGGATAGGTCTAGTGTGAACTGCTCTTTCCGAGGGGCCGCCAATTACTATTAGGCTGCTTATCAAAAGTCTTGTCCCGCGTCTTTGATCATCTTCTCCGCAACTCTTCTTTTACACCAGCTTTCCCGATCCCCCTTTGTTTTGTCTACAGAAAAACAGATTGGAGGGAAAAAGACGCTGAGCAGGAGAGACGCTAAAGGCTCCGTTCCAAATAGACCTGTTTACTAATGTATTCAAATTTTATGCATGTTTTCTCTCCAGAACCCTTGGTTACCAACTATTCATTTCACCTGTTATGCATAATGGCATCTGAATGGATGAAATCTAGTTTGCATACATTAGTTAATTCTATGTCAGGCAAGCCTCTGGCAAGCTTCTTAGTTGTCAAGGGAAAATTCTGTTCAAAAAGTATGCATAAAATTAGTAAACAGGTCTATTGGCTCTGGCTTTTGATAAGGTGCCTTACCCCAGCATTGCCAAGTACCTATTTGAGAGGTTCTCTGGTACTCACCATTGAGTTGGTTAGGTCTTGAAGGTATCTGTGGTGGACCCCTAGGGCCTTCATCGGTTGGTTCCAAGTACTCTCCATTATCACTCTGGAAAAAAATAAAGGGGAATGATGTTTACAAGCCTTGCCACATTAGTTTGACAGTTGGGTAATCAAGCTCAGAAGAACAAACAAATCTGTACTGGAAGAGCTACAACCAAGCTATTCTTTTAAGACTTGGAGACTTGTAAGGCAGCTTCTTTGGTCACATTATTAGGTCAAAGGGTCTGGAGCAGGACATTATACTCGGCAAAGTACAGGGTAGAAGAAAAAGAAGACAAATGCATAGATGGAGAGAAGGAGTGACCAAAGAAACTAGCAAATCATCGAGAGAGACGACCATACTTGCACACGACAGAGTAGCCTGGAGCAAGTTTGTCCATGGGGTCACCAGGAGTTGGGACAACTCGATGGCACCCAACAACAACAATCACAAAAAAAATCATCACGATGATGACTGTCATCACTGCTCTAAGACATAGTGGTTCATTCTCCTGACTCTCAAAGGGTTCAGGGTTCCAATCTCAGCCTGGCACTAATGTCTTCTGGAAAGACACCAATCATGGTTGCCACTCCTCCACCTGCGTATGAAATGGGTACCAGGTAGGACGTGAGCATCATGTATGTGCCCGTAAAATGGTGCTCTGGTGCCTGGCTGGAATGCTTGGGATTAGAGATGACGCACTTTATGTGTGGGCAGCGATTGAATCCCATGAACAAAGTAATGATTACATGTCAAGTATCAAGCACTAATAGTATGATTAAGTGTTACATACATGGTCTAAGATAGGATTTGGATAGAGTAAGAAATTAACTACCCAGCAAATTTCATCTGCACATGTGTGATTGAGCAGAAAGTTATGCAACAGCAAGATTTATGAATATATTTCATTCAAAGAATATGTAATGAAAGATTACTGTAATGCACAGGTGTAATTTAGGTTTGCCAAAGTTAAAGTTTTAGAAATTGTAATTCTGGAAATCTTCAATGTAGCCTATGTATTTATTCTTATTCTCCCAAACGATGATATTTAAGAAATAAAACACACAAAAACAAAAAAATACTTACATCTAATTCATCATCTGTGAATGTATCAAAGTCTTCATCTAAGTCTGGAAAGAGAAATCATAATGAGAAGTAGGAAAAATATTGGATTATTAGCCACACAAAGTAGAGACAACAGAACAAGAATGAAGTCTTCAGTATTCCATGACATAAATGTAATGAGTAAGGTGTACCTAGGACCAACTGTAAAAAACAATGTAGATTTAAAAATTTGCAGACATCCCATTAGAACAAACTTTAAAACTTACATGTATTTTGGCATGAACCTTCCTAAAATGTTATTTTAGACACTTCCTCAGAATGGACGCCTGGATATTAAATCATTACGAGTGCAATTAAAGATGGAAACATTTAGCATGATGCTGTTATTCTTTAGAATAACAGCGTCATGCTAAATGTTTCCATCTTTAATTCCACATGAATAATCTCCAACTTTCATATGTCCCTTTTGCAAAAAGCCCTTTAACAGCTGACCATTTGAAAAACTAGATGAAAATATTTATATCAAGTAACTGGTTGTTTCATGGACAGTCCTCATGGACTTCAAACAAAATGCATGATAGAAAATCCATTTCATCAAAGATAGCACTTGTAAAAGCTTTTTATCTTATTTTTTTGGCCTCAAAAGGACTTCATGTTACACCTGTCCACATGGCTATGGGGATTCTCAAGTGTATCAAAACTGGGTCAGGGTAAAACAGTGAAATTACAATGATGCAATCGATCTGTCCCTGTAATGTTTTCAGGGCACCTGTGGTGAGTCATGCTCAGGAGAGCCTTAGGTGGCCTTGGAACTATTTTAAGACCCGGTGTCATCGGAATTACCTCCATGGCAATGAGTCTTTGGCAGATGACCACCTTGCTATGTCTCATATTCAGGTCAGGTCAATATCAGTCAGAGGGCTGGACTCTAGTCTTTCGTCAATTTGACTGACAGACTCGGATGTTTCGCGAGTACTTTTGGAATTGTCCACTGAAAGCTAGTTTGCAGGCACAAACCCTGGTCAGTTGAAACAAGTTAGAGAGGCCTGAACAGGAAAGTAATGTTCTCATTACGAGATTGGAAAGAGGATCGTGCTATCGTGGGGCAACTCAGGGCACGTGCCAGGGATGTCCACTGGCACGCCGCGGGTTCACACCTGCAGAGAGTAGTGCAATCTATCTTGGCACTCCCTGCATAGTAAACTGCAAATTGGACCATCAAACAATCAAGTTTTACTCCATCCCCATCCCCCAAAGAATAGGCAGTTTGATGATGAGGTAGGGGGGATAGAGAGGTGGTGTCACATTATGTCAAAGTACTGGGGAATGGAAAAAAAAAAACCACCCCACTAACAAGACATGAAAATACCTAGAGCATGCAGGAATGATCTTTTGAAGGTTTGCATGGTGGAGCAATTATATTGTGTAGAAGATGGCAGATGCACCATGTAATGGGGGGGGGGGGGTAGTCCTGAAAAGGACTGTTGATATATCTTATGCACAAGAGTTCTGATATGAACTGTTTTGGAAAGACAATGGTGCATCTGAAACCTATACTCAAGCTAATGATCCATGCATTTAGTATCAATAATGTTCCTTCGGGGCTACTCCCCTCAGGAAAATAATTGCATTCACTTTACTTCAGATACCATAGTTACCAACCAGAGCCTCTCATGGCCGGATATGTTTGTAAACTGCACAGTGCTATGTAAGAAAATTGTTTTAACTGCAAGTGATAGGCTTGGAAAGCATAACATATACAAAATAAATGCTTATATGCAATTATTAATCTTATGCAAAGCGTCAAAAAAATCCCAACAGCAGTGATTTATATCTTAAAAAGCTAATAAAGCAGTGGACATACATGTTATAGCTGTAGAATGCTTTACAAAACTTTGTGCGATTCAACTTTAAACTGTAATCTTGGCAAGTCCTCTTGGCACTATTTGTACTTTTGCATGTGCTATCCATCAGAGTGCATTCTCTGGTATAAGCATTATGGTATAAGCATTATATAAATGCATTTAGTATCAATAATGTTCCTTCAGGGCTGCTCCCCTCAGAAAAATAATTGCATTCACTTTACTTCAGATACCATAGTTACCAACCAGAGCCTCTCATGGCCGGATATGTTTGTAAACTGCACAGTGCTATGTAAGAAAATTGTTCTTACTGCCAGTGATAGGCTTGGAAAGCATAACATATACAAAATAAATGCTTATATGCATGATTAATCTTATGCAAAGCATCAAAAAATGCCAACAGCAGTGATTTATATCTTAAAAAGCTAATAAAGCAGTGGACATACATGTTATAGCAGTAGAATGCTTTACAAAACTTTGTGCAATTCAACTTTAAACTGTAATCTTGGCAAGTCCTCTTGTCACTATTTGTGCTTTTGAAGACAACTTAAGCATGTGTTATCTATCAGAGTGCATTCTCCGGTATAAGCATTATATAAAGCTTTTAAAAACCACTAGCTATGTTAGTTCATCATTGATTTGTTAATACAGTTATTTGTAAAACCTTAAAGACCACTTTAACCCCTTCATATCTTGAACCATTTAATTTGAGTCTATGGGAGTGTAGAATTCAGAGCTGAATGGGTTAAAAGTTTGTTCATGTTTCTGTCATTGTACTTTTCTCACATTTTCTCAATGAAACCATGCCTGTTTCAAGCCTGTTCAAAATGAGAGAATTTAGCATTCAGTCGGTACACAAACTAACGGAAAGGTGAATCCCTGGGAAAGCAGGACTATAAGCAGAACTGAATGCATTCAAAAGTATTTCTAAAGCACAATGCATCTGAAAGAAGTGTCACTTAACCTACAGTATGACATGTGTACATACTTGCCCAGCTTGCAAGTGGTTTATTTTCAGTATCTACTTCTCCAAGAGATATTGAGCCTGGACATGGCATTCAAAGAGAATCCTGGATCTAATAAGGAATTACACCACTTGAGATGATTAATTCAAAGACACTAGGATCGAAAACAAAAAAACGATTGCTTAAGGCTTATTCAGAAATCCAACGGTAAACCCTCGCAGAAAACCCCTGTGGGTTTTTTTTTTTTTAGCGTGCCCCTTATAATGAGATGCATATTCAAGCGTCAATAAAAGTTCACGCTCAAATATAAGAGGGCAGGAAACTCATGATGTCATGTTCTGTGCTATTATAACTTTATGAGAATGTTGGTTCTCGGCTTTATGCCACCAGGAGGCAAGAAAGATTCCTTCTTGCATCGGCAGGATTTTTTGCTGCCTCACATAGCATTCATTAAAATGCCAAAATGAAATAAAAACTGCAGGAATTTACTACAGGGGTTTAGCGCTTCATACGTGAGCGAGCTTGGGCCCGTTTCATAAAACTTGTTATCAGTAACATTTCTATGACAAATTTGCTCTCAGCCAGTCAGATGCAAGGATTTCAGTAGCTTATAACAGTTATTGCAACTTGTTGTTTACGATATGGGGCCCTGTACTCTTTTTTTCCTTCAGTACCTCCAGTCACTGAGTGTCAAATTTCCCCACGATTCCACGTATTTTACCTATGTTAAGTCTAATCCAATATATACCATTATGCAGCCTTCTTATATGTCCATGCTAGAAGCAGTGGTGATATATATTACAGGGTGCTGTTGCATAAAAACTTGATATTATAGTAACTTTGCCATCAATTGTAACTGCCATGGTAACATTGCTCAACGGCCAGTCAAAGTCCAGTATTCCATGAAAGTTACCATTGATGGCAAAGTTACTATAATAGCAAGTTTCATGCAATGGCACCCTGATATAACATAAGAAGTGGATATCACAAAAATGCATTCTACTCTGATATAACTAGTACAACAATCATGCAAAGTAGATATAAATAGATAAAAAGTAAAGCAGAAAGAAAACTTTAAAAGCAAGCAACCTTTAATAATTAATATCCTGTCCCCATATTGTTACAATACCAAGTTTTTGCAGCCACGACGCAACCGCTAGTTGAGCGTGTTATGTGCGCATGCTCAAATCCGAAAGAACAAAAATCATTGCACTCTCAAATGATCAATCTAAAGAACCTCCCGTCATGCTGAAAACACGAACGGTCCTCCGAAACTGCATCCCTTCTTGATGTAGGATGCAGCTGAGCAGCCAGCGATTGATTAGTTTGAAAATATTTCTATTCTTCGGATTTGAACATGAGCACACAACACACTCGACCAGCAGTCACGTACTTGGTTGCGAAAACTCCCCATTATCAGTTTCCAGATATATCACATAAACACCTCCTAAAAATTTCCTTTTGAATATTCAACCGATTAAATTTTACTTCTTTTACGATATGAACAGCTGAAAGCGTAGACCTTCCCTCAAAGAAATGAAATATTTGGCAAAGCTGAGGATCAGCAAAATTATCTATTTTCATGCAAAATTTGAAGCACTGAACTTTTTTTTATTGCCTCAAGAATGGGCTCTCACCTGGATCATATTCTTCTTCCTCTACGTTTTCTGCACTTTCATCTGGGAGAGGAGTAGCAGTATTTCAGATAATCAATTAATTTCTGATACTAGATAAAGTGACCCTCCTAAAGGACCCTCTACCGCTTTACATCACTGTCTCACTGTCTGAGGAGAGTCAGAAGGCCGTTAGCTCTCCATCTGGGGAAAGTAGGACACCCTTCTGGCTCTCCATCAGTTATTCAGAATTCTACATTACCAGGAGGCAGACTGGGACTGACATTAAGTTTGGAAAGAGTGATGAGACCACGGAGGGATAACTTCTTGATGAAACTGGCCAACTATATCAATGGGCACCAATCGGGGAGGGAGGACACAACAGGGTATGTCCCCCCCCCAAAAAAAATGTTAAGCTTAGAACCATTTTTCCTTGCTTGTCAGCAAATTTTTGGTGTATGTTCCCCCTTTTATGTCCCCCTAAAACTTTGAGCTAAGAAGCTTTGTTTAGAGTGTCCCACCAAAAAGATGTAAAATGGATTGATGAGCCATCCAGACCCACAAATTGAAAGGCCTTCAAGCCACTTCAAGCCAACATACCATGTCCCCAAATGGGAAAACTCTACAAAGTTTCCTTGTCTAATCTATCCATGAACATAACACCTTATAATGGAGAATACCATATCACTGACAATTAATCTTTGTGTTTTCGTGTGTCGGTAAATTGAAAATGAAAGATATTCTACATGAAAGTTGTTTATCGATACAAAATATTTATTACTCCTCAAGAGAACATGTCTTTCGACTTCAAGTGCTTCTTATCCACTGTTAGAGATTTAGAAAGGTTACAGCCACTCGAAATCATGCCTCTCATATTTCAGACAGTCACTTTCTTTTTCAGTTGCATTACTCGGGGAATACCAAGAATCATAGCTGTGCATATCTGAATTTGTAAGAAAACTGCAAAAACGTATTATTCCTCAAGTACATGTATGTTGCAAGACCATCAAACTAGAAAGATCTTAGGCTTTCATGATATTGAAAATTCCTTCTTAAAATGTATTGCAGTCAGAATGTAGAGTGTGGAAATGCCTTTACACTGTCCTGAATGGCAAAAATGCAGTATAACATACATGTACGTATGTGTCAACTACCAAGTTGGACTAAAAACATGCAAGGGAAGCAACGAAAAGGGCAAAAAAATTAGAATGCAAAAAAAGAAAACTCTACATGTATTATACAGCATCACTAAGCTAAAGTTTTCTCATAATCCATGAAACCATATTCATTTATACAACTCACTCCTAGGTCCCAATCAAATGACAGGTTGAGTGCATTCAGGTGTGATTAATTTCTTTAGTCTGTCACATATTTTTTCATTAAAGGAAAGCAACACCCTCAAGTCAAGTAGTTTTTAAATCAAAGATAAGAATAAAACAGATTGGCAAAAATTTGAATGAAATCGGACACACAATAAGAAGTTATGGCTCTATGAAAATTTACTGTTTTTGACACTACCATAGCTTTTGGTGAAATACATATGTAGCCAATACACTTTTGTGGGTGTCAAGGTTATCGCACTTTTACTGTGTGCATGCCATAGTAAGGCTCCTAAACTTGTGGTTTCCTTGATGAGAACCAATCATAAAAACACTCTCTTTCAACCAATTGTTAAGGATCTATGAGTTTTGTTGTATATAAAACAAATGATGCATGTCTTCATACTTATATTATACAATATACTCTCAGTGAGGCTTCACATGCATCTATCGCACTCAGCCTGACAGTCTCGTATGAGAGATACGACCAGCCTCTACTCCAGTGGAGATATATAGTACATACACATGTATCATAAACCCTTTCTCATGCATCATTTACATCATATATAGGATGGCCCAAAAATGAATTTAACACCTGTGATCCTTAATTTCAGTGAGATAAATGACATGAAGTGATAATTCTTGACTTGCATGGTTCAAAAGAAAATCCATTTCCCAGTAAAATGGCACCAAGATCACCCATTTTGATGCAAACGTTTAGATGTTACGACTCATTTCATGAGGCAATGGCATTTTCAAAAATGGCCACTTTTGCAACCGAATTCCTGTTAGATTAAAAGGAAAATCTTCCATCCGACACCATTCCACAGAAATGGCTGAATGCCTAAATACGTGCGTGGTTGATTTTCCTTTGACTGAAAACATGGAGATTCTGTAGGCAGGAAGCCTTTTCTATGGAATTCTGTCAGGTGGAAGGTTTTTGCTTCATCTGACATGATTTCCGTCTCAAAAGTAACAAATTTTGAAAATGACAATGCCTCACATCTAAATGTGTCAGCCAAATGAATGATCTTGGTGTCATTTTACTGGAAAAAGAATTTTCTTTTGCACCAGATCAACAATTATCACATCATGTCATTTCTTGCTGAAATTAAGGATCACAGTACCTGTATTCTTTTTGGGCCACCAAATGTTTTACAGATGATATCTAATCTATTCTACAAATCTATTGATTACAAAGCTGTTTTGATTAGCTGACCACTATGTGCGACCAAATATTATGCCCACAGTACCTTCAATGATCAACATATGATTCTCATGAACCCCCCTTATATGTAGCAGAAATGGGGGTTAGGAAAACTAAGGGACAATCATGGGGGGGGGGGGGGACGCAAGTTGATGCTATCCATTATGTTCAGCAATTCATTTTATCGGCCGTTTCAATGGGCCCTAAAGGGGGGGGGGGGGGTTGTGACTTGTGCGAGTGCCAACCGTGATGTTCAGCCCAATATTCTACTACTAGTAATAGTTTCAATGGATGACCATAAGTTTTTTTTCATATAGAAAAATAGTGGCATTGGGGTTGGTAGGAAGGAGGGGGGGGGGGGGAGTTTACTGGGGAGCCCTTGTCAGTAGTCAACCACAATGTATAACCAAATGTTCTACAGCCCATCTTGATTGGTGATTGTGGGTTCTTCACAAGTTGAATGAGGGTTATTTAGAGGGGCAGTTGTAAGGGGAAGGGGGGTATGGGTCTTTGTCAGTACAGCCAAGGAGTTCCTCCTTGGTACAGCAAGCCACAATGTCAGCCAAATCTACTACCAATTTTAGTCTCATTATGCAACCATGGATTCTTCTACATGAGTTGGAAGAATGGGACTTAGGGACAATGTCATATGGGGAAGGGGGAAGGGGGAGGGGGGAGGGGGAGGGGGAGGGGGAGGGGGAGGGGAGGGGAGGGGGAGGGGGAGGGGGAGGGGGAGGGGGAGGGGGAGGGCTTTGTTACTAGCCAAATGCAAACCACAATGCTCCGCCAAATATTCTGTCAACAGTTTCAATTCACAACTATGGGTTCTTTATGAGTTGGGAGAATGAGGGTTAGTCTAAGGGATACATGTAATGGTAAGGGGGGGGGAGAGCTCTGTCTGCAGCTAACCAAATCAGCCGAATATTCTGCCAATACTTTCAATGGATGACTCTTTTTCTCTCACAAGTTTGACAAGGAGGAATGGGGGTGGATGAGGGGCAGGTGTAGAGAGTCCTCTATCTAACTAGTGTGTGTGGGGGGGGGGGGGAGGGGGCTCTAGATCTATCTATCTATTAGCAAGCCTTGATGCGGCGATGGGGTCCAACAGTGCTCTTACCTTCATGGAATACTTCATATGTGTCTTCCTCAACCCCAACTTTAAAAATAAATATAAAGTTATTGAAATGAAATTCCTGATGTGCTACAGATGCCACGTTTTAGAATTATAAAATGTTTGGTTAATAACATCAAAATTAGGCAATGAAATGTCAATATAAGTAATATGCATCAAAAATAATAATCAAGAATTAAACAAATAAATGATTGGATAATGAAGTAATTCTGATGCTCTTTGCAAGAAAAATAGGAATTATGGATCCATATTTTCAAAACCTTATATGCCAAGCTGTCAAATAATATACAAATGAATAATGATGACAACTAGCAGAGTTTTATAAATACAGACCCAGCATTCAAAGCAATTTCTGTACACAGCGATGAAGATGAATCAATAAATTTACATTTTCTAACAGTTTTTTTTTTCTAAAAAAATTGGCATTTTTGTGATGTATTTTCTATGAGACTTTTGGTCTGAATATTTTGAGCCAGAAGGTTTGATCTCCTATACCTTCACAGGGGCATGAAATCCCTTCTAGCTTTCAACAGACAATATGTCAAGTCACTATGTGAAACATAGTGGCACGACTAGATGCATAAAAGAATGCAAATGCATTTTGTTGTTTGTATTTTTTGCACTGCAGACACATCTTTCTGCATTACTCCATTTTGCTAAACTACAGTGCTGTATGTAGGCCCTGGGACTGCCATGAGACCTGTTCTTATGATATAGGGTCCTGGTCCTGGACCTTGGTCTTGATCTCGGTCTTGTTACGTCAAGGTCTCCTCCATCTTGGAGGTTTACAGTCTTGAGCTTAGTCTCAAACTTCAAGATCTAAAGAAAATTGCTCAAGACACCTTTTGAGACCTGAATAAAAAAGTGCAAACTTTGGAGACATTGCTTTCTTTGCTAAGTATTCAAATATATTTTCACTGTTTCACAGTAAATATCAGCTAATGTTTCTTGGGCTTCATTTCCCTTTAAGCTTACTACGGTCTCGGTTTCGGACCTTGAAGTCCTGGTCTCGGCCTCGGTCACAGCCCTTGAGGTCTTGATTACAACACTGATGTTAATGTATTGCTTGAGAGCAGTACAAGATTTTCTCCTGATTTTCTATGAACCCTAATTTGGAGGTGGCTATGGTTGGAATGCCTCTTCTTTGTAATAAGAATACATCAGCCCTACTTTACAATGCCCATTTCAAGAACATGGGCTTGTTTCCACTAAAATGAAATATTCTGACAAATCAAATCAAATCAAATCAAATCAAATCAAATCATTTATTTGTTGTATTTTGGTTTGCCTCTATGCTTACCAGTGTTCTGAGTGCATCAGTTGGTTGGGAGGAGGGACCATTACTCTTGCTTACCGTCTAGCCGCCATTTTCTTCATTTTCGGTCCATTTTATGGCAATTTTTATGCCTTAACTTCTGTCTTCCTCTTAGTACTTATACTCCTGTATTTTTTCTCCTAACAACATCTCTTATGTTACTTGGTCATCGCGGTCATCTCCTCACGGCATCATTGCATGCACATCATTCTAATACGATTGCAATTCTAGTGATTAAGTTTGCTCTCCTCCTCCCTGGCAGCCAACTGTTGCACTCAGAGGACTGCTATAAGAATATGCATATGTTATATTTGTTCTTTTATACTGTTATATTTTTCTTGAAAATGCCAAATAAATAATAAATAAATCAATCAATCAATCAATCAATCAATCAAACCTGCCCATACATGTCTTTTGATGTTAGCCATTATCTAGTCTTTATGCAATGGTAGTTTGAATCCAGTGCAATGGAATTATAACTAAAGTGACATTTTGATCAACAATGATTTAACAGAATTCATCTGCAGAGAAAACACACATGGAGCATGTTGATTAACTTCAAATTTTGTTTTATATCTCAACAAAATATGTGACTGTGATATAAATCTAATTTTGCAAAACACAGCTGAGACGGTTCCATGACATTTGCTCCGGTGACAATTGCTCCTATGGAAAATCTGCACGTTGAGCCAAACATAAAACCTAACCCTAAACCTGACACTAATCCTAATCCTTATCCTCACATTATTCTGAACCATAACCCCTATCATAATCCTAACCCTAACCCTATGTCTTCGGAGAAATTAAGACAGGAGCAATTGTCGCAGGAGCAAATGTCGTGTCACCGCTGAGACAACACACATTTTTTTTTATGGACTCTAGCCTAAGTTATTTGAGATATGATTCAATGGGTTAACAGCACAAACTGTATAAAGAGAGCTACAAATAGCTGCAAGATATAAGCAAGTGAATAATAAATATCGTTAATAACCAGGAAAAAACAACATAGGATTAACAAAAGTGAAAAAAAGTGAAAGGCAAATTACTACTCTGAAGTCATGATTAGACATTTAGGATTGTTATAACAAATCTATACAGCTACAAAAAATATACAGGAGTTTTGCATAAAAAATGGATATGAGACATTTTAATAGTGTTGACAATGACTGAAATGCCAAAAAAAAGTTACTGTAAAATGGCTGGGGTTAGAGGATGAAGATGAAATTGTTAGAAATAATAAATAGAAATTGGAAGCTGGAAATGTAAATGAAGGAAGAATAGAAATACTTGTCTCACCTTCTTCTTGTTGATAATCATCTTAAAACAAAAATGGAAAGAAGAAATTATAAGGTAGAAAGAGGGAATAAAAGAAAATCCTGAATTAAGCACCCCTTTTTCTGACACCCCGATAATTTGTCCCCGAGATCACAAGGTTCATGGTTCAAGTCTTGCTGCACACTAATGTCTTTGCATGACATTTATGTACCTTTGCCACTCTCCACACAGGGGGTGAAACATAAAGAGATACAATCAATCCCAGGATCAATCGTAACTCTTTAGTACATGCTCTGCCATAGACTTACGACTGATATCAATCGTAACATCGATTGTATTTTTTATGATACAGGGCCCAGGTGTACTAAATGGGTACCAGTTGGAAGAAATTCCTTGGAATGCTAGAGCGCCATAATGGCAGCAATGCCAGGGTGATGACAGCAGAGAGCTAGAAGTGTCAAGTTTGACAGACATAAGTGTGAAACAGCAACCCACTATTGTTATTATAATTACTTTGGAAGCTTTTCATCAGACTGACACAAGAGAGTTTTTTTTTTTGAGCAAAGTCTGGATTGCATAAACATGGGGGTGCTGGAACAAAAGGGTGCCAAAAGAACACAGGTTACAAAGATACAAAATATTACTTCAGAATATGTAGGGGTAAAACAAATAAATAAAAACACAAATGGATAAATGAAATAGATTAATACTGACAACTCCAAACCAGGAACAAACAAATGCACACAGTAATTGGCTTAAACAAGAAAGAGAGAGAAAAAGAAGTACGAAGACAACAAAGAGCACTTCTAAAATAATCTTCACATAAAGATTTTTTTTTTTAAACTATGTAACATATAAACCTACTACAGAAGGAATACCTCAAACACATACCCACATCCACATGTACACACACATACACTTGCATGCACACACACACCCACAAAGACACACACACACCCACAAAGACACCCACCCACCCACCTGCACCCATGCACAGCAAAAAAAAAAATTCAAATCAACCTGTACAAGATAACCCTTATTATAAACCTCTCTCACATGCAAACATGAATTAACCTGCTGACTACTGCAATTTCATATTCCCATAGCCTTAATACAGGGACCACCCAATAGCCAAAGGGTTGATGATCATTTCAACAACCCTGAAAATATGTAGTATACTTTTTATCATGGTACACTGATACAAGATTGAAATCTAGAAATTCGTGTTGGATAAAAAGTACTTCATGATTTTAAAACACTGGCAGTTTTATATGCACAGTTTAAGAGATCATTTTACATGGAAAGCCATGGTTTACTTATCTAGGTACAACCTCTTGGATTATCAATATGTTTTTTCCTATTTTTTTTTTCTTTTCTTCCTTACTCTATAAGATTATCAATATTTTTGAACTACTATTTTTTCCTTCCTTTTTTTTTTTGACATTTAATTCACTTCACCTGTATTAAAAAGATTCCTAGCTTTTGTTCTATCCTAAATTTATCATGTTATACCTACAAATTACCTATTTCTTATGGAAAGGATATTTAGGTACAGTATTAATTAATTTCATTAGTATAATAATATGTTTGGTTCATATATTTTATTTTGTCCCTTCATGTTTCTGTCTGCATTTTTGTTGGTTTGTTTCAAAATTTTGATGTCTATTATTTCATATTTATGTATCACGTTGTACAATATGTATTTCTGTGCAGGGCACTAAAGGATAACACTGTTTCACAACTGACTAGATTACCCTGGGTAAATAAGAAAAATGAAATAAGATTTCAAAAACATAATTGCTGTATTGGATATGGAAAAAGTCTTAAAATAATTTTACAAACACAAATGATTTCATTCATCAGTTAATAAAAAAGTAGGAATACAGAATTGCTTTAAGCTAACAAGATCAAATTTAATACAGATTTGGCTATTTCATGTCCTAGTGATACAGATTACACTGCTACAAACATTGCATAACTCTGGAGAGATAAGGAAATCATGTTGGACAAGAAGATAAAATTCATCCTCAGTCCACTTTTGGCTAGCCACCATCCACAGGCTCATCCTGTAACTGAGATGATGGGGTCAAGGAACTAGTGAAATAAAAGGCTCCTTCAGAAGCACGTTTTTTCTCACATGAATCCAGTGTGTATCTAGGTGGACATTGATTTCCTTCTGGATGAGAAAGTTAAGTGTAAAATGGTTCCTATATATGTGACCTGACAATTTTGGAAGGCCAAATCATTCATTTTATATTTTGAAAAATAAAAGTGAAATAGAGCAGGCCTTATATTGAGATTACACAATTTCAACTAACTCCTACTACAACAGTAACCCCCCCCCCCCCCCCCCCCCCCCCAAGCAGAACTGTGACTCAACGCATGACCTGGTACAGTGGTAATTAAAGGTGACATTGCTCCATACTCATTTTAATTTGAAAAAAAAAAAAATTACTGAACTTTAGCCTTTAACAATAACATTTTCTAGAATGGAGCATTGCCAATGATATGTGACCTGATATCATGACAATAAAGGTGATATACATGTATGGCAGGTGTAATTCAATCATCTATTACAGTAAAAGTGTATTGAATTGGCCTCTTCAATCGTAAGTCTATGGCAAACCATGTACTAAAGAGTTACAATTGATCGTAAGATTGATTGTATCTCTTTATGTTACACCCCCCTGATACCATACATGCAGATCTGAGATATGGCAGGTTTAATCAAACTACATGACCCTACTACAAATGTACAGACCGTAGTTCACCAAATAGAGCACTGAAACTTAATTAGTGACCTAATAAGCATTAAAGCCAGTTATTAGTTATTCTGAAAACATAGAAGCTAACTGTGCTTATCTCAAAATATCGACCACAGATGACACTTAGAGATTCCCTTAACCCATTAACTACTGGAACCGGGCGGTCCCTGTGTTAGACCTATGGGAAAACGAGAATTCAGTAGTCAACTGGTCAAAAGTGATAATTAGATATCAAACTCCACATCACACTGGCCAGCCAAGGGGGCAAATAACAGTACAGGTGCATGATATGGATTAATGATCACTAATTGAAGAGTTTGAATGCAAAAACCGATATGTCCCTTTCTGTCAAATTGAGATATTTGCAATTAAAGATCAAGAAAAATAAAGAAAATAACAAGAAAATATATACTACTTTTGACCATAACTTCAACAATATTTCTTTTTATGTAATGAGTAATAAATCATTTGGAAAGTATTATTTTGTACTATTATGATGGTGACCTTACATTAAACTTCTCAAAAATAGTGTTTATCTGTTTCTGCAAATAAACTCTTCAATTATTCCCTCCTCCCATTGACTATTGACACTGGGTGGCCCCTGTACTACTTCAATAGGAATATAAGAAATCAGCAGCGAACAGTTTAATATCAAACTGAACCCTAACCATACACAAAAAAATATAATTGCACAATACATGTTGTTCTTTAAGAGAAGAGTTAGAATGAATTTTTAGGGTCTGTATACATGACCCTTCCGATAAAATTTTGAAAAAAAAAATGGTCCTGTATTAGAATTTGAGAGTGTGCATTAAACTTGAGCCCTGCCTAGCATGAAATATAAATCCTACCCCTAACCCTATAGGGCCTTTATACAATTGACAAAATAAAGACAAGTTAAAGCAAATATCACAAGAGTGTGTATGGCATCACCATGGCACAACCAAAGGTTGCATGGCCATTTAGATCATGGAAGCAATAACCCAGGAGACTGATGGCCTATGAAACCATGGCCCAGGGAGTTGACAGCCCCTGAGGCACACAATGTTAGGGTAAAAGGTCTCCCGAAAACAACGTCAAAACCAACATGTTGATTTTCCAGGCCTTTTGACAACTTTTCTGAGAGTTCTTATAAGACCAACATAGTCAGTTTTAAGGACTGTCAGTCTCACAGACAGTGGGTTTACCGGGATGCCCTGAATCTTGAGAAAGTAAATTTGCTTTTACCTGTTCTATAGTCCCTTTGAGGAGGCTCTGGCGGTCCCAAGTTCCGAGGGGCAACTTTCCTGTTACTGGAAAGATAAAAACAATTTAGTATGATATATTCATGCATTTTAACAGTCAATTTACTAATTTATTAATGTAGTCATTTATTAATACAGCTACTCATTTATTTACTTCTACACTTATTCATTCATTTATTTAGTATACTTTTAATGAACAAGCTGGCCCTGTTAATAGTTAAATTATGTTGCACTTATGAACAATGTGAAATTGCATGCTAAATGATGGAATTAATTTAGGTTTATTTAAAAGGAAATTTCAACACAGATCCATAAAGGATTTCATCACAGGACAATAAATCAGAATAATTTTCACAAACTGATATTATGAAACATACAGAGAAAAGACAACTCTTACTTTTTAGAACTGAAATTGGAGTTGGCATTTTTGCTCTTGGCTCTCTTGATGATATTTATATTCTTCCATAGCATACTGCAACAAAAACAAGAAAATCATTCATTAATTCGTAAATCATAGAAACAATAATTAGGTTCAGGGTTCTCACTAAAAAAAATCCACACACGGTTCCCACTCTGCGCAAAGCGTGGAAGTTTCGGAAGTTTTACGGAATAGCACCTAAAGTTAGGTGTAGTGGCAGTATATGCTATAGTGAAAGGATGAAAAATACTTCTTGGTAAGCAGGAGTTGTCTACTAATGGCAAACAAAGTAAAAATACATTGCCAAAACGCAAAACAATCTGTGACATTTATCATTATTGTTAGGAATATATACTCCAATATTTTTTCACCCTTGTTGCCACGCATGATGCAACAATTTCACACATGGTTTTTCCTTGTCTGAAACCCTTTACGCATGGTATTGGAACCATGGGTGTTATGTACTGGCGAGAACCATGATTAGGTTAATGATACATATACATGTACAATCTCAAGTTAGAGGCTCCTGTCCAAATAGCCTTATCTCATTTTAAAGTTACCTGGACTTGATGCTATGTACAAATGTACCCAAAAGCTCGATTACACCAAAAACCTTCACTGAGGCTCAGCAGCTGTCATGGCACTGCACAGTGGGATTTTCTGAAGTATTGCATGAAGTGCCATCTATGCACCAAGTCCAGGCAACTTTAATAAAAAAAATTGCAGCTAACCCACCAAAACTACTACGTCTGAGAAAACTCAGACTATGGAAAATATGTGTTACATGCCTGATTATAACAAAATGAAATTGTGGTCAACAGGTTAAAACAATCACTGGATTAGAGTGTGGTTAAAATCGTGCATAAATGTTTGTATCTAGTGCACTGAAAACCAGAGAAGAAATTTTTTACTTTCCTTAACAACGATCATATGTTTTTAGAAGCACATTAGCAATTTAAGGATCATCATAGAGAGTAAATTGAGACTTTTCAAACTTTCATAACTTTCTTATTTTGTAAACGATTTTGATGGAACTTTTTAAAAATTGCTTTCCTCTATCCTCTTTTTTCAGTAAAATAGATATTTCACCAGGGTTTCATTCTCCTTCAAGTAAACAAAGTGGATGCATTACAAGCTTGCATTTTACAATTCAAATACACAACATTTCAGGTTTCATGAATACATTTGAAAAGCAAGAGGAAAATTGAAGAAAAAGAAGTAATATTGTAAAGGAATATGAAAAGTCCAACAAAGATAAGTTTATAACCTCCAAGAATATAGAGAATAATGTGTCATGTTCATTGTCAAATGTGAATGAACTGCACTATGCAAAAGAGATGAAGATATGCTAAATCCCACTGATCCAATAGCTAATTGCCAGAAAACCGATTAAACCATGCAAAATCTTGCCAAAATGTGCACACCCATATCAGACTGCATAGGAGGCTTTCACACAAATAGAGACATTTTTAAATATGAATTTAAAGGGAATAAAAAAACTGATTTTTCTGTGTCATAGGGGCATATTTTCATTGGAGGGCCTAATGTTTCTTGACTGCTTCTTGCCTGAATATGAACTTTCTTGCCTGGATATGAACTTTCCAGTGACAAAATTTTGTGAGTGAGCATAAAAAGATATGCACTTCATTCAGTAGAATGTTATGTTCTGAAAATACACGATTTAAGACATATATATTCTGGCATCTCAATGACTGAATATGAAGTGATGATTGCCTGTGTACTGGCAACTTGAGCACTCCACAGAGTGGATATGGTGCTATACAAGTCACATTTATTATCACTGTTATTACTATTATATTATTTCTGAAATTCTTGGGGCAGTTGGGGGGAGGGAGAGGGGGGGGGGGGAGAAGGCTGAGCTGCCCTACTAAAATCCCTCTCATATTCCATGTCACTATACTTGAAAAGGTCAGAGGAGTGTTTTGTGTCAAAACCATGGTCTTAACTGTGACTGTACATGCTAGTGTGAATGTCTCACTTCTTCTTGTATGAATGCACTGAATAGTGTCATCCATTTTCCTTGTGTGAATGGCTTATTGGAACAGGAGTCAAACAGCCTACATGGCTTCAACGAGCTGAAGGCCATCAGGGGGCCAGGCTTCATGCTCTGCATAATTGTAAAAAATGTACAACCTACTGATTATATCCTATTTTGCACCAAAATTGGACAGTACAGCTGCCATCATCACTCATTTTTTCTCACTTGTACCTTCTGTTGGAAGGCTAATCAACAACTATTTCATTATGATTAAAAGAAATTTTCAGTGAGACTTGGCTAAGTACACTGCATTCACAACTACATGTCATAAACATTCAGGCTCTACTGTACAATGTCATGATACTAAAATTATACATTGCTGACATATTTCTATTGTGTACATACATGAAAATGCATACCATTTGATATTGAATATTTGTATATTCAGAAATTTGTAAGAATGGTAAAGGGGCCGTTCCACTATGCTGATCTGGCTCCCGATCTACCCCGATCTGGCAGATTTTGGTAGATCGGGGAAAGCGTACTGGTATCGCTTGCAATTGGTGGCATGGTAAAAACAGCGTTGTGAGATCGGGATAGGAGTGGGCATTTGTTCAGATCGGCGAGAAATTTTGAACATGTTCAAAATTTTATCCCGATCTTCCCGATCAAAACTCATCGTAAAGCGAGCGGAAAGAACGTTACTACAGCGTAAACACAGCGTAGTAAAGTCTTTCTCGGTGTGACAACGGCACCTGAATTGGACGTAAAGTGGGCGCCGCTGTGGTACCGCTGCTGCCCCTATCTACCATGATTTCCCTGGCTTTCTCCAAAACGAAAATTAATTTTGCCAAGAGAAAATCGCTGAGTATTGGGTCCAGAACGGCCATTTCTCACCCGATCTTCCCCGACCTGAAAAAATTGCCAAATCATAGCTAGAGCGGCATAGTGGAATGGGGGCTTAATGTAGAATACAGAATTCTATTTTGTGCCATTAACCCACAGGCTACTGGAACCGGGTGATCCCTGTATTAAGCCTATGGGAATGAAGAAATTCAGTACTCAATGGGTTAACAAGTCAAGTACTAAACTTCAAGCTAATTTTGTCTATGGTCTTCGGAAAATTTGTGTGATACTGAAATCAAATCCTGCTCCATGGATTAAAATAAGCCTATCCTTCTGTCTTAAAATCATTTGGGAATATGATAACCAAGAAAATTGTGTTTACATTAGGTACAAGTTGTAAAAACAGAAACTTTATATCACTTGAAATGTACACAAATCTCAAAAGTGCTTAAGATTCATGAAAGTTCCATGCCACAAACCGCCAAATCCGCAAGCACATAGACACGTCAATGGAGAAATTTTTTTTTTCTTAAGTTACAAGCTTTCTTCTCAATACAAGTAATTATATAAAGAAAGCAAATTCCGTTATTTAAGAACACCTTCAATCTATAAATGCATTTTCCTCCGATTCACTTTTCTGCTCACTGTGTGCGGATTCGCCGGTTCATAAAAACGAACCGGGAAAAACGACCACTAAGTGACACCTCATGGTAGCACACCAGATGTAGCAGGCAAAAACAGCGGACAATCATGTACCAATAAAATTAACTGGGGGAATAATTTCATAAAGCTTTCGCGTAAAAGCTCTGAAAGATAATTTTATAATTGAATGGATTTCAAATCAATTACATTGCCCACCGCAGAGCTTGTGTTTCTGTAACTTGCAACTGGCATGGAAGCTTGTAATTAAAGACACATTACAGGCTTGCATAGATATGTGGTTCACCATTCAGTCAGATCGTGTTGGCTTGGGATTTCTTTCCCAGTGAGTCATCCTGTATTGGCTTACTCATGGAAGTTCCATGTACAGTATACTGGTATATCGGCAACACCTGACAATAGCACATACATAGCATGGCTTGCATGTTTTACAACAGCTCAGCAAATATCAATGCAGCCTGTTGTATGACTGTACATATGTTGGGTATCAGCTTTGCCATG
Source organism: Echinometra lucunter (assembly GCA_029962745.1). Classification (NCBI taxonomy): domain Eukaryota; kingdom Metazoa; phylum Echinodermata; class Echinoidea; order Camarodonta; family Echinometridae; genus Echinometra; species Echinometra lucunter. The sequence goes on along the minus strand of CM057159.1, from coordinate 10,973,863 downwards.
AGAAATGATTTGAGGAAATGCATATAGCTAATAATGAAGTCTGCTTTACAGAAATAAATGCATTTCTTTTTGAAAAAAAGATTTTCACATCTTCAAAAATATATTTTTTTAAAAATCTATGAAAACATGATACCTTCATACATGAGACAATTTGAAATTCTTTTACTTTAACAAGGAAAATATCCATGTAGGAGGAGGTACTATGTTAATAACATTACTGTGACATTCTTGAAGATCAAATTCATTCAATCCTGAATAGTGTAATAATCTATTTCCTACAAGAGAGAGAGTTGGGTGCTTTCTATATAATACCTACGAGAATGAGAAAATTTCATAGTCAGGAGGTTAATATACAGTATATTCACTGATGAACACTAATACCTACAAAAAGGAAATGTATATGGAATTTCGGATACAATTTATGTATACATAACTCTGTAAGAGAAATTGGGATTTTCTTATCAAACTTAGTTCCCTAATTACACTTTGGTTAAGGGTAACTCTCCATAATCCTCCTCACATACTTAACATAATCATTCATGTTTCTTTGCTAGATACATCCTGCTGCAGACAAGCCTTTGGAAAGATTTCATAATTATGGAATGAGAACTTCTTCAAAATATCAAAGCAGGTTATTGTACTTTCGAAGAATGGACCAAAATGAACCAGATATCGTACCACGGCCTGGCTGTTTATTAATCATGGCTATCTTCATGCACAATTAAAGTGCTGATTAATCTGGCCTCTTACTAGGTAATAATTATTGTAATGGTAAGAAGCCTGTAAAAACATTAGGTCCCACATGTTGTGCTATAGTACCATGCCCCAATTATACCTTGAAATATAAGTCAACATTCAATGTGTCTTTACAGTCTTGTATAGCTGATAAATAAATGGTTAACAGTAGACTACATGTAGGTGAAGTAGTAAAATATGGCTCTAGCTATTCTTCAACAAGATAAAAACACATTACAGTCTGAGCCTCTTTCAAATTAATATTACATGTATACTATTACAATTAGGAGGAATAAGAAATCAAATGACTCTTTTAATGAATAATACATGCATGTATAAAGAATGACTTCAGAAATAATAATGGAAAAGATATTAAAAATATCTGATGACTCTTTTAATGAAACCTCATAAATGAAAACATGTTTTAATGTTGCCCTTGTAAAATTACTGACAATGATTTGATAGCTTTAAAGCATTCTCAAAATAATATTAACTACCAGTAATCAACTGTATTACTAGCATGTCAAAAAAGGACGAAATATACCTAATATAATCTTAATCTTTCATGTACATGTACATGTTAAATATATCAAGTACACAAACACGTATGAAGTGACCTAACACACAAATAAAATGCTTTTCTGTAGATACAGCTCTTAATCCTCTTCGGAAATACATAAATCCACTTCCCCCTTACAGTTTCCCCTTTTCCTAAAAGTTGCAAGTTGAGACTTTTACAGTACATGTACTAACGTTCATAGGTTTAAATGCCTGAGAACATGCATGCCAAAACTCTCCCTTCACATAGTCTTGAAAACATACTCTGCGCCACTGTATCATGCATTTGGGAACATGCATGTAATTATATTATAATAATGGATAATATTACAGTAAGGTACAAGTAAAGGCTTGTTCAGATATGAGGCAACAAATCCCTGCAACATTTTTAGTGTTCAGACAAACCACCCCACTTATATTAATGAACGCGCATTAACACGTCAACTCTCGTGCACAGACAAACTCATGACGACATATTTTGCGCTACTGTTTAAGAATTTGATTGGTCTACAGCTTTTCACAGCCAGGCGACAAAAAAAAATGTCTCCTGCCTCAGCAACATTTTTTTTTTGCTGCCCTATACCCCATAGACTTGTACACTAAAAATGTTGCAGGTATTTGTAGTGGGGCTTTGTCAACTCATAAACAAGCCTATTCCTAAATTTTGTGCTTCGGTACTAAAGGTTAGCCTGAAGACTGAACCATTTGCATTCAAAATGATTTCTTTTTGAAGGGGGAGGGGGTTATCTGGAGCCCAAAAATGTTATAATAATAAAATTCTCTTTTGAAGCCTTGAAGAACAATGTTGAAATCATCATGTGTTTTAAAAGTACTTGAAGGAAAATATAAAGACTCTTGCTCTTACATACCCCTAAATATTCCTTTCCTGCATTTTATAAGGTTAAAAGGGATGAAAGTGGTGAAAATAAAAAACAAAGCCTAGATATGCAATTCAACGGTACCTCTTCAATTTCCATACAGCTTTAGTAATTAACTGCAAAATATATTGCATACTTGCCTCCTTCCCCACAAAACGTGTACAATCTATAATTATGCTGAATCCTTGTACTAATGGAGTGACTTTCGATCAACATGCAAGTGAGATGTGTGTCCTGAATGGACAGTTCTAAACTTTTTCAATCAGATGGTTGCTTTGCTTATTTCATTGAATGATTATTCAAACAAAATAAGTGACATTACTATTCGTTTTCTATACTTCACAAAGAATACATGTAAGAGATACTATACAAATTGCCTCTGAGTACTGCTCCAGTCATCAACATTCAATTTCACATTTTCTGTACAACTCCTCTTCTCCTTTGTACTTGCACATGTAGTTATAATTCAAAACATGTACACATAATCAAATATAATGCTAGTCACTGTATTCACATCCTTGTGCAAATGGAGAGACCTTTAATCATAGACATGCATGTTTTGGATCAAATAGTATATGGAATAGGAATTTTCAAAACTAGGTCTATAAAAAAGAGAGAAAAAGGTGTATTAATTCAATGAATTGTGTGGTAATTATACTTCATCATCATTTGATAGATGAACTTAAACAAGTAAATGCAGAGATGATTAAGATTTGAAGCACAATAAATATTTTTGTCTGTAATGGACATATATGCAGCATGACAATGTTGACGTCAATTAAAAAAAAAAAATTATTTCATGTATAATTCTATTTTGTTTACATGTTTATCAGTAAGTGGAAGTAAAATCAAGGCATTTTCATACAAACAAACAGTTCATTGAAGCAAGTGCGAGAAAACGTGTTGGTTTTAAGAATGTTTCATAAGAACACTTGTTCTTGGTATAATGAATTCTACACAAAATCCAGGTCAAACCTGTGATTACGTAATCAATTATCTAAGGAATCCAAAATGATAGCAAGTACAATTTGGCAAAGGGATTCCTGGACCGCAAATAAACAGATATGATTATGTAATCAGAGCAGTTTGTTATCCGGGGTGGAAGAAGGCCACTATGGCTCGAAAATTTAACAGACATGCTTGACGGATCTGAGCACTTTATAAGAAGCCACCATTATCATCATTATTATTATTATAATTCCTTGAGTCGAAGGTATGTCCAGTTATGTGCTTTTTGTACAATACAACATTCAAACAAGAAGGAAATCGTGATTCTTTATCAACTTTCTTCCAAATGATACCCCAAATATAAGCAGTCAATATTTGTTTTACATGTATATACCACATCCCACTTAATTTATGCTAAATTAAGGCATTAAAATGAAGTTGTCGTGCTACCCGTCAGAGAAATTAAAGTGATTTAATTTTCACACTGTGCAAATATATATACGCATGCAAGTATACTTACACGCATCTTACCAGGCCTACTTCTTTAGAGCTAGCGCGTAACAAACCATGTACTTATGTATTGTACAAGGAGGTAGAACTATATGCCCAGTCAATATTTTTTTCGCTATATGCCCGGCAGTCAGCTAGCGGTTTCCATGACTGCCCCTTTGACCAATCAGAGGCCTGGAATCTTTAATAAGGTATATGATAAGCACTAGACACTATAACAGGCAAACTGTCACATATTTGACAATTGGTTCAAACTTTTATGTTTTATTTGGCAAAATGAGTAAACAATAGAGCTAAATGTTTACTCATTTATTTACCCTATTTCTATGACTATTTTTTGTAATCTGCAAAAATTCATGCTGCAACACAGATTATGATTGGCATTAAGACATCACACAAGTCTTTGGTTTTACAGCTGTGTTCACTAAACAGATCCAACACATTATATGCTTGTGTATGGGACAAGATTGTCCCATACAGTCAGACATTCCTTATTCATTTACTTACATGTATTATGCATTGTAAATCAATTAATTTCTAGCAAACGTGTGTATCTAACTACTCTGTTTTACAAATGAATCTGTTGGAAATTCTTATTGTGTGTGCATATGTGATTACTGGTAATAAAATTCAGTATTACCTGTATTCATATGTTAATTTTTAATGTTTAGCAGGAGTAGACCCTGGTTTCATAGGAGAGACTGAAAATTACGGGCATTTTTTTTTGTATGCTGAAGGTAAGCTGGCTGAGTTTTCAATGGGAACAGGGGGGAGGGGTGGAGGCAGGAGCTGGTTGTGCCCTCCACCCTTCTCCCTTTCTGCCACTACTGAGATTGGTAAAATTTAAAGTTGATATAAGAAAACGATCACATATTGAGATAATCACATAAATGGAAAGCTTTCAACCCCAAAAATAACACTGAGTGGCATTCAACCACAGAACAAGTTCAGAATGGTGAATTTAAGTGACTGAACTTCACCAAAATCTCGAAGTCAGAAACGCCGGGTCGCATGCAGAAACCTAGGTGCTCGGTCGTGACGTCACGAGGGGGATTGCATGCGCCGGTGGAAGAAAGTGGCAATGATGTGCCTATGTAAAAGTGCATTCTTGTCAGAGCTTAGATTGCCATTGTAAATTCGTAAACGGGATAAAGTGAAAGATTTTCTGTTTTTATTTGAATGAAAAAACATGAAACAACGTAATCCAGTAGCTGATTTCTTTTTTATATTGTCACAATTTCCTTTTTGTAGAGTTTTAAGGCGAGTTTATTGTCTCGGAAAATGAGGTTCAATCACCATTGTACTGAACCTGCACGTACGAATAGTACATGTCAGACGGGTTTCGTTGGTGTGCAGGATCAATTATGTGAATCGGTAATTCCTAGAACTATGATCATACTTATCATTCATATGTGTGAATGCCTCAAAAGGATGCAGTACACTTATAAAAACAGCAAAATATCAAATTTGATATAGAGATTTCCAGCAGCTGACGACGTCGTAGTTGATGATGCGGCTCCAGCCTGAACGTTCTTGCAGACAGCGGATTCTCCACTGGAAGACCAGCCGCCTACACCCAGCGGTGGATTGATGGATATTGCACTGGCATACATGCCAAGGCCAGTACGTACACACCTTGGTACACACAAAAATATACACACGCTCTCGCTTTAGTACGAGCAGCCGGATCACTTTCCAGAGCTCGTAATCTCACCAAACTCAACACACTCCCCCCAAAACAATGGTGAAAATATCAACTAAATTCGCATTGTTAGCATGCATATGTCATAATTCTAAACCAGATAATTGATGTTCACACTATGAACTATAAGGAGAAGGAAAAGAATTGATCAGAGAGTTCTGAATTATTTGACTTTCCAGCCTTTGGAAAAAAAAGCAGATATCTCTCTGTCTCTCTGCACATGTTTTGTATGGAACATCCGGGTACGTAAATATACATTCACCCCCCTCGTGACGTCACGAATAGTGGACAAGTTTCGTGACTGGTTTTGCCGGCTGACTGAGGAGGCTATTTATTGACATTTCAGTTGAGGATATCCAGGAGCCAGAAGATTTTTGTGATTTGCCATGCAAATAAACAACTTATGAATGACATATGCTTTGTGTAGATACCAAATTCATGGACATTTATTACCTTCTTATATCTACTAAGATCATCAAAGCATAAACATGGCATAGCAAGAATCTTCATCACCCAAAACACACAAACATGAATTTTACCGTGTTTACACAGTGACTCGGCTCGAGTGTTGAATCCTCAAGCAGGTTCGAACTCTGCGATGAGAGCAACTGTGAGTGTGTTAATATGAAAACAAAAAAGGTGAGTTCAACACGGCCCGCGGATCACGAACGGAAGAATTCTGAAGACTTGCCTAGTTGGCTCAGTGACCTAGGTCAGTGGGTTCAACATGGCTTTCTGTTTATACATGAAAAAATTGGCGAGTCTGACTCGGCTCGCGGATCGAAACCTGCAATTTTGGCGGATCAAAAAAGCGGTGTTCAACACGGCTGGCGGGTCAGACTGATCCTGTTTACATGACATAAAATTGCCGTGTTGAGCATGAGTCACGTGTCGAACCCCCGAGTCGAGCCACTGTGTAAACACCGTATTAGTGTAGTGCCACATGAATGAGACGGATCTTTTTCCTTCAAGGCATCTATGACTCCATTGTTTTGTTGTGACGAGGAGGCAGCTGCAAGGGGGGAACCTTTAAAGCCTGGAGACTATTGTGGAAACCCCAGTCTCCCACGATTGTTCCTAGCTGTGACTGACATCTTGTCAAGGTCTGCTCCTGTCATAGATTCGCTCAGATCACTGGATAAGAGACTTCTTCACAGATGGGGGAACTGAAACCTTGAGGGTAGATTGCGAGAATGTGCCTCTCAGAGCAGGAAACGCATTAGTAACAGAATAGAAGAAACACATACAAACACACACAATTGCCTCGTTACCCTGTTGCTTCCCTGTTTCAGTCATAACAATCAACATGTAATGACAATGTAAAATGCCTGAAAGATGAACAAGTCAAACTAAAGAAGTTTTGCACCTTCTATACTGTTAACAAGGAAGCTTACTTACTACAGTGATCAATATGCATGCATGACCATGAAAGTCTCATTAACTTATGGAACAACCTCTTTTAGCTATCACAAAAAAAATGTCTTAGTATTTCAATAATAAATTTCAAACAAAAATCTTTGTAAGTGCACTCACCTTGCTCTATCGTCTCTCCCCATAGATGACCGTATCAGGGTATCAAACTTGTCCTTTTGTAGATCCTGAGAGTAAGCAAAGGAAAGAGGCAAACAGTCATATCTCGTACACAACACCACACACAAAAATGCCCAGAGTCACTCAATTCCCAAAATGTTCTGAGGAAAGAGAATTAGCCCCCTGCTTATGTGACTTAATCATGTAGTCCTTGCACTCTATATGGTCACGTTATTTATTGACGCTGAGAGGGAGTCGTCTGTAATCTTAACGGGCTAATGTGTAGCGTCCTGGCAGTGGCTATCGTGCTACAAGTTGACATGGCTCGTCAGGAGCAGTTACGTCTTCACCAGTAATATCCCCATGTAGTTTTTTTTTCCAGGCGTGATGGCACGTAGGGCAGGGAAGCGTTTCAACAGAATATCTCGGAGTGGACGGGGGGATATCCTAAGCGAGTGTGATGATTAAGGGTAACGAGTCACGGCTTTACACTCCTGTTATTGTGCTGTACCAAGTTTTTTTCTCTCACACACACACACTCACATCCGCTTTGTACAACGATATGAATAAAGCTATAAGACCTATAAAATGACATGTAACCTAGCATTATTAACCTATATGTATTCTTGATAAACAAATCTGTAAAAAAAAAAAATCATATCTTGTATTTCATATCACATATCATTTGGAGCTAAAAATTGCATATTTCATCATCTAAAATTGACAAAAAGGGGGACAGAAAGTGTTGCTATGATTAGATTGAAATAGGAAGGTGTCCATAGCAGTGACGTGATTGGCAGGGCCTGCGTCTAATCAAATCCCTTCCTCCCCCATTTCCCCCTTCTGTAATAGACTGGTCTTGAACATGCGGTGGCCTCAACTCAGCGAGTGTGTGAGGTGCAGTATACAGAGGAAGACTGATAGTCTCCTATCAGCACTCTCTGAACCCAAATCTATTAGTGAAGCTATACAAAACATCTCTGAATTCACAATAAGAGTCAAGAATACATGTAGGAGCCTTTACTTGAGTCATTGCTATGCTGGTGACTTACTTCTGAGATTGCATGAGTTGACTTTTAGGTTTCCAAATTCATATAAACTCCTCATAATATTACATGGCCTAAAGTCATGGCCTCTCTCTCTCTAAACATAAATGTGGAGCAACAGCATGACCCCAGCATATATATCACCTTGAATCATTCCCTGAAAAAAAATATACATGGAAAGTCTCTGCAGAGATTGAAGTGCCCAATGCCATGTTCAATCATTTCTTGCTCGACAGGTTAAATCACTCCTCTACAATCAACGCAACAGTCATTACAATGAATATTATAGGCATAGCACATTGTAAAGAAACATTAACTGATTATCTTCCCAGATATGATTTTTACATCAATACATTCATGTCTCTCATCATTCTCTCTTACAGCAAAATTGCTCAATAAATGATATTCTTCCTTTTCTTCAAGAAATCAATTTCTTGTTTCTGTCTTTATCCATATATTCTTTATTTATTTCTTCAACAGTAGAGGTAACAGAGATTTCTAATTGCCATTTCTACTATGCCAAATCGAATTAAGCCTAGAAGCAATGATTAGTGTAACTGAAATAGTGTGTGTCAGTTATATTCAACCCCTAAAAACCTAAATTTCTCATAAGTTAATGAAAGCAACTTTGTATCAGACAGGAATTATCTTCTAATACCACTTTCAAAGCAGAAGACAATAGACAGTTGACATTTCTTATCCATTGTGGCATTACAATGGAGTTACGTGTAGAAGTCAGTCAGAACGGAAACACATTACAATTTTCCAGGAACTATCTGGCAGAAATTCTAAAATCACTGATAACAGTATTGGAGGATATTAGCAGACATACCTAAAGCATATAAGTAAATGCAGAAGGAGGCAGGCATAAAAATATATTTTCCAGGCTTTTTATTCATTACAGATTGTGAGGTGCATAAATCTGTAAAGCCAACTGAATCAATGCATTTGCTTTCTCTCTGCATGATGACATCAATTATGGCATAAGATTCACCAGAAAAAAAAATTAACATTCTTCGTTTATTCTTTTAAAAATTGAGGACAATTTTTGTGGAGAAGAAAGTTTATGTAAGACGGTTATTTTGACATCATTTACATTTACTTTGCTTAATATTTTGTTGTCTACTCTTCCTTGGTTGTCCATCTGGACCTTTAATTAATTTACATGATTTCCTTTCAGCACTGCCTTGCAGTCTGGAATTAGTTAAGTTTAGTTAATGATACTCAGTTGTCATCACCATCACCTTTACTCCAGATTCCCTTTTCTATTCTGTTTTGTCACCTTCATTCTTTCTCTATTCAGGTGTGTTCATTCATTCCATCCCACACCTGATTCCTTAGTTGAGCTCAGGTAGCTCTCATTCTTATTTGATCATTCCAAACTACTTATATCATCTCATCCCTTCTTTCCTTATTGTTTTTTTTTTTATTGAATTGGACTTTTCCATTTTGTTAGACTCCTCCAATGAAGATATTGTTTGTTGATCATTTGAATATTTAAATATGCATTATGTAAATTTTATGTTCTGAAGATTGTGGGCAAAGCAGCCCCAGTTTTGTTGAATAAAGCAGAGCACTACCAGACTTCTTCCTGTTAAGTTCATCTTTTTTTGTGTGTGTCTCCTGAGTTCTCTACACAGTTATCTCCCTTCATCTTTATTTCATTCTTCATTTAGAGGATTGAGTTGTATTTTCCTTAGATAAACACTTTCATTTTAGAACACTTCAACAAGTAGTATTCGTCCATTTTTGAATGCTACACTATTCATTTTTTTTCCACTGATATTGCTTCTATAGTTGGGTTCACACTCGGTACATGTACCTAACCTTAAAGTTTAATTTGAAAATTAATTGTCGATGATTAGCTACATGTAGCCTATAGGCTAGTCCTGTGAAGATGGACTCAAAGGCAAGCAATCACTAAGTTCAGTCGAAGACTAAAACTGTAAGATTTCTTGTGGTTTATGCGCAATCCACAGGCCACGGCAGGTCTGCCCTCATTGTGTGGACATGATAATCAAGAACACTCAAAGAATAGCATGACCTCTCCTCATTTTCATTCCCAATATTGCTCTGACGTTATGGGGAATGAATATAAGGCACTCTTCTTGAAACAAATCATATGAAGCATAATTATTGTGAATAAATGCAAGCAAAATCGCATGTTCACCCCCACCATAAATTGCAATATAAGACTGTCAAATTTTCCAGCCGGCCACTATCTCGAAAGACCAGTTAAATCTTCACAGTTAGGCGTTGTATGAATGTTCTGCATAGTTTAGCATGTAAATTATGATTAGTCTAATGATAAGCTTCATCTAAATGGCTAATAACTAGGAATAAGAGAAACATTGTCCCCAGATGGGCAGAACATCGTCACATAGTCTATTGTTGGAACCCAGAATCAACAAAATGTTTTAGAAATTCATGTGTATGTGTATAAAAAAGTTGGTAGTTTGCACAATGTACAACACATCACTACAAGTGCTAATTTGAAAATTTTCAAAGATATCAAATTTCTGCTCTAATGAGCCTAGACATGAAACAAATTTACGTCGCATTTTTCTGACTTACAACTAACACCTAAACTAAAAAGATACAAAAAGATTTGACCAGTTCCTTTAAATGTTGAATCTGTATAGTAATGTTAGAAAGCCAGGAGTAATTAAGAGTTACGAGAAATGGTATCTGTACATGAGTAATGCTAGGCAGTTAATCTTAGTTATTAATCTAGTCTACATTTAATCCCTAATCCCTGACAGAGAGAGAGACATGAGGTTTAATGCATGCTGCATTCATGTAGGAGGGAGGAGGGGGGCAAAACATGAATTCATGTATTTGTACCAATGTTCAATCATAATTTGTTACAAAAGTAAAAGCTAAGTATAGGTTTTCTCACCCCTTTTCGTCACTTCTTCATTCAGGTTTTCAAAGTGTGCTTTCAATTTTGTCTCTCGCTCTGTGGAATGTGCGAATGCATGTTTCAATTTCATCTTTGGTCAATCAATTCTGAAACATTGTCATTCAATTTTGTGCTTTGTCACCATTTACGTAAATTGCAATTCAAACTCGTCGGTCACAGTAGCTGGACACGAGACAGCAAAGTCAATTTCATCTATTGGCATTCACTTTTGTGAAAGATTCATTCAAGTTCATCTCCAGATATGAACGCAGTGAGCTTCTCCAGACGAAATTGAGTTGAAAATTAGTAAAACTGAATGGTAAGGTGACGAAAACAGGCAGGAAAACCTTTATTAAAAAATGTGATATTTGGCTGAAAAATAAAATTCAATTAAAGCTTGGCAGAAAAAATGCAACTACAAACTATAGGGTAAAAAATCTATTGCAAAAGAAGGAAGAGAACAAAATGTGCATGTACATGTATACTCATTACCCCTACTTTGTATATTACAGACATTCTTCCCATAATCCACTAATACCTAGTCCTGTAGGAAGGGTTATACAGTGGCGGATCCAGGGGAGCCGAATCAGCCGCAGCCCCCCCTTTTTTTTTTTTTTTATTAGTGAATTTGGGGGCTTGGAGACATTGGTTAACATTGTTATGATTTAAAAAAAAATCTTGTTTTGTTACTTGAAAATGGGATAAACAAGGGTTATAGTGTAAAAATAAGTTTCAAAGTATAATATCCACAAGAAGTATTTTCAAATATCAAAAATGTGAACCAATGTTTGAAAATATACGAGGGTCGGTTGCACAGAATAGACATAAGGAGTGCGCATGCGCGTATGACTCACCTTACCGTACTGTGTGCATTGGCGTATCACGCGGCGGGAGGCACATAACGGCATTTTCAAATTCAAGCAAAGTGGTCCTCTTAGTGATTGTCTCGTGAGACGAAGGATAATTAAATCGCCGTTTGCATCTAACTTACACTTTTTCATTCCAAATTATGGTTGGTTTCAGGGTTTTTGAGTACAAATACAAGTACTCATACACATGTTTCATCTTAGTTTGAGAATTTTTAAATCAGCTACTCACAAAGTTAGCCAATGCCTTTAAAGAGAAGCATGAGTTCTGGGAAAGGTGGGAAAATAATTTGTGAGCTTTTTCATTCTTTCCATGTCAGTTAGGAAGAATATCATAGTAAAAATGCCCCCTAGAAATGATTGCTCTTCAAATGCCCTCATAGTGGAAAAGCTGAAAGTCCAGGGGTAACATACATTCATGCCAGATTTGCGTAGGGTCCCATATACTCATTTCTTCGTGGAGTGCAGGTGCTTTTTGGGCAAAGTAAGTTAATTTTTCATCATATTCAGTAATCTCCTAATCTCACACTAGACACCTGTGCTTATATACAACTAACTCTCTTAATTGCTTTGGAACAGTTTCTTTCACATTATGATCGCATGACCAGAACTCCAGTTTATTACCCGAAAATGCCGAGGACCTTATTTGTGGGGTAAAACAGACACCTGAAAGAGCTGATCACCCCCTTCTGCCTTTTTGAAAAATTCTGGATCTGCCACTAGAACTCACAGAACAAGTTTCTAGTATCATCATATATGCATGTGTGTGAAAAAAATATAAAAGCAGGGAAATTGTCTTATAAATGGTCCAGAGGGATAGTTTTAATAGTAACTTTACTATTATAGCAACTTACTGGAATTTGATTGGCTGTTGAGCAACATGACATCATCAACAGCCAATCAAAATCCAGTAAGTTCCTATAATAGTATAGTTACTATTATAGTAAGTTTTATGCAACGGGCCCCAGGAATAGGTTACCATGAACACAGAATAAACAACATGAGTTGATCATCCTTATCCAAACAAAACTATGGAGCATGTTGACATTCGCGTCTAGTCAACAACACTTCATCCAATATTAACAGAAAATTAGCCACTTCATGTGGACTGCACCAAACCTCAGAGTAGTATAAATTACTAGTTCATGTATTCCATTACATGTTCCATGCCAGGTGACCCCACTAAAATGGTATCATCCTATATACATTTATATGAAAGTTGTGACTTTCTGTACGTGTCTTGTGACAGATAGCATTGTTCCTGAATGCATGTTAATTATTGAAATATGGAATATAAAGTGGTGTTTGGAATGATGTGCATGTAATATCATCTTCCAAGAGCCATAAACAAATCATGTTCAACGTGGCTCAGTAACATCAAATTAATCTTGATACAGGTGTACATGTATACCTCTATAACTGGGATTCCTGACTGTCGACTGTGGCACTTCTCGCGCTTCCGCCCACGTTTCCGAGAGAAAATCACAGTAAGCTTCCGCGCTTTTCCCATCTCTTTCCAACCACAATAAAAACAGATCTTATTTCTCTCCTCAAGGAGCAAGGAGCAGTCAATATTTACTTTTTATGCAGCAGTCAAAACAACAAATTACAGAGGCAGCAGTTCTAATACAGTATCACCTTAAGATTCTGTGAGGGTGACATCAAATTTTGGTGCCTATTTCAAGGTCACACATCAAGAACATCAGTCAGCAACTCACAACTTCATGAAGAAATGTATTCAAGATTCCTTTGGATGTATTGTTGTGCAAGAAGGATCACAGATGAATCCTGCGCATCCCTTACAAAGTCACTGAGTAGCAAGCCCTGATGGATTCCTTTTGATGTCACAGCATCAGATGAACACAGGTAAATAGATTCACTTTCTAGTCATTCAGTCAATTGTCCAAACGTGACAATATCAGGTCAACAAAACTACATGACCCATTTAGTTGTCAAAGGCATTAAAGATGGAATTGTACACCAGAAGAAAGAAAGCCAGCGTTGGTCTTTGTTTGATCGCAAGAACATTCTCGGCTAACTGCCAGAATCTGTAAGTAGGTCTCAAATCAAGTTCACAGATTTCTGCAGTTAGGTAGGTAAGTTGAGTTCATCTCTCCCAGCTCTATCTTTGAGAAATCTTTCGCATTGGCGGAAACAAAATAACTAACAGCAGATGCAAATTTAGCTAGTCACGTCATAGACACCTTGGAGAAAAGGACCGGTACATAGCCCTCAAATACTGAAGGAAGTCAAAATTGGAATGACCAATTTGGACTACTGTTGAAGGATGAGGCTCGTGAAAACTGTTTTGATTGCAGTGAAGCATGAACTGCTGTAGATTATTGAACATTTCTTGATTCTTATGCAAATTTGAAAACTTCGTAGAAGAGCACGTTGAATATTAAACGTTGAATTTTAAACTTCAAATGAAAGGACACATGCAGGGAGTTCACCACTTCAGAATACACCTTTAAAGGAGCCTTGCACTATTGGAGTTGAAGAGTTCACAATGGATTCTCTAATTGGATCTAAAAGAATTTATAAAAACAAATTAGAAATTGACAGAGATCATAATGAATCAAGATATAAGGGAACACTGCTGCCTTGCAGGAGATACATGGGTAAAGAATAAGAGTTCAAGAGACACAGGGCACAGTCAAAACAGAGAGGCTCTGTTGATGACATGTCCAGCTGAAGTCTAGGGGAAACGCCAAATCAAGCTGCATTCAACGTTCAAGGAAGGTCCGTCCTTTATGAATAGAAATGAATTATAGCAGGGTAAGCTGAGAAGGTAAGATCCAATTCCTGATTCTAAAAAAAAAAAAAAAAACCCTCACCCAACAACCAAAGTGAAAGGCAGGATACGCCCCCAGACTACATGTACGCAAGAGGCATAACATTGTGGTATACAGGTAGTCCCATGACTCTGACAGCCATGGTTTCCAAGATCCCTGACCAATCAAACAGAATTTGATTTCTCCTGTGTGAAAAAAAAGATTAGTAATTGGAGGGGAGACTTCAGGCAACATGGAGAGAGTCTCCTTCACGGCTGACTATTAGTTTGTGGGTGACTTGAGGGTCGAAAGCATACTACCCCAGGCCCATGTACCCCTTCTAGATTGTCAGTAACTCAGCTATTCAAGGAGCGAGGACCTTTTTGTCCTGCAGTAAATCAGACGCTGAGGCAAGTAAATGGATATTCATCTTTTGTTGGTCTACGGTTGGAAAAAGTCTCCTTTGCGGCTGACGATTAGTGGTGGGTGACTTGAGGGTCCAAAGCAAACTACCCGAGGCCCATGTACCCCTTCTAGATAGTCAGTAACTCAGCTAATCGAGGAGCGGGGACTTTTTGTGACTATATTCCATTCATAGCCAAGGCATACAGCTAACTGTATTTTCATGTGCAACACATCACGCTTCCTTGTAGCTTTAACCACTGAATTTACTTTTATTATTATTATTCTAATCATTACACACTTCTATTGTGGCTGTACACACTTTCGTAGTTTCTTTATGCTTAATACTTGTGTATACTTAACAATCTATAATCCCGTGATACAGAGAGTTTCGTAATTATTGCCAAAGAGGCCTAACAATAATTTGTTTATCAGTGTGTCAGAGTTAGCCACTTCAAAGACTGTAAATGTATTTTATTTCTTAGTCTATGTATTGCACTGCACTCTTCCCGCCTTGCACTGGGGTTCACCAAAGTGTTATAAAACGAATATCATTAACAAAAACAAAACAAAAAAAGGGGGAAAAGAATTATTCGTGCGAAATTAAGTATTTCTTGTTCAAGAGAAGATTAGTGAATGTCTATTAGGCTATATGCCTACTTTGTAGTCATTGCTTATGTTGACGCTTATCATTATTCATCATCATTATAATAGCCCGCAGTTACTTGTTACTAACTCTGACGATGTATTTGTATTTGTTCTATCGCAAAGAATTTCGGTGATTGCCCCCCCCCCATTAGTATTTTGTTTGCTGACACACCCGCACTGACCTAGGTTTTTTCTTTAACCGAAGCCTGTGAGATGTACTTCAATGGCTGGTAAGATGGCATATCAAAAGGGTGAGGGATTGTGTGAAGCGGACATGTGCAGGGAAATTTGGAGTGCATTATATTTGAGGTCGATGCACGAGTACCAATTTAATTTTTACAAGATGAAAGGGGGAAAACACCCTCCCAAACAACATACAAATAAGTAAATTTGGGAAAAATATTCGATTAGGAATATGTTTTTTAATTTTATACAAAATAAAAGAAAATTTGTGGCAAAAATAGTCAATTCTAACTAATTGCCAAATAAAACCAAATTAACAACAACAACAACAACCATCACACGTTGAAAACAAAAAAGAGGGAAATAATGAGAGGAAAAATAAACAAAGAAAGGAAAAAGATAAGGAAAATCCAAAACTCATAGGATCCCCACCGCATCCTTCCCCGGGGCTATTGAGAGGTCCTGTTCATGCACATTTCATATGTCTGATAAGACCATTCTCCCACCTCTCCCCTAATCCTCATGCCAGTAACTCCTCAATGGTTCCCATACACCAAAATATTAGCCTTTCATTATAATATTTAAAATAACTGTTTTGACATGGTTGGACCATTTTGTGCCTCTCATCATTTATTGAATTTCTTATTAAATACAGGTACTTTACAAAACAGATTTTGGAATGACAGGTACCATAGAAACCTATATGCAATGCTAGAAGGAGGTGGAGGTGTGACATTCCCATATGATTTCTGTTTTCACAAATTTTCTGGCAAATACAACATTACATATGATGTCTGCAATTCTATAAACACTATGACTACACATTTTTTTCTTTGTAATATTTTTCTTTCTTTCTCTCTTTTTTTTCTCAATGGAAAGTGGTCAACTGCCCTTTTGGCAAATTTGATCTGACATTCTCATAAATTTAAAATGTCCCTAAATACCATTCAACACGCCAGAATGTAATCATAGGACTCTGTACTCGAAACTAGGTCTGAATACTACTCCCACATAATAGCCTCGGGCATGACACGAAACTGATCCTCGGGACGCGCCCACGGAACTCTGAATATGTAGGACCTATTCCTGGAACGTACCACTGACCACTTCAACGACTTCCCCTACCCATTGACGTCATCCATTTTTACCCTTCCTCTTCTCATAATCATATTTTTCTTGCAAGTTAGCGGGATAATTGGAGTGCAGAAAGGGTCGAGCAGGCACCTCGTTACGTCTGCAGGTCTCCAGAGATTCTCCCTACTTATATTTCATTCCTGACTTCCTCAAGTTTTCAAGCTCCCATAACGTGCTTCCGGCTAGAGTCTGAGACTGTATGGTATAAGCCTTTTCCCTACCACTGGATGTAAATGCAATATTTGACTGTTGATTACTGAATTCTCTCTAACTCATTCCCATATGTTTTATACATTGACTGCAGTACCAGTGCCAATGTCCAATGGCTTAAAAATGAGAAACAAACTTGGGAAAGTTGCAAATGGTCAGGTTATATGTCATGACATAGATCCTAGCTTCATTATTTGATGAAAATTTCAAATAGCAACATCATATAAATTTTCTATAGCATACCATCCTGTTAAATTCTGAAGCACATTGAATAGTCCCTCAAATATACAAGTCCACATCCAAATAGGACAAAGTGATAAGAGTGAATTTTCATAGATATCTTTCATGACCAAAGTCACAGGTATCTTTAAAATCAAAATCATGCAGTCAACTAAAGGATGATAGGCCTACGTAAATTATCCATGAGATCTTGTGATAAAGCTTTAGAATCATAAGGCATGATTTTTCTCTGCCAACTCTGTAGATATTGATATCAAACATGAGAGTGATGGAGACCAAGATCACATCCTGCGTGTGATCCTCGGCTTCCAGGCACAGACTAGGAAATCCTAGGCTAGTTTGTCTATAATATGTTGGACATACTGCATCAATTTCATCATTTCCTGTACAAATCAGATCCCTCGAAACTCTGAGTAACCTACCAACTGTACAGATTTAACTCAAGAATGATTTCGACACATGATTTTATTTGTAAAAAGACAAACAAATCTGCACATACTGCTCAAAACACACAAGGCTTTATAGTGTTATTGCTCTGTTGTTGTTGTTTTTTCTGTCATGATATGAAGAATTACAAAACCTACATTGTACCAAAATTTGAATGAAAATATGAACCGCATTCACTTTCAACTACTGGTCTCTTCAAAGTGTTATTCTTAAAAGATTCATAAAGAATAAAACTTAACTTATCAACTGGCCTAATTCTCACTTCCTTCTACAGCACTGTTAGAACATGTACTTCTTGGATTTCTTCCGTAAAAGATGATAGTGGTTGAATCATGTATAAATGTTGCAGGAGCGGGAGAACCCTTTTGGAAAACAATTTTGAATCTTTATCTTCATCAGCCTTATACTTGCTTCTCAGAGTTGTTGCCCCCCCCCCCCCCACCCCCATAACGTTTTTCACTGCTAAAATGTATAAGTCTGCACTTGGTCTGGACCTACAGCCACCAACTCAACCTGTACCTAAAATCAAGCTACCTTTCATACAGAAATTCAATTCAATTCAATTCAATTCAATTCAATTCAATTCAATTCAATTCAATTCAAGTTAGAGTACATGACATCTGCTATGAAAATTTGTTTTCATGGTACTCTCATGGCATGACGAAAAAACCCCATATTGTCTGATCTCTTCCCTGCCACATTGTCTTCAAACATACAGTCAACCGGGGAAACCCCGCTGAATGTGGTCCACCTGCACATCCCCATTCAGTGGTATCGGGAGGAGAGACCTCAGGGTTACAGTGATTGAATTCACTTTTCCCCTCCCAGGCACAGCCAAACCAATAAAAATAATAAAAATAATAATAATAATAATAATAATAATAATAATGATAATAATATAATAATCATTACTAATAATAAATCATAACAATAACAATAATAATAACAATAATAATATTAATAATTATAGTAATAATAATAATAATAATAATAATAACAATAACAATAATAATAACAATAGCAATAATAATAATAATAATAATAATAATAATAATAATATAATAATAATAATTAATAATAATGATAATAATAACAATATACATCTTAAACCACATTACAAGAAATCCACTTCCTTCCAGTCAGGACTAAGTCCGGACTTAACCTATCACTTGAAGTGGATCAAGAGAAGTATGCACAAAGTGTGGACAATAGGGCTTTATCCAGACTTTTTCAAAAGGGGGGGGGGGGGGTGGCAGTCGACTATAAAAAAAAAGGTCCTCAGCATTTTCAGGTGTATTTTACCCCCAAATTCTCACTGATAAGCAAATAAAATGGTTTCAAAAGGGGGGTCACGGCCGATTCAGCCCCCCTAGATGTCAAAAAGGGGGGGTGGCCAATTCGGCCCCCCCCCCTGGATGTGCCCCTGGATCGAGTTATGCTGCTGCTGATACCAATAGCGTTAATAGCTGTGGGGTCAGGAGTTATGGTACATGTATTCCTCTTCCAGGCATGCCAGAATGTTGATAGCAGACAATGCACTGAGAGGGCATCAATTATTACATGTTTACAATGCACTGCCCCCTCAAGGCATTGCCTGCTTTCAACATTGCGATGCGCATGCCCTACCCCTAACATGAAAAGGTTATTAGAGATTCCTGTATCTGCCACTAAAGAAAGCCACTATTTGGACATCGCCGGCTCCAGGAAGGCCAGACACTTTTCTATATTTGGACAAAATGACCGTCAAGTCCCTCATACCTTTCAGTACAGAAGTGATGGTACATGTAACTATGGAACATCCTTTCTATGGAATGCTTGACCTCAGCAGAAGTAAGGCTACATAATTTTTGGTAAAAATTCATCATTCACATCGGTTGTTATGGAAAAGTCATGATAATACCCCTTTCAATAAATCCCTGGTCCAGACCTGGTCCAGACCAGGTCCAGACCAGGTCCAGACCAGGTCTGCACTAAGTCATAAGATTTTGAATTACTGAACGGTGCGGCCCAAAATAGTCATCACTATTTCAGAGCTGCTTTTACATGTACAAGAACCAGGGGGCGGACCAGATGCGGACCAAAGAATTACTGAAAGGAGTAGTACCAAAGTCCACCCTAAAATTCCTCTCATGGTCAAAGGCCACTTTTTCAATGCCTGCTTTTGGGCATACCTCGCACGAAAATTCGTAATCTCTTCCACTCTGACCAGAAGAAGACGTCATGTTTAATTTGGGAGTATTCAGTTACCATGACAGTCACTCCTTTTTGGAGTGACTTATTGAAAGGGTCCTTATAAAAGAAGTGCTGTCTGCTGTGAATTAAAGAAAGCAAATGTTACTGCTTGGTGCGGACTACTGTATAAGCTGAAATTTTCGTGGTGGTTTAATTTTCACTAATTATGCGATGATGTTCTCCCTAAAACTTCGATTCAGTAAAATGCCTATATTCAAGAAAAGAAACATCACTGAAAACATGAAAATGATAACTCGCTAATATGTCAAACTAGTTCAAAAGCACTAAAATATCTGTCTGCTAAAATATTGGCCTATAGAGTATCTCAGTGCGGACTAAAAGTGGGAAAATGATTGAAAACAGTATAAGAGAGCAATTCTACACTTTGAGGCTGCATTTAGGGTATAAATTTGCATCCTTGGATTTTAGTTTGTGAAATATTCATTTCAGCCTGTTTCCTACATGCACATGTATGCTCGGCCTATATATTTCTGATTTCTCACTGTAATTAATTCTTTTCTTTCAAAGCTATTGGCAAAACTTTCCTTCGAATTTCATCTATGTTAAAAAGTATTTGACAGATCAACTTCAAAAAGTTCATCCCTGATTAATGATCTTTGAAAAGTAAAGCAACAAAACAATCTCTTTTCAGAAGAAAGGCCTTCCTTGAATAAAAATACATGTACTCATTAAGGGAAATGCCTACCAAATAAATGGCTCTTAAGGTAGTTCCTCTTTTCCAAAATAAATGTCTACATTATAAAAGACAGAACAACCAATTTATCTAGTCAAATTATGTACAGGGCTGTGGCTAAAGTTCAAAGTCAATTACAGAATAACTTGTTGACTCCATGGTTATTAACAGCAGGGGGCAGCCTTGCTAATCCCCAAATGCTGACATAAAGCTGTCTCTGAAACTGCTGAATGATACACTTGACAGAAAATCCACAGAGCATGACTTCGAGAGCTCTTGCTAATTGTTACTAACATTACAAAACGGAATAGCTTGTTTTATCCATGAGAGTACAATAATAATTTTGTTCTCACACAACTTTTCTATTTTTTCTTCTTTCCTTTTTTCTTTTCCTTTTTTATATATAATTTTTGATATTTCCCTATGTCACCTACTTTCCACTCCATTATATACATTTTCACATTTCTTCATATCTTCTTTACTCCTACTCCATCTAAACACAACAAAAAAGTAACTCCCCCCTAATTCAAAACAGCATAACTTATTAACGAAGAAGTTTTGAGTAAAATAATTTAGCAGGAGTGTTCCTACACTTATTACCTAACTTCGGTGTGAAAATGAGATTGATCTTTCAAGTCATGCATGAGTGAACAGACATTACAGGCAAAAATGTCACTTTTCAAAAAGTCACATGAGTCATTTTGGGGAATCTGTGAAACAAGCTTTTTCTGGTGTTGTTTAAGTGCTGTTGATGTTTATTGAGATTGTGTCATGGTTGAGTGAGAACATATTTAACGATGAAGCAAGAAATGTTACAAAATTGCTGTTTAATGCTGGAAAAACGACTACCCGGTACTTTCACATAATGTGCTGATTCATGTTGGTTGATGCCAATTCTTTCCATAAACTGAATGGATTTTATAGATTTAGGAGGGCTGAACATCACTTTCTTCAAAAAATTGTGTTTAACCAACTGTGATAAACATGAAAAGTTTCAGGGATAGGCATGACGGGGTCAAACATTGGAAGAAACCAAATTCATCAAAGTTTTGTTTCACAGACCCCCCGAAATGACTCTTGTGACTTTTGAAAAGTGATATTTTTGCCTTTAATGTCTGCTCATTCATGCATGACTTGACGGATCATTCATTTTCACAATGAAGTTAGTCAATAAGTGTAGGAACACTCCTGCCAAATTATTTTGCTCAAAACTTTTCGTTAAAAAGTTATGCTATTTTTAATTAGGGGGAGTTACTTTTTTTGTTGTGTTTATTTTACTTTGTCAACCTCCTTTAATTTCTTTTTTTTTCTTTTTTCCACTTTCATCCTTTCTCATGTGTATACTCTTTCTATAACAACCATCACCATCACTATCATCAAAGTCCACACACCACTATAGCATCCATTTATTATTCATTTTACTGCAAGCATATTTATGTACAGTTAGTACATGTACATTGTATTTCAATACATACTCACATGTAGTGCTGTTGAAAAACTATAATTTTGTTGACATAATTTTCACGCATTACCTCCAAAAAAAAAAAAGTGTTTCCAACAAAAATCCTTCAAAATAATAATAATAATTAGACCATTTATATAGTGCAGTCACTATGTATATATACTCTACTGCGCTGTAGTGTAACAGAGCTCCCAACAATGCTACTGCTCAAACAAATTAAACAATTATGCATATAATACAATTAACCAAAAACTTCTGAAAAAAGATGGGTCTTCAATAAATGTTTGAAGATGGTAACAGTTGGTGCTTTTCGTATTTCCAGTGGTAATTTGTTCCAAAGCTTTGGAGCAGCGCAACTGAAAGCACAATCCCCAAGAGTTACTTTTGTTCTCAAGTGAGGTAGCTTTAGAAGCAGCTTATCCTGTGTACTTCGTAAGTTATGTGCATATGAATGTGACCTAAATGATATTAATTCAGACAAGTAATTAGGAGCTTGACCATTCGGTGCTTTGTAAACAAGCAAAAGTATCTTAAATGCAATTCTCTGCCTTATTGGCAACCAATGTAATTGAATCAGAACAGGTGTAATATGGGAAAACTTTGAGGAACTGGATACAAGTCTTGCACATGCATTCTGAACATGCTGCAGCTTGTTGATTTGTGAGTCTGGTAAACCAAACAATAATCCATTACAATAATCAAGCCTACTGCTAATAAATGCATAGATAAGGATTTCTGCGCTTTTCTGGTCCAAGTATCTACGAATATGGCGTAAGTTGTATAACATATAAAAAGATGATCTACTAATGTGGGATATGTGTTTCTCCATGTTTAAACGAGAATCAAGCCATACACCCAGATTTTGCACAAAGTTTGATGGTTTTACTTCTGAGTCTCCAACTGTTATGTTGCTACCACTCAGTTTTGCTACTTGCCTGCCTGTCCCGACTATGAGAAACTCTGTTTTTCCATCATTAAGCATTAGCTTATGTTGGGACATCCAAAAACGAATATAACTTATACATGATTCCAAGTTTGAAATATTGTCATTATGGTTTTCCTTATCAGGGCTGAACAAAGTATGCTAATGAAACCATGAAATATATAAAGCAAATAATGCAACCACAAAGCAAGTCCAGCAGTGACTTACTGCTTAGTTTCTGTAAGAAAAGACTTATTTTTTTTTTACATGTTGTATTTGTTAAGTGATTTATGTACATGTACATGAACAGTGTCAAGTGTTGTTTTGACTGGTAATTTGCATAATGTACTTATCAGCGGTTTAACCAATGCAGTAGCAATACTGTTTAAGTGTGGGTAGTGGCAGGTATATGATAACTTGAGTGTTGAAATTTGCCAATCATTACTTTGTCCACAGCTCTCAAAGTTGGCTAAATATACATGTATGACCCGATACTATGACAATAAAATGTTTTACTCAACACCAGCAATACCTGCATGTTTCTGGTATTTACCTTTTGCTTGACTTTCATCCCTTTGTATTTCACCATGTATTCATAGTTCATACATTTTTCATGACTATGGTACCTATTGTTATTGGGCTATCCCGGCCCAACCCCTCCTTCTCTTCCTTGGAATCCATGGTTAGATACAGTGTGTACATGTATTTCAATACCAGGGTGTGTACTGTGTACTGTAAAAACACCTTTAAATACTAGTATGCTTCTACTCATCTTTTCCCCCAATTTCTTCGAGGCTGTTTCAGAATATCAAGCAGAAAAACCCTGCATTTTTTTTAGTGTCCATGTGTGGCAGTGTTGTAGTCAAGGCCCATACACTCAAGGTTAAGGCCAAGGCCAAGGCATGGAAATCCAAGGCCAAGGCCAAGGCATGGAAATCCAAGGCAAAGGCCAAGGCCTGAAACCTCAAGGCCAAGGCCAAGGCATTAATCAAGAATTATAAGAAAGGGGATGATCATCCATGCTATAAAAAGAACTATAAAAAACATAGTTGCTGACATTCAAAGTGATGTTTCTTCTGAAGTCAATCAAGAATAGTATCTGTTACCTGTAAAAGAGGTACTGTTAATGGGACTGTGTTAGACGTATGAGTACTCAAATCGTACTTGGAATACAGCAAATATGCATTGAAATGACCTTCCCATGAGGTTATTATTATCTGTTTTACCAGTTACATGTATACTTATTATGCCTGAAGTGTCACTTACAATGTACACTCATATCAAATGTACACAAGTCATGTATGTTTAGTTTTTCTCTAGTTCAGAGTCTACACTATGAAAAATCATTTTGTAAAATTTTTTTCCTGTTTCACTTCACTTCAGAATAAGCAGTTGCACAATGTCGCACTCGGTATTAATGCGTATGTTACTCTCTGGTAATATATGCATGTATTATGTGAATGGCTACAGATAGTTATAGACAAAGGCTTTTTAAATGATAAAGTTTAAACTTTTAATGATTGGAACAAACTTTATAACTTTCTCCTTCCTGGAAACCAGAGTGAAAGCTACAAACTACATTGCACCCAAGGTTACAAAACTCAGTTGAAACTGCTTGAACTATGTGTCCATGACATCTGATAAACATATATGATATTTGGAAAGCATGTACAAGCACATTCACTGGTCTTTGCAATGTTCACTACCTTCTCAAGGCCCAACAACCCCCTCCCCCCTTCTCTCTCTCTCAAAGCAAATTAAAAGATAAAAATGGGGTGACACGACATTTGCTCCGGCGACAATTGCTCCTGCCTTAATTTCTCCGAAGACATAGGGTTAGGGTTAGGATTGCAATAGGGGTTTTGGTTCAGAATAATGTGAGGATGAGGATTAGGGTTAGTGTTAGGTTTGAGGTTAGGTTTTATGTTTGGCTCAACGTTCAGATTTTCCATGGGAGCAATTGTCGCCGGAGCAAATGTCATGGAACCAAAAATGGTGACAAGATGAAATACAATGACAGTGCAGTGGTTTATGTAATGTACACTTACCCCAGGGAAGTGTTTCATGCAGTGTCTTGTCAGTGATTTTTTACTGACAACTGCTAGTACTGCATCTACAGGGGGGGGGGGAGGGCTATGAATTTTTTTTAAGTGATTAAACAAAAAGGGGGAAAAAGAGGAAAAAAGAAAAAAGAGGAGGAAGAAGAAAGAAGAGAGTAGGGAAAGAGAGGCCTGGGGCTTGCAACTATATAATACCCCTATTTGTTCATTTAAAATGTCAATAAATTACCCTATAGGTCATCTTGCCCCTCCTATCAAAATACCCTGGGGCTACCCCTGGGCTAGTGTATACTTTCCTTTCATATAATTATAAGCACTTTAGGAAGTTCTCATTATTATCATTACTATCCAGTTCGTTGTTGTTGTTATCATTCTTAGTATTACTACCACTATTATCATATCACTGTCATCATCATCATTATCACTGCTATCATTATCATTATTATTGTTGTTGTTACTTTGTAATTATCACCATCTTTTAATATTAACCTACAGTTTTAATACATTAATTTCCCAACCCTGTTATGGCTGCATACAACTTCTATTAGTTTAATGATACACAAAGCACAAAGTGAAGTAATCAGCTAGAATTTTATTTTTGCACCCTTTCCCTCTCCTGTTGATGTAGGCCTACTTCCATGAAAATTTTGATCCGCACCTTGGAACTATAAGTGCCCAGGATGTATTTTCTGTCAACCAACATTAGAGAAGTATGTTGAAATATCATTTTAAAACCTTACCAAAACTCAGTAAACTGGCGTAAAATGCAATGCAAGTCTAGTGTTGTTTTCATATCTACAAAGTTCCTTATCCATAAATCTATCAACGAACACGGCCTCCTCATTCGTTTGAAAAGAATACAGAACTTTGGATCCACATAAAACACCTCATCCGTGGGAAGAGGTGTGGAAATTAGAATCAATACAAAAAATCCCCTCCCTCAACGTTAATCATCTTTCTCAATAATGGATTCCGCTGAATAGTGTTGGATGGCGTCAACTTTAAGATGAAGACGATTCTCATAATTTTTGCTCGCTCGCTGCACTCGCTCACAATTTCACTATTGTGCCTTGTGCTCTGAAGTCGAGGCCCAACAAAGTCCCGTATTTCAGTATCGAAAATCTGGTCACCCTTGGTAAACACTATCACTTATGATAAGACACAGATTAATGCGTCAAATCCAAATTAAAGAGAGTTCTGCCAAAGTTGCACAGACAAACTCGTGACGTCATATTATGTGCTAAATTTTTAAGAATATCATTGGTCCACACCTTTTTTTCCACCAGGAGACAAACATATGCCACTTGCCTTGTTTTCTTGTTTTTGCTGCCTCATTTCCCTTCATTTATACACACACACACACACACACACACGCACACATACCCCCATGCACACACACAAAATTTGGGATATACTGCTTCATATGTCACTAAGCATTGTATTGCTTAATAATCCACATTATCTTCTTTTGCTTGTTCTCTCTCTGTAACAGGAAGAAAATGACTCAGCTCAAGGTCAATGTATTCAATGGAGAGGTAAGTTCTGACAAGTCAAAAAATTAAAAAGTGGAAGAAACTATCACCAAAAAAATTGGGAAAGGTGAATAATATAGAACATAAAAACTTGGTCAAGAAATTAGAATCATCAAACGATAAGACTCGAACTTTTTAGGCAAAGATAAATGTACATGCACTGGAACACAGATATGAGTATACGGGACCACAACACAAATGTGGAATGAGACTTTGACCCCAAACACTAATTTGTTAATTTGAATAGGAGGGTATGTGAAGAGCAATCATTTTCAAGGGACAGTTTCAATTTGACATTCTTCTTAACTGCCATAAAAAGAAAGAGAAGGCTCACAAATTATTTTTCAATCTTTCCCAGAACTTAACATTTTCTTTAATGGTCTTACAGTGCTCCATTGTTGTACATGACGGGAATCAAACTAAGACCCATTGAAGGCTTTCCTCTTAGCCCATTCACAGTATTTCAAAAGAAAGGGGAAATCCCTTCGGTTTTATGTTTTTCACTCAGTCATGCAAAATATGCAAATGATCTTAATATTAAAGTGATTATCACAAAAGGAATTCTCTCCTTAAAAAATTCAATAACTCATTCCTCATAAGATCAAGATTTTTTTCCCAAAAAAGGTCTACATTGTTATAAAACTCTGGGTTTCGTATTCACATGTCATTCTGCAAAACTGGGTCTAAAATGGATGTGTAATTCTTTCAAAAATTTGCAGAACAGGCAGCTGAAAGTCGTAATGACTGACATATTAATCAACTGCATCTACTTGTATACCAATAAAAGGAAGTAAAATCATTGTGTGCAGACACTAGAGAGATGTTGACACAAACTGGAGAGACAGGAAGGAAAACATGAAAGCGTTGAACAATAGGATTAGAAAAACAAAACTGAAGAAGGGAAAATTTTCCACATCTATAATTAGGGGTACATATATCACAGAGTTATACAGAGGATTTGAAATCATTACATTTGCAATATTAAAAATCAGATCTGTCGGCTTCAATATCTTCTGCAAAAATATATGAACTTCTACCAATTAATATTTCAGCACGGATCTCAGGTTCTGGTCATCTAATATCCAAAGTCCTTTGGGAAGCACATAGAGAAGTTAGATTATAATGTAATATGCGCTATACAAGAATGGCTTATTATCATTATTATCTATATCATGGAAATATAAAATATATATTTCTGTGCAGCAACCATGGTGAAGAAATAAATGCCCAAAATAAGTGTTTGTAACATAACAGACTATTCTGTAAATTATTCAAATTATTCATAATTGACTGGTTCAGTATGATAAATAGGATTTTAGGCATTTATAAGAAATAAGAATACAACTTTTCAAGATATGTATTTTCACTTTGCAATACTGAGATTCGTGTATGAAATATGAATTTACGTATGATTAATGAAGAAACATGATATACATGTACCTGCAATATTTGCATTAAAAAATTGTTTCAACCACTCACAGGATTTTACTGGGATCCCCCTGTTTCCAAGTATAAGTAAAAAGATATATAATAGATATCATGAAAATGTTTTCCAACCCAGTGACTGCTTTTAGATCTAAGCTTGAATGTCAAACACATTCTTGTTTTTTTCAAAAAAATAAGGAATAATCATTCAACTTAGAGAAAAACTCTTAAAGTCTGTGCAGCACGAGAGTATACGAGCATCGACGGATGGGGCAAGTCACTTATTGAGGTTTCTGGTACCTAATCTACAGGTGCCAGTAAGCATTCACCATGTTTCCGGAAACCAGAAGATTGCTGATGTAGACCAAAGTTTTGTTTGGTTCATTCAGCAACAGCTTCTGAAGCCTATTCTCACATATCTCGCAATGTGTTGTGGGATCTTTCTTTGGTCACTAAGTCATGACTTTTATCCCACATTTTGGCATTTTTACAATTTTTAACACAATTGTCAATTTTTCGTTATCTAAATAGCAGTGAAGATTCACCCTGTCCCTATTTCTGAATAGTGCCCTCTAAATGTCGTACCCACAGACTTTAAAAGTTCAAGATACAATAGAAAGCATACAGTGTACAATACTTACACACAAGGCCACTCCATCGATCCTGTACCGTGCAAATACGCCTGCATAAGTTCCATAATTCTCCTGAGAACACACAAAAAACAAACAATAAAATTAATGACAATTGTTGAAATGAAAACAGATCACACAAGACAATTTCAGGGCAGGTATAAATGAGTGAACTGGAAGAAATAGGTCAGAATCAGAATAAGTGCAAATGCCCCTGCTTACCTCAGTGATCTAATTCAGAAATATAACCCAGTCGAAATCTTCGTTCACAATCAAAGGATCTTCTCTCTGAAATACGAGTAAAGTCCAAGACTTTTGGTGATAGAGCTTTTGGGAAAATGGCACCAAAATTGTGGAACAACCTACCTCATAATATAAGATCAATAACTGATTTCAACAGATTCAAATCTGTATTAAAAACGTACCTTTTTAAGAAGCACATGTATTAGCCCTATACAAAACAATAATTCTTCTACACGCATAGAGACTATTAATATGGTATTATGCATCTCTAAGAACTGCTTATTATTTATTATTATTATAAATGATGTCTAGACATTTTCAGCAAATTGCCCATCATTCAATGCAGTGCCAAGAGCATTTACATCCTACAGAAATATACAGACAGCAGGGTTTGCATTTTTGGTTCCAAGTGCTTAAGAATTGAAATCAGTGACTGAAATTCTTTACTATGAGAAAATCAATCAAAATAACTGTTTTTGCCCCTCCCCCCAAATAATGACTTAACCAGCACAGATATTGTACATGGCTATTCAAAAACCAATGTGTTCATTTTGGTAATTCTGAGATATTTCCGACTGAAGTTGCAAAAATACAAACAAAATAATAAGGCAATACAAAAATATTTTAGATCATAATTCCAAACTTTTTTCATGATATGTATAATAAGTGCGATATCAAATGGAAGATATTCATTGGTTTCATACAATGTTGGTATTACTTTGAAAATGTAAAAAAAAGGCCATCAGTTTTTCCAAACTATTCATATAATTTACCTGCAACATAGGCAAAACCATTAAGTAATAAAACATAAAATACAACTTGTGTTCTTTCAATTTTATTGCAAAAACCTTTGCATTTGACTTTTTTCCAAGAGACTTCATGCAATCTTGTAAGTTGAAATGCACGTGCACTGAAGATGAATGTATTTCTGTAATGGATATATCCTCAATGATAAAGGAAGTTTGTACAGGTAAAAAATCTGCATACAATAACAATGCACATTGTATGTACGTGTATTACAATAGCTTTAAAAGCAACTAGCTCACTTCAGGAAAATGAAGATGGCTTGTCTATATCCTCTACATGAATTCTGGGATTAAGAAACATGAGTACATGACAACAATGTATTCATTAAATACAATGATTACGACATTAGAAATATATGTGTATTATTAATAAAACATTATAAAGAATCATTAAAACTGAATTGCATTCTTTTCTGTAAAAAAAAAGATATTTCCTTGTGCACAGTTTCACTTCATGTAAAATGCAACCTGAAGTCTGAGGACTTTAAAATCAATCAGGATATATCCATCAGATTTTATTTGCCACCTTTTCATGCTTTGAATGGGCCAAAAATATTGTGGAAAGAAGTAGCTGCTTCTCATCACTTTTCTGTAAATATCTGGTATTTAATTCCACAGGCCAGACAAAGGGCTTTCAATTTTTTTCAGCTCTCATCTCCCCACTCCTTCAACTCTTTCTCTCATGGACTGCATTAGCTTTACATTTGGCAGGATCCATCATATCCATGGCAGTGCGACAACAGATCAATATACTACAGACATGTTATGCAAACAGGATTTTCAAAGATGTATGAGTAGTACCAAGTTTCACTGGAGTTTCATACATGCATGCACATCCATTCTATTTACCATCGGCTCAGAAGTACAAAGTACATGTACAAAAGCAATTTAAAGAGAAGCTTGAGTTCTGGAAGATATGAAAAAAAAACCATTTCTGAGCTTTCACATTATTTTCAAGTCAGCTAGGAAGAATGTAATACATGTAATAGAAAGGTTCTCTGAAAAGGATTACTCTTCAAAAATCCCCTCATCCCCTGTCAAGAAACAGCTCAAAAGTTGGGCATGAACATTTATGCGTAGTCCCTTATATCCATTTCTGTGTGCAGTACATGTGCTTTTGATCAAGAGTGAGATAATTTTCATTATTGTAATGATTTTAGAGCCTCAGAGTATACACCAATTTTTGTTCAATACTTAATCAACCTATCCAAATTGCTTTGTAACAGTTTCTTTCACAATGTTATGACATACCGAAATATATTTTCTGATCCACTAAATGTAACATGTGGTATACCCCAAGGGTCAATCCTCGGCCCGCTGTTATTTTTTATTATATATAAATGATCTTCCAAACTGCTCCAATGAATTGAAGTTTACGTTGTTTGCCGACGATACCAAGATCCTTTACTCAACAGATAATTATGCATCAATTAACGATGACTAAAATGATAAATTTACTAATGTGTCTTACTGGTTTAATAGCAATAGATTGTCTTTGAATACTGAAAAGTCCAATTTAATATATTTTTATAACAAAACATTATATATTCATTCCAACATTTCTGAACATCTAAAAATAACAATGAATGATAAAGCTATCCAAAAAGTTAATAAAGTAAAATTTCCAGGCATTTTAATAAATGAAAATATGACATGGACTGACCATATTTGGTATATTATTAACAAAGTGTCAAAGGGTGTTGGCATCGTTGGTAGACTTCGCACAGTTTTACCTCAAAGTATACTGATACTAATGTATAATACATTTATTTTACCATACTTGACCTACTGTAATGCTGTTTGGGCAAATACTTACATGTACAAGTCAAAATTGAATTCTCTTTTTTTATTACAAAAGAAAGTGGTTAGAATGTGTTCTCTTGCTTCTTATCATGCCCATTCTAGGCCACTATTTAAAAATCTCAAGATTCTTGATGTGTATCAGTTAAATAAATATTGTATCTCAATTTTAGTATTCAAACACAATAAAGGTTTTTCGCCCAGTTCACTTAATAACATGCTTTCTCTCAATAATGCAATTCACAAATATAATACGAGGAATAGAAATAAATATGACACCTGGACTGTCGAAAAATCTTAATTATCACTTTCCTTTAGACATAAAGCACACAGTATGGAATACTTTGCCAAATAATATTACATCTATAATCAATTACAATGGATTTAAAAGAAGTGTAAAGCATCATTTAATTACATGTGACTTTGTGTAGAAATTTCCACTTTATACTTGTGTATGATTTTTCAATGTATGTATGCATATGTGTGTGTGTATGTGTATATGTATGTATGCATGTGTGCATTCTTTCTCTTTTCTCTTGCGTAGGGCTTGTACGGTTTTTTGTTTCTTTTTGTTATCCTAGTTTTCTTTTGGGCAAAATATAAATTTTACGTAATTTCAAATCTTTATTATGTTCATCACATTTTGTGCAAATACTTTGGGGGGAGATATCTCGACAAACCCATTTATTTGGGTTTTTATTACTTCCCCTTTT
Source organism: Echinometra lucunter (assembly GCA_029962745.1). Classification (NCBI taxonomy): domain Eukaryota; kingdom Metazoa; phylum Echinodermata; class Echinoidea; order Camarodonta; family Echinometridae; genus Echinometra; species Echinometra lucunter. Next base: position 10,941,632 of record CM057159.1, on the reverse strand, counting down.
CCATTATTGTTTACTAATAATATATTCATGTCACTGATGTATATTTACAATGTTCTACTGAAGATTTTTATGCCATTTACAGTATGATTTGCAAATGTATGTGTTTTTGTTATGTGATTTTTTATGGAAATAAATAAACTGAAGTGAACATAGGACTCAAGTCTGTCTTTAAGTTGCATGTACGTCTCATCAGTGCCTATAACATAATGTACACATGTAATACTTGTTCCTTGAATCAACATTACAAGGAAAACTTGGGTCATATACATTGTAAATGACATGCTTCTACAGTAACTAAGCAAAATGTATTGGCAACATGTCTGAGGCCCAATTTGACGGCAGCATAGAGCGAGATTCCCGCTCAGCATCTTTTGTTCCACTAATCCATTCTAATTCTCCCATACCAGTGGAAACAAAAGAACAAGTTATTCTAGGGCCTAAAATCTGCCAGAGAAAAAAAAAAAACAGATGGCCAACAAAAAGACAATTTAGTGATTGGTGGCTTTGATGTTAGCATCGGAGCTCTTAGCTATTGATTACTCTTTGTTGGCGGTTGTTCTAGGTTGTTCTCAGCTATTCAGCTGTAAGTAGGACTCGACGATATTGCTGAATTTAAAGTGTAATTCGATATGATACCAGTGCCTCATCAAGATGCTCTAGGTAGTTGAATTATTTCAGCAGCTCTAGGTCCCAATGAGTTGGTTCTGATTTTCAACAACTACATTTTATGTTCCAAATGCATCTTACCAAATAGTCTTTAAGCCTAGTATGATTACTGCAGTGGGGGGGGGGGTAGAATTGAAGAATTAAAGTTTGGTATAGAAGAAGGGGTCAGGAAATCTAATGAAACAATGATTGTAATGTTGATGGACAAGTGTGACCCTGTGCTTTTATCAAGCATTCAATTCAAGCCAGTTCAAATTGTCTTGTTATCTTGAGATTAATTAATCCTGTCATGTTAATCACAGTCAATCAGTACTTTAATTCCCAAGATTAAAAACATTGCAGACTGCATGCAACAGAGATTACAAAGGTTACCTAAAGTGCCAATAAAATACACCTACACAATTTACTGTTATACGATAAATACCAAAAGTGGGTTTGAAGAAGGGGCAAGGGGAGGGGGTTCTAATACTGACAGATTTCTGAATGTGGAAAAAGCAGATTTTTTTATTAATCTCAATTCAGTAATTCTTGGATTGCGGACACATATGAAATACATTTTCTCAAACAAGAGATCTCAAAACGTTCTTCCTAGCCACTGATTGACCCTTCCAAAGACCCTTTTTTCACAGGCACGCAAACGATTTGCAGTGGATGTAATGTTGAAAAAATGGCAAAGTCCTATATTTACATTTTAAGCTCAAAAATTTCGCCAAACATGCACAGGGGTTGGGAACACTGTCAGTTGTTCGTTTTTTGGTTGGCAGGAGCTTTTAAAGAGTTTGAAATTTCTCGCTAACATTCCTAGCATCCAATGAACAATTGACGACGCTTCGAAACCCGGATACATGTTTGGCAAACTATAGGAGCCCAAAATATGAATACTTTGCCATTTTTGCAACATTCGCAGCTACTGTTCACATCCCCATTAACCCACAGAAGTACAGAGCTTTTCAGAGGTCTAAATTCATCATCTGAATCCTCAAATTGGCAACAAATATCATTTTTTTTCACTCTAACATGATTTGAAAAATATAATTATAGATATAACATGAACCAAAATGAATTATGATTGCAAAATTTAAGCTGAAACTGCCAATTTGAACACGGAAATGGTGATTATATGATATTCACTGCGTTGCCAATTTAAAGAGTTTAATGATTAGTTATATTCAAACTGCTCTTATTCGAAAACGCAACAACATACTGCATTGGGAATGGATTCAAAACTTTCAGTGAATTTTTCTCTTTCTGCTCATGTATAATGTGTGATGCCCAGCATTCTTGATCAGCAGATACTACCTAAGCGTCTCCTAAAGGAGACACTGTACCTCTATGGGTTAAAACTAGCTTTTGATAGATGCTAAACTGGACATGCCACTGACAGATATTAGTAGGTACTTGTAACAGAAAGCAAGTAAAACCATGTTATTCTTGGGATGGGAAAGCAACTAATGGGATTATCACTGTGTTATGTGATAATAAGACCAATTTCACATTTTATATAATCTATCAATACTTAATCAATACTTCTACAGGAAGTAAAACAGGAAGTTAAATGTTTACAAACTTCACTCTTCTTCTGAAAGTATTACTCATACATCTTCCAACTAAAGCTATGACGCACTGGTCACGTTATGGTCTTCTTATTCACTACATCACTCCTTCCATATAACTGACCCACTCTCCCAATACTGAGTATAAGTTATGATGTACATTAGGCTTTGGTCAAGAGCTCAAGGTTGACCAACTCCCAGTAGAGGGTTTACCCATTATAAAAGGGGTTCACTTCAGGACTCCAATCAGAGAGAGAGAGAGAACCAGAATACTTCAGAATACTTCAGAATACTTCAGACTACATTCAAGACATCATCAGAGTACAGTCACCATCAGACTTACTCTAGACTTCTGTTCATATTTTTGATCTTCAACTGAATAAATGTTAACTTCATACTTAAACTGACTTTGAGTCTTCGTGCATTATGTGTTCTCTATGCTGGAAGAATGAAACGGTTAAATTCCGATCCCAAAACACCACAATTGTACATGTACATGTATTGCTAATCAATGCATTTTCCTACAATAACCTGGAGGTCCGATCAAAAATATACTCTACATGTACATGGCAGGACAAATTCTATTATTATAATTTGGTTTGGCATCACCCGTGCCTAGGAGGCGAAAAGTAAACCGAAACACTGTAACCCTCGGGTCTCTCCTACCGATATCACTGATTGGAGGTGTGCAGGTGGACCACATACACAGGGGTTTCCCCTACTCTTATACGAATAGTGCAGTGGGATCTTTAACATGCAAAGGTGGTGACTCTCCTTTACACAGGACCTCCATTTAACATCCTATCCGAGGGACAGAGTGTTTTCCACTGTAGCATAGCCTGCGTCTATGAAACAGGGGAGGGGCACGATAACACACAACGTAGGCTTCAGTCATTCGCCTGGGTTGGACTCAAACCCACAATCTTTGGTTTGACAGGCAGACGCTTTACCGACTGAACCAACTCTCTCCCTGACTACATACATCCTATAATTCATAAGGAAGTAAACCAACACACTTCTCTGTGGAGGCCAGATCTACTTTCATAAATCAAAACCTTGGTATATGACAACGGCAATAGCTATGTCACTGCACATGACTGGTTAGTTAACAGAAAGAAAGCACATGATCTAATTATTTCAATAAATCAAGCCTTGCACAAAAACAAAATGCCTAGTACAAATAGTACAGTGTATGTTGAGGTTACCTATTAGGTAAAAATCTGTTTTGTTTAACTTTGGTCTAAGACTAAATCAATAATCTGAATTTTAATACTGATCTTTAGTTGTGGTAAAGACAGTTGTACAGAACAGGCCAGCATATTAGGCCTACTACAATCCAACTCTCCAGTGACACAAGTTACAGTATCATTTACACAAATAAATGATGAAATGAAATAATTTGGGGGAGATGTATGTGCATACTTAACTGCTGAGTAAAGCTAAGATAAACACAAGGAAATTCAAGCAAATAGTACCAACCAACATACACTGTCAGTGGACTTTGTCAATGTTGGCTAACTTGCAAATATGAAAGTTGTATACAGATGAATGAGATTTTGATTTAAGTCTTTCTCTCATATTTCAATGGTTTAACACAGGAGGTAGAAAAAAAATTATGAAAACTACATAAATCCAGATGAAATTTCATTTTCAAACTAAGCAAAATTACTAGAAATTTTTAAATCAAAATTACACCCTTTATCTAGATCTATCAATTAGTTCGTTCATACCTTTTCTCCAAAATTTACCCCATCAACCCTAAATTTGATTTAAGAAACTCAACAAACATACCCTTTCTCCTGATTTTGGGCATATTTGACATGCATAACTGTTTTTTTATGCATTTCAATTCTATTTGGTTACTGCATTTCAATTGGAAATAAACTACCGGTACCCTTTTCATATTTTCTAGTTACATGTACAGCAATGTATTTGACTGGCCCCCCCCCCCCCCCCCCCCCCCCGGAATCTCAAGCTGTTTTTCAGTAGCAATCTCGCTCCTAACACACTCTGACACGAGAATGAACATGCATACGATACTAACCTATTGTTGGAATTTTCAAGATCACCAAACAGTTTTTTCTAAAAGTGTAGTAAACAATTAATCTACTAATTCAAGATTTTTGAAGAAAAAGATGGCATGCGCAGAAACATAACTAAGGAAAAAATGTCTTTGGAACTGGCCTGAAAGCATGGGCAATAGGAGCCGCTTTCAATGCGCTTGAAATGCGCTTTAGGCGTTGCTGATATGTCAGAGCTACGGGTATGTCGTTTTCGATACGCTCTTAAGACAATTGTGGCACTCTTGGCAACCTCGGGGCTCTTGCTATGGAAGTCCAAGCGACGGTGGCGATCATTGGCGCTTGAGAAAGGTTCAAGATACGACGAGGAAGTTTGACAAAGCTCCAGCACGATCCACCACGCTTTGTCAATTTTTGAGGATCGCAGCGAGATCGCCCTCTAGTGAGATGGGGGTATTCTAAATAAATGTACACATTAGAGTACAATAATGTGCATGACGTTAAGATGACATTTACAACCTACATTTGTATATTCATACACTGTGCTGAAGGGCAAAGGTCAGATTTTTAGAAATGAATGTAATGAACTTTGCACTGCTATCAACAGCATCATGCATGAATGCATATCTGACAATGGACATTTTTAGTAAACTACCGACTTTTAGTACACGTACACACACATAGACATGCACAACGTATGTATCCTTTCCTGTTCAGCATACAATGTACATGTGTAGTTCCTGTATTTTGTAAAAAGCACAAAATTTTCACATGGACTTTCAGCTTCCTACAAGGAAGTTTTGGCACTCCAAACAAACATTTTCATGATCTTTTTCTTCCAACTTGATTCTAGTTTAGGATTTACAATGAGTATAACCCTTACAGCTAGGATGTACTCACTAAATTTTGTTGCCAAACTTGCCAACAATTTAAACCATTGGCTCCTGAATTTATATATTCCCATAGACTTACACATGAGCCATCCGGTTCCTGGAGCCAGTGGGTTAATGGGTTAAAGGGGCTAGAAAATGAGAAATCATGGGGAAAGGCAGGGTGATCACGGATGAGAGAGGGGGAATGCAGTCGGCCGCTCGAGTTTCAAGAAAAGGGATAATCCATTCTAAACAACTGTGATTTATTGCCATCCATGTTTCAAATTTCACGCAATGAAAAAGCTAATAAACAGCTAGTCATATGGAAAAACAATTACATGGCCAGCTCCCTAGGAGAGCGTAAGGGGTGTTACATAATCCGCGGAGACGATGTATCGGGGAAAGGCAATGAAGTTTGATGGCTAGACTAACAAACCAGAAGTAAACTATATTTTGTATTTTGAAAAGTTGGAGCATTGTACAAGACGTTTCTTCGAGTGAACACGATGAGACCCGTTAAGAGTCTAAACACTTAGAGTTGTTGAGAAATGTGAGAACCTGAAGTGTTTGACTAGGTTGAGTTCGGTAAACTTCGTGCTGTCTGAACTTTTATCGCATTAGTCCGACGGGCTCGCATAACGGGCAGATTATAGTGTACAAGTAAACAAGCCTTTTGCAAATTCGTTTTCCCCATGATTTCCCATTTGTTGGCCTCTTTTAAGATATTACATTGTGGTAGGTGTCGTGGTCTTGTGGATATGGCCCTGGACTCTAGAGCACAAGGTTGGCGGTTCAAACCCGCTGTGGCACCACTGTCTTTTGGCAAAACACTAATCTACAACTGCCACTCTCGACTCAGAAGTAGTCATTGGGTACCCTGTTGGAAGAATTTCCTTGAAATGCTAGAGTGCCTTAATGGCAGCCATGCTAAAGCCGGGGCAATCAGTGGAGCGCCAGAGTGTCCGTTCTGACAGACATGAGCGCTTATACAAGAACCCACTGTTATTATTGTTGCTATGGAATAGATTGATATAATTTGTATCAATACACCTATCACAGAATGCCTACTGCTTTATCATAGCTGTAAGACTTTTATTTTATACATTTATATCAGAAGTTACAGCGGAATGTTTAACTTTTGTATAAAAAAAAAAATGTAAAGGGTGTACTCACTATTGGTGGATACACACTCCGGATGCTGAGTGCATACTGTTGGCAATGTTTCAAGGTTGGCCCAGGGCTACAAACACTGCCCACACAGTTTTTTTTTTGGTTTTCTTTTCAGAAATATGTGATGGTGTTTATAATGGCTAAATGTTTGTTTAATTCATCAGATGTTCTGACATAACCTGGAAGAAATTTAAGAAAATCTTATAACAGTCAGCCAACCCATAATAAACTGACAAATATCCACTATGAAATTCTTAAAAGTGGTTGCAGTTGCATATACATGTAGCATGAATATGGTTTCCTCTAACAAAGCTCATCAATATAAATTTGAAACTAAAAAATACCTCATATACAACACTCTGCAGCAGAATATTGACATAAATGTACAGAGCATGTAATCTCCACAAATGAAGATACATGTTTATCAAAGATAGTAAAGAAAACATGAAGGGTATAACTTGGAATTCTTTCCTACTTTTGGTTTCATGTACTTAAATATGGTTTCTAACCTCCTGCACACCAAACTTGAGATAACTTGGGCTTGGGTATATGGAAGTGGTGTGTTACACTAAAACTCATTCAATTCATGATGATTTCATTCAATTCTTATATACATTTAGTAATTTTCTGTGTTATTTGACTTTTCTGCTTGTCCGTATTTAGCTTATATTTCAGCTTTCTTTCGTATCATTTTCTTCTATTTTCTAGCACTTAGAAACATTTGTATTAAATGAATTATAAATACAATTTATTATTATTATTATTACTATTATTATAATTATCATTACTATTATTATTATTATTATCATTATTATTATTATCATCATTATTATTATTATTATCATTATTATTATTATTATCATTATTATCATTATTATTATTATTATTATTATTATTATTATTATTATTATCATTATTATTATCAAAATAAAAGGAGAATGAAACCCTAGTTAAGTATCCTTTTAATATAATGCTATGGTATGAACAGATTAAGATGATACAAGAATCAGCAACATTCAATTGATAAGTAATGAGTGCATCGCTGATCCTTCCAAAATTTGACTTCTTCAGCTCCCAATCACCAACTGGGGATCTCCATTGTTGTTGGTCTCCCTGAAAAACGTGACATAATCTGAGCACCGGTTGCAATCACATGCTTTGCGAGGTTACAAATCGCAAAGAATGAAGGGTAATGGATGCCTAATGGCTGCCTCCTTTCGCTCAAGCTATGATGAAATTGTGAAAGGTTTGCACTGACTGTTCATGGCTCAGACTCAGACTCAGACCTTTGACTTTGACTCGCATGATGAGGACTTGACTACATGTACAACACTGTTGCACATAGATCTTTTGACAGTATACATTTAAATGTAAGTTAACCCACTGAGTACTGAATTTTCTAATCCCCATAGGCCTAGTACAGGAGTTACTTGGTTCCAGTAGGCAATGGACTAAAGAGCTAATTAATTCACCCATCCCTGAGTTGCATTTGGACAATTGAGTACCATAATACTTTTGAGAAAACATTTAGATCACAAAGAGTATATAAAAAAGAATATATCTTGATGAACTTTCTATAACAAATATAAAATCCAAAGAAATCAAGAAAAAAAGAAAATGAACCAGATCACAGTTTTCTACAATATGCTTAGGAATAACGTTTGAAAAAAAAAAACTTGGCATACACTAGATTGCCAGACAAACATTTATGAGTATGATACCACAGTGCAAATACCTCAGCACTGAATTGACAACTCATTAATTTGAACACAGCTCTTAGGATTGAACTTTGTTGCTTTAATTATCTCCTATATGAAGAACCATTGACATGATGAACAGAGTTATGGTTTGGCTTTTACATGTACTTGCAGTGAAAGTAATCAATAATAGTCTGAAAATCTAAATCTGAAACTGAGTAGATTCTGTCTATATCACATTCTCTGCTCATCAAATTATTCTACATTGCTTTGTCTTGGTATTAAAGCAAACAAAAATTGGCACCAAAAAAAAAATGGATATAATCTCATATTTTTCTCCTCAAATAGAAAGATACATTTGATATCATTTCATATTCTATCTATGATTTTAGGTGGATTTAGTGCTGTTTATATCTGAAAGGAATGCTAGAAGACAGCTACATGTACACTCTGCCATGCATTGGGCATCTTCATCCCAACAGGGCGGTCCCTATACAATAATACTGGCACATTGTTTGTCCCAGTAAATTATTTTGTCTCTTATTTGTTCAATTTTCCACTTGAGAAGGGATAACATTCAAAGTACCTTAGTTTTTTTTTTAATCTTGCGATTTTTATCAGTTTTAAACGTGTAAATGTGTAAATGTGCAAAGAAGAGAATTTTTTGGATGGGTTCAAAAAACAGTCTAACTTTTTTAATCAATTGCCTATAAGAACTGAATGACCCTCATTCATTTATTCATTCAAAATGGTTTATTGGAAATACTTTCTTTGTGGCAAAGCCGAATTACAAAAGTTTATAGTCATGATTATGATAACATGAAAGATGACATATGTTAAAACATTGAGAACGACTGAAATGCACAACTTCATACTGGTGATAAGCACAATCAGGGTACCCGGTCAAGGTTTTCTGACTTCAAACAGTTGTAACATCTTGAAGAATGCACCAACTGACTTCAAAATTCACATGTAGCACGCTTAGACATCAATAATGAAATATCTCAACAATTGATGATATTCTATTAGTTATTGCTAATTGCTATGGGTTAATTACCACAAAATCCCCGAAAACCCATGTAATGCATTAAAAAAAACCAGTTTCTGCGACTTAGATAAAAATCAAGTTTTAAGGTCTGAATTTCAAGACTACCCCTATGTGTTAAGTATCAAATTAATGGGTTTTCCCCTGGCATCACAATCATACAATATACTGTATAAGCTGAAATTTTCACCGTGGTTTAATTTTCGCTAATTTGGCGATGACGTCCTCACCAAAATTTCCACTCAGAAAGATGCCTATATACTTGTATAGAAATATCTTTCAAAACGTGAAAATAATAACTCGCTAATATGTCAAACTTGTCTCAAATCGCTAAAATATCTGTATGCTAAAATATTAGCTTTTACAGTAAAACAGAGGTCCTTCCTACTGCAGAAAGTTATGAGGTCAGATGTGTGTTTATGCTAGTAGTGTAATGCAAGCTGATGTAGAGGACCTTTTAACCCATGTTGCATGGCCATACATGGGTAAAAAGTATCATTAACTACTTTCATTGGAAGTTCTGAACATACACTGCAGTATGGTATGCTGTTTGCCAATATATAATCAGCCAGTTTTTTAGTTTTGGGCCATCTTCAAATCCTGAGGAAAATAAAATCAGCTTTTCTTCAGCATTTTCAGAGAGGTACATCATTATTTAACAAGGTAGAAAAAAGATGTTCAACTTATTCTATATCCTTGATTTTTTGAGCATGAATTGTTCATATGTACTGATTCATTGTGTGAAAATTTCAACAAGTTTGAGAAATGAGAACTTAGATCACTATGTGTTTATATATTCCTGAGGATGAAAAAACATGGCTGAATGCCTGCTTTCCACTGCATCAAGGTTACATGGTTACTTTTTGATGAGGGTGAATGTTTGAAAAGAAGTATTAGACCTTTTACATTACATAACTTTAGCAAAAAAAATAATATTAGGGCTTCAAATAACTGGAATATCAACTCAATATCAATATCAATCTAAAAAATCCTTAATCTAGAATATTGACATAAAAAAAACTGAACCAAAATTGCTTTATACACCGCATAAACATATGAATACATGTGAACAAACTGTTTACTAAAATTTTTGATGAAAAATAGTATATCTTCAAACATATAACCCCTAGATGGATAAAACTTCTCTACAACAACCCACATATGTGTGTTATCAATTCCTGATAGTTTCAACTTTAAATTTAAAAATATGATAGAATATATAAAAGTGGTTTGATATTGATTTGAAGTAATGAATTGAAAATAAAGTGTTTATTTTGATTTAATAAATTATGAAGTTATTCATATTTTATGATATGTTATGGTTATGTTAAGTGTTTATTTTGATTTAATAAATTATGAAGTTATTCATATTTTATGATATGTTATGGTTATTTTTTAATGATAGATGAAAGGAGGTATTCTTCAGGAATATCTACAAGCAATTTTAGGAGAAAAGGACAATTTCTCTTTTTTTAATTATTTTTTTTCATATATTAGTCATTCTTATGTAATTCAACACCCCTAATTAATATGCTAATTTATGCACATTCTGATCAAGTATTTCAATCTTTTTTCGCATCAAATGAAAATATGTATACTTAAGTACAACAAACAGCAAAAAAAGGATTTTCACTACTTTTTTTAATTCAGCCCCTGTTACACATTTGGGTAACCTGATTGTGCTATTGACCTACTGAAATGAAGTTTGTAAGCAGAGCAGGTGAAAAGAGTAAAGGCATAGAAGTCCGAATGGAAAATAAACATAAACAACAACATATTAAAGGCATTGGCTAACTTTGTGAGTAGCTGATTTTAAAAAATTCTCAAACTATGAGGAAACATGTGTATGAGTACTTGTATTTGTACTCAAAACCCCTGAAACCAACCATAATTTGGAATGAAAAAGTGTAAGTTTGACGCAAACGGCGATTTTATTATCCTTCGTCTCACGAGACAATCACTAAGAGGACCACTTTGCTTGAATTTGAAAATGCCGTTATGTGCCTCCCACCGCATGATACGCCAATACACACAGTATGGCAGGTAAGGTGAGTCATACATGCACGCGCACTCCTTATTCTGTGCAACCGACCCTCGTATATTTTCCAAACATTGGTTCACATTTTTGATATTTAAAAATACTTCCTGTGGATATTATACTTTGAAACTTTCAGACTGGTATTTTTACACTATAATCCTTATGTTTATCCCATTTTCAAGTAACAAAACAAGATTTTTAAAAATCATAACAAAGTTAACCAATGTCTTTAAATTGAAATCATACAAAGGTATGTGGAAGTCGAGTGAGTGAGTGAGAGAGAAGGAAAGAGATGGAAGATGAACAGAAGTACAAGGATAAGTACATAGTATGAAACAATTAGGGCACAGGAATTAAAAATGAAGAACAAAAAATCATAGGAAATAACAGACAATCATAACCAGATAAAAAATCAACTACATGTAAGTATGGTATTATGCAATGTAACTTCTAATAAGGGAAATTAAAGGAATAGAGTAAAGGCAGTGCATTGCATATGGTCTACAGATGTGCGTGAGAATGAAGTATTGAGTGTTTGATATGTACATACACATTTATAGAGGAAACATGAATAGTGGACAAATAATAAAAAGGTATATGGATATCATAAAGAGCTCTATAAAAGTCATTTACATGTACAAGAAATTCAGCAGTGAAGACGTATCATTTCCAAGAAAATGAAAGAGATATACATAATTATAGCGGTAAGGACATAAGAGCAAGAACAATAAAAAAAGAAAGAGAGGGATTGTGTATATGTGTGTGTGTGGGGGGGGTGAAAGACAGAGAGAGCAGTGAGGAATGATGTAAGGGAAAGGGGGAGAGAAAGTGAGAGAGAAGGTATGAAGATGGGAGAGAGCGAGAGATAGAGAGAAATAGAGAGCTAGACCAGAAGAGATTTGGCAAAAATGAGCAAGACGTGTTTAGTGTTGCATTACCTGTTGAATAAATAAAAAAAAATTTAATATGCAACAGGTATGAAAAAAAAAAACATGTTACTGGGAATTTAATACCCCCCAAAAATAAAGGATTGAAAGCTAAGTCAAAACAATGACAACAACATGTCTACCTGCCACATATATATTGCCGACATGTACAATGATAAAGTCTATGGGGATAAGGGAATTTAGTAGTCAATGGGTCAATGATTAAGTATTCAAAACTCTTAATTTTCATATGCTTCTATAGATACAGTTAAGACTACGATCACCATCAGCATGAAATAACCTAAAATTCTTGGTTTTTGTCTTTAAAGAATTGACCTTGACAGTCATGACTACATATACAGTGCAAATGAAGAAAAAAAAAACACTCAGTACAAGTCCAAGACAAAGATGAATGATTATTATTAATGATTTACAATGTACTTTAACTTTCAAAATTCACAACTCAAACAGATTGTCCGATTTTTCTTAAACTTTCACTGTTTGGTGTTCCCGTTTCTCATTCACTGAAAGCACACTGATGCCTGGGTTTCATTCTTCTCTAACTCCTGTATAAAACATACAAAAGAAGAATTTCAAAACTGAGTACACCTGTAACTGTGACCAGTTGGATATAAAAATTTTAATTTGCTACAATTTTTCATATAGAACCCAGCCTGAATTATCTCCCGCTTAGTATTTTGCAAATAAAAACCACCATCGATTGAATGATTTGAACAAAAGGAGACACTGTACCGCTACAAACATGTACATGTATGGGTTCATTTTTGGTATGATAGATAAAACATTTTTGTAAGATGGATTAAATTTAAAGTTGCTATTCATAGGTTTTGAATATGCTCGAATTTCATATCAAAATAAAGTTATGGTGCGCAAATCACTATGAAACCGATCAAAACTTTTGAAAAGTAAATGGGAAACAAATATTGCCTGTCACAAATCGATAAAGCGGACCCCCAATGTTGCCTGTGCATTCGTTGCCCAACTTGATGCGAGATCCGTGACGTCATCACATGGACAATAGCCTGTGATGTGGTGCGTTGTGAATGTGATGTGTGGTGTCCAAGTGAGTGATTAAAACGATGTTTCTGCATTGTTTGGATGAATTCATCATTCTGTGAATGTTTTCAAAGTATGTTTCAACCATTCTATTTAACATTATAATATTCATATTACAATATCGGAGAAATTCTACAAATTAACAATGACTTTTTGCAATTAGAAAGGAAAAAAAAAATCCCATGATATAAAAGAACAGTCTCCCTTGTACGTGATATGTAACGGTTGTGGGGCATACCATTTTAATTTTAGGGGTGTTATAATTCACGAAAGATGGAGGGATAGACAGAATACTTTGTTTTCTTGAATTCAAAATTGTTTTCTTGGTGAATAGTTTGAACTTGTCGAAAGAAAATATAGAAACGGTAATCACCTTACTGCTAATTTGTTTTTTTCTCTTCTATGAAGTAGCTAATTCATATATACATGTGCTTATAAGCTCAAGTTAACTTTTCCATACTCGGCATTTCAGTAGTCAGTTGTCTGTATGTAGTAGGTAGGTGAGGTGAAGTAGGTGAGGCGAAGGTGAGAGTAATTTGGCTTGTAATTCAATTAGGCCTTTGGTGATCTAGTCTTAGCTCAGTTATAATTTCGTATCTGGGTTATTTTCACTGTTTATTTGCTTGAAAATCATCATAGCCTGCACTAAAAAAATAAATTCTTGGAAAAATATTTTTCGAATGAAATTCCTTATCGAAATCACGTTTAATCAGAGTATTACAGATAAAATACCCTTGATAAAGACTTGAAGCTACGCTATAATGCAATACATGTATGAAGTTCATCTCTACACCCAGGCTCTACACTATCTGAGATCAGTGGTGACGTCCAGTCTCTGTACGCTAGCTATCCATTCCTATCATAATAAATACGAGATTTTAGTAAAGAGGAATGTTGTAGATCAAGATAGTTTCTACAAGAAGCATCAATTTTCCTTAGACAGCAATATTATCTAGGTAACTTTACATACAATCATGATTTGTCAAGCGCGTCTCTTAATCAGTTCTGTCTCTGAGAATTTGATGCAACGTCGTTTTGGGACGTAGTTTGACGTTTGCATCCTGGCCGGGCTTGGTTTTCTTTGTCATTTTCATGTCAATTTCCTACTTTAAATTCTGCTTTGACCCAAAAAGAAGAGAAAACTGACTCGTCAGTGAGGTAATATAAATATTAAGCCACTGCAGTTTTGCCTCCTCTCTTAATAACAGTATCTAAAATCCATCAAAATTGCATGCGATCATCTCAATGCACAATGTTTTATTACGTGCAAGCGCTAGCTCGCCGCAGATCGTCCATGTGCCTACGTCATCATTGGGGACTCGTTTCGCTCGCAGCCACTTCCAGGTTCTGAGAATCAGAGGGGCGTTTTGGGGAAATGTGTTTTTAGATAATCATAATTTCTTGGAATTTACAGGAGTAATAATGAACACCACTGTCTTCTACATACTTCCCAGTTTCCATCAATATATAATTAACCCTATTCCGTGATTTTCTTTGAATGTCACCTTTAAGAGTAAAACGAATGTATTCATCTGTACTGTAGTCTGTAGCGCACCATCAATAGATACAGGACTAGGAAAGAGGAACCACACAGTGAATAAATCTGAACAGAAGAAAGATAAATACCCACAGTTCCACTCATAAGCCATGCAACAAATAGACAGTATTTCAATCACATTAGCACAGTATCTCATGCACACTGTATCACAGTACCACCACAGAGTTGTGTGATAAAGTTCTCCTTGGTGCAATACAATGTTTATAAATTCAAGTATGGTGTGATGGTTGATACCAAAAATTGCAACCTTCATCCTTATCATTTAGCATTGACATTTAAGCAGCCTATTTTTTTCCATGAAAAAGTGCTTGATTCCAACATTAGACATTTAGGAATATTTACTATTTCATGCATGTAAATTACATTCCACTTTTTTTTTCACTACATAAAGCTCAGTTTAAATGTTTGTACATTATACACCAAATAGAAAAGCAAACTCTTTTTTTTTACAGATTCACTCATTCGTACAAAATTGTCTCTGATATCCAGAGGACAGGACAGACCTTTTTGTCCTTCTTTTATAGATATATACATGAAATACAATCATGATTCCTATCAAGAATGAAAGAAGTTTTGAAAATGATATACATGTAAAAGTGATATCCCTGGTCACTTTCCAGTTTACCTTACTTGAATTCACAATGTCTTCTTACAAAAGTAATATTAGAAGCTCATCTGTCAAATACATGTATCTTTACTGGTACACTTTAACCTGAAATATAGACCCTGTACTCATTGAATATAAGTGGGCAACCATCCTACCCTGAAGCAGATGATAAACAAAACCTAAGCAGATTACATTCCAACTTCCTACATGTGTAGTGCCTGGGCTGCGCTTTCTATTTACATTAAACTTTTCAGCGGCAGATTCAGGATTTTTCAAAAGGGGGCCCAAGTCTGAGCAGGCACCTAAAAATTTGCTGTCAAGCAATAAAAAAAATGGTCCTTGGCTTTTTCAAGTATTCATTTAACTTGAAAAATTTGGAGACAAACAAAGACCAAAAAAGGGATCTTTGGCTTTTTCAAGAGTCTATTTTACATTTAAAAATTCGCTGACTATAAGAAAAACAAAAACAAAAACAAAACAAGGCTACAGCCATAATGTGTCTCACCCCGTTCATGTGCAATCATTCTTGCATGTACATGTATATGGTAATATCTGACCTCATCTGACCTTTGACCTACTTAGTTAAAAGACCTCTGACCCATAATAACACTAAGGTCCCTACAGGGCAACTACTGTCCAAGTTTGGTTACAAATGGAATAACATGTACATGTATGGTTCAAAAGTTACCAACCCAGTATAAACTTGCAGGAAAATTTTAACATTTGACCTCTTTTGACTTCTGACCTACATACATGACCTTTGCCCCCCAAATAACATTGCAATCCCTGTAAGGCATCTACCATCCAAGTTTGCCAAAAAGGGGGGGGGCCAATCTCGTTCTCCTTGGTACAATACAATGTTTATTCAAGTATGGTCTGATGGTTGATACCAAAAATTGCACCTATATCCTCATTATTATTATTATTATTATTATTATTATTATTAATGGTTTGGCGTCACCTGTGCCTGGGAGGGGAAAAGCGAACTGAATCACTGTAACCCTCAGGTCTCTCCTCCCGATATCACTGATTGGGGGTGTGCAGGTGGACCACATACACCGGGGTTTCCCCCTACTCTTATACGAATAGTGCAGTGGGATCTTCAACGTGCAAAGGTGGTGACTCTCCTTTACACGGGACCTCCATTTAACGTCCTATCCGAGGGACGGAGTGTTTTCCACTGTAGCATAGCCTGCGTCTATGAAACAGGGGAGGGGTACGATAACACACAACGTAGGCTTCAGTCATCCGCCTTGGCTGGACTCGAACCCACGGTCTTTTGGTTCGAAAGGCAGACGCTTTACCGACTGAGCCAACTCGCTCCCTCAAAATTGACCATTTCAGCAGCCTATTTTTTTCATGAAAAAGTACTTGATTCCATCATTATACTGTACATTTAGGAACATTTAATATTTTATGCATGCATATTTCATTCCACTTTTTTTCACTACATAAAGCTCAGCTTAAATGTTTATATACATTATACACCAAATAGAAAAGCAAAATCTTTTTTTTACAGATTCACTCCTTCCTACAAAATTGTCTCTGATGTCCAGAGGACAGGACAGACCTTTTTGTCTTTCTTTAACCCATTCGTGACAGAGGTCCACATTTTGTGGTTTGACCTACATGTAATATCTTTTGATGCAAAGCCCTAAATATCATACCAAATACATGAGCAAAAATTTCTACACAAACTGTGCCCATTTTGGTTGCGTCAATATTCGTTGTTTGATGCTGAAAATTTTTTAAAGGAAAATAAGCATCAAAATCTTTAAATTGGCAATGTGATAGAAAGTTTAAAATCACCGTTTTCCCTTGCAAATTGGCAACTTTTTGACTTCTCATCATAATTTCTGTCAATTTATATTCATTTCAGATACATGACGTTTATAAGAAAAATGTTGATGTTGCCAATTTGAAGAATAAAAGCTGATCAAATTAGGCTTTAAATAATTCCTGCCACGAATGGGTTAATACATATATACATGAAATACAATCATGATTCCTATCAAGAATGAAAGAAGTTTTGAAAATGATATACATGTAAAAGTGATATCCCTGGTCACTTTCAAGTTTACCTTTAAACTGGATTCACAATGTCTTCTTACAAAAGTAATATTAGAAGCTCATCTTTATACATGTATCTTTACTGGTACACTTTAACCTGAAATATAGACCCTGTACTCATTGAATATAAGTGGGCAACCATCCTACCCTGAAGCAGATGATAAACAAAACCTAAGCAGATTACATTCCAACTTCCTACATGTTAAGTAGTGCCTGTGTTGTGCTTTCTATTACATTAAACTGTTCAGTGGCCGATCCAGGAATTTTCAAAAGGGGGGCCCAAGTCTGAGCAGGCACCTAAACATTTGCTGTCAAGCAATAAAAAAAAATGGTCCTTGGCTTTTTCAAGTATTCATTTAACTTGAAAAATTTGCTGACAAACGAAGACAAAAAAAGGTCTTTTGTTTTTTCAAGAGTCTATTTTAAAATTTGCTGACTGTAAGCAAAAAAAAAAAACAAAAACAAAACAAGACTACAGCCATAATGTGTCTCACCCCGTTCATGTGCAATCATTCTTGCATGTACATGTATATGTATAAGGTAATATCTGACTTCATCTGACCTTTGACCTACTTAGTTAAAAGACCTCTGACCCCATAATAACACTGCGGTCCCTATAGGGCAACTACCGTCCAAGTTTGGTTACAAATGGAATAACATGTACAAGTATGGTTCAAAAGTTACCAACCCAGTATAAACTTGCAGGAAAATTTTAACATTTGACCTCATTTGACCTCTGACCTACATACATGACCTTTGACCCCCAAATAATATTGCAATCCCTGTAAGGCGTGTATCAATACCATCCACGTTAGGTTACGGGCTTATGGTTCAAAAGCTACCAACTCCTGTAGAAACTTGCAGGTAAATTCTAATATTTGACCTTTGACCTACATGCATATACACAGTCCTTGACCCCCCAAATAACAATGAGGTCCCTGTAAGGCATCTACCATCCAAGTTTGCCAAAAGGGGGGGGGGGGGCAAATCTCCGACCGCAGCCCCACCCCCCCCCCCCCCCCCCCCCCCCCCCCCTCCGCTACTGCTGTCATCTGATGATCCTAGACAGGAAAACCTAGTTTCACTGTTATTAAAGGCCAGGTCAATGAACAAAATTGAGGAAAATGGGCTTAAAGAGCAATGGGAATAACTGTTTAATGGATGTTCTTGGCTCTAGGTCAATATTGTTTAATAGTTCTGATTTTGATAAATCAACAGATATTCAAAATGGGGATACCAACTTAAAGGTGAACCACCTAACTTCATTCCGTCACCTTTTCCTGACTGAATAGCAAATGATGTTCTAAAAAATGGAGGAAATGGAGGAAAGGACAGATAGAGTAGGGACTCCTTGGAGGCTTGTCAAAGCTTACTATGATGTACCGAATCACCAACCATCTGGGGGGCGTTTCATGAAACAATTAGTCGGTGGTTTTCACCGACTAATTTGCTTTCAGCCAATCAGATACGAGTATTTTCAGTAGCTTATAACATTTGTCAGTGATTTTCACCGACAAAACTCTTGATGAAACGCTCCCCTGATTGACATCCCCGACGACCAGTTGGTACCGCTCAACACTCCAACCAGAGGCCACAGCAAGAGATTTCTAATCCCACGATCACGCACATCACTACTGAAGGATACGTTCTTCCCAAACACCATCCGTTTGTGGAACGGTCTACCTGAGAATGTGGTCATCTCACCATCGATCGACATCTTCAAGACACGAGTCAGAGATGTCGTCTTAAACTAACTCCAAATATGAGACCAATTTGTATATGTTCGTTTTTGGACTTATTTTCATCAAGCTTTGCTACAAGCAACACGTATAATTAGCTGATAGACAACCAACTGTTGTGCGACGATACTCCTTGGAGGTTTATGCACACTACTGGAAGAAGAAGATAGAGGGAGGGAGAATGGAGGAATGAAGAGAAAGAAAGGACAATTTCAATTTACACGTCCAGTCTCATTCCTGCCCCCCCCCCCCACTCAAAACACTTTTCTCCCTAGCATGTTGTATTGTCAAGTGCTCCTCCCGCCCCATCCTGAATGAGCGCATGCTATATCTAAAGTCCTGAACAGAACAGAACTTCACAGAATTTTATAACACGAACAAATTTTCCGGCGTACATACGCCGCACTATTTTAACCCCAAATGAGGTGGAAAGTCTGGGGTGCGGCCTATGCGCAACCAAAGACAATTTATGACCCTCCTTCAAACCCTTGTAAAAAGTGCAAGAATTTGTATGGATGGGACTACAGTTAAACTACTGTATATCGATGTGAATGTTACTCGAGCATTAAAATGTTTATCATAAATTTTCAAATAAGATCTAGAAATAAATAGATCTCGGAAATAAACATACCAGGGAGGTGTAACATAAAACATACAATCAATCTTATGATTGATATCAATCGTAAGTCTATGGCAAACTATGTACTTAAGAGATACAATTGATTGTAAGATTGATTGTATCTCTTTATGATATCCAGACGTTGGCGAGCGCGAGGCACTCAACTCGATATACGAAGCACAACTGTACTAGTATCACTCTCGCGCTGACAGAACGTATACGCAATGTTTGCAAGGCAAAGTAAGTACCACTGAATACTTTAACACACTACAGACAGGCTCTTTCGGTTATGCATCAGGGGCCTGTAACATAAAGAGATACAATCAATCTTATGATCAATTGTAAATCTTTAGTACATTGTTTGCCATAGACTTACGATTGATATCAATCGTAAGATTGATTGTATTTTTTATGTTACAGGGCACAGGTCTATCATAGAGTTACAATCGTTCTTTGTATTAAGTCGATGGGTTTCTGTATATTCGGAACGCGCATTAAACCACCGCTCTAAATGGTGTGATTCGTATCTTTCAATGGTCCCCTCGCGGAGATGTGTGCGTTACGTATGGTGAGCAGGCGAGTATCGCAGCGGATTTTTATAGCGCACGAAGACTAGGACGATGTCTTGACCATGCATATTTGAGGTTGTGTTTTGCGTGTCATGCGCTTGGCCATGCATATTTGAGCTTGTGTTTTGCGTGCCGTGTGCTTAACCATGCATATTTGAACTTGTGTTTCGCGTCCCGTGTGCAAGCACATGCGTGCACATGAACGGTGTATACCTTGTCTCCACTGCACTGAACTAGGAAAATGTCTCTCTAGACGTTCTTGATCGAGTTCTCAGTGGTTGTTTCTAGTTCGGACGAGTTTGCTGGTTATCACACAACGTGTTGAAACCCTCGGCCTCTTCATATTACCTTGTTTTCACAAATCTCTTTCAAAATAGTTTTGAGGAAAAATCGATCCAATTAAGATATGTTTACTTGATATTTTGAGGTGTAGAATTTTTTTTCACATTCTGTTTATGATTGCCACGAGTTTAGAATTGAATGGACGGCTGATTGTCCCACTCGTATTTGAGCTTTTCGAGTAGGGGAAAGTTACGTGCACATACCGCAAAAGCCGGGCCTACAGTAGTGTACGTGTGTGCTGTTTTATTACCTCCGATTTTCTTCCTCCTAATAAGTTTTTACTGACAAGAACGCAAAAAATCTTTGAATTACCGTCTTAAAAAAGTCAATGCAGTAAAAAATCTAAGCATAATTTACTTTCCTTTCTATGTATTTTCTGGGGTAAGTTTTCTTGTGATTTTCCTTTCCCCTGCATTTTTTTTGTCTTCCCAAATGAGTTGTCAAAATTGGGGTGCGGCTTATGCACCGCTGTGGCATATACCCCGGAAAATACGGTATCACATCCTACACAATACCATCTATGTAAGTTTCCTGATGATTACCAATACTTTGTAAAAAACTGATACCTTGAATGATCTTAAAGGTGTATGTACAGTTTTCCATTATAAAACTTTCCGTCAGAAACGGTCATATTTTCTTCCTCTGAGATAAAAAAATAGCAAGATACTACTTAGCAAAACTGAGATGCTGTGAAGTTTATTCCAACTAAACCAATCTGAATATTAATCGGTGAAAGATAATAAATAGTTTAGATTCTGGGCCAGCCCAGCCGCCAGACACATAAGCTCAAGCACTGTCGACATGCCCTACAAAGCTGCACACGTTCAGCATGCGTGCAACAAATCTTCAAACAAAGCACCTCAGGTTATTGTACAGGGAGCTGTCAGAGTGGAAGAGTCCTATCAAATGCATTGGACAGCCATGATCTAGTGTGCCTTTCATATATATTTTTTTTTCTATTTATCCTCTCTCGAGGGACTTTATTTGTACCTATCATAAAAAATGACAACTACATGTATTTACAAAAAAAATGAATGCAATTAAAACATAACATACATGTACATGTACATTAGGTGAAACAAAAATGACGCAAGTCATGAACTAAATTATTGGCTTTTTTTTACTTCATTTGTAAGGAATTGCTTTTGATTACTTTTCATATTACAATATGCACGCACCAACTTCTACCTTTGATTCTTTAATTTAGACGTACATTAAAATTCAATGGAAATTTTGGATGGAACAGCAAATAATCTGAAAGTTTCAAAGTATAATAACCACGGGAAGTATTTTTAAACATTAGAAATGTGAACCAATGTCTGAAGACTGTACGAGGGTCGGTTGCACAGACCAGACATAAGGAGTGCGCATGCACGCATGGCTCACCGGACTATATTGTGTGTATAGGCGTATCACGGGGCAGGAGGCAGATAACAGTATTTTTCAATTCAAGCAAAACGGTCCTCTTATTGTCTCTTGCGACGAAAAATAATAAAATCCTAGTTTGTGTCTAACTTACAGTTTTTCATTCCAAATTATGGTTGGTTTCAGGGTTTTTGAGTACAAATACAAGTACTCATACACATGTTTCATCTTTGTTTGAGAATTTTTTAAATCAGCTGCTCACAAAGTTAGCCATTGCCTTTAAAGAGAACTGTTGCTGGGCTTGCGCCATGAGCGTCCTTGGAGTGTGTGTGCACACACTCCAAGGACGCTTTCCCCATGTTACTTGAATCCGACCATTTTTTTGTGTGTGTGAATGATTTTTAGTATGACTTGGTATTTTGGCAGCATATGGGGCAAAAAAATAACAGAACACTTTTAACTGGCCCACAGTGTTTGGAGGACTGAATAAGGTACATGTATGCTAGAATTTTGTTCAGAGGCTTCCATTCCCCCCCCCCCCCCCGAACGGATTCAGAATTAAAAGACAATTTACCATACCCACTGATGGACTCAGAATGTGTACATCACACAAGTCTAGATTTCTATTAGTTAATTTCCCCAAGGTATTAGAACAGGAGAAAACAATCACATTTGAGATGTGCATGCCCTACATGTACCAACTGAAATAATATGACATTAAAATTTGGCACCAAAAAGTACAAAACAACTCGGTGATTCATTGTGCACATCTTTCCGCTCTTAAAGGGCACCAATGACAGATTTATTTTCATTGTAGAATGATGAAATATTTATGCCAACACCACTCCATCAAATCGATTTCAGTTATCTTAATCAAATGGAAATCTCAAACATGGGGAGTGGGAGACCAATACAGTCTACACACATGTACAAATACAGAGTTTCCACCACCCCTCCTCCCCCTAGCAAGCTTGATAGTTCTTTCACACCTTTTCTCTCTATAATTTACCCCATCAACCGTGAATCTGTTTTCTCAACAAGCATACCTCTTTCCCTGATTTTGGGCCAATGTGATGTGAGTGACTGTTGTGATGTGCATTTGGTTTACTTGTCCAGATAAGTTGTATGCAAAATCTGTAATTGTGGATTTTATTTCAATAGATTAGATTTGATGCTATTTGAGATACATACATGTGTGAGTGTGCAATTGTAAACAAATAGAGAACATGCAGATCCTTCATATTGCCGAAACTTTACCCCCTATCCCACAGAAAGATCAATCATGATGTATACACTGCAATTTGTCTAGGTACATTGCAATGCAATCCCAGATTGCCAATTTCTCAATTTTGAAGAAAACACTCAAATAATATTTGAGTGTTTTGAAAATATGAATATATCATATTCATATCCATGGGAGTATTCATTATTGCGCAAAATATTCAGTTGACTACCTAATTTGTTTTATTCATTATCGCATTCTCAAGGCTTTCATGCAGAATGAGCTTGTTAAAGAAATATTGAAATAAAAATGATTTAAAGTTGCCTTGATAATTAAGCATAGTTTTCATAGGCATGCAAACATTTTGCAAAGGATAATGTTTAAAAAAATGTCAAAATCCAACATTCACATTTCATGTGCCAAAACTTCGCCAAACTTGTGCTGAGGTTCGAAAGCATAATCAATTATTGTTCTTGGGATGCAGGAAACTTTCGCAAAGATTTCAAACTTTTTTAATATTCTGCCGAACTAAAAACAAACAATTGGTGATGCTTCTGAACCCCTGCGCAAGTTATTTGGCAAACTTTTGCAAATGTTGGACAATCCCATCCTTTGCAAAACGTTTGCATGCCTATAAAGCAGTTAAGATATCATGAGGGCCTATTCTACATCCAAGGGGTTCTTTAAAAATATTATGACATTTATGACATTGGATCTAGACCAGGGATTTAAAGAGAATTTTCTTATCTGATTACTTCTACAATGTAATGTAACATTAATATTCCGCAATCTATTTCTAGGGCTACCTCCATCATAAGTCAGCTCCCATGTTCGCAGTTGCTCGCCTGGTAAGTAATAAACCAAACAGTCAATTAACAATCTTCAATTCATAAAATATAACTGAATGGACAGTTGGACTGTCCTTGTTTTATACATTGACTGCAGCAACAGTCATAACACGCAGTATCTTGTAACATGTGTAAGCGTATGGATTCATGCTATCATACGAGAGAAAGCACTCACGGGATCAACGTACGAACATCTACGAACCTACTCCCGGGAGAGTCCGGGGGAGTAATCTCATCCTTACCTGACGAAGCCAGTTGGCTACATCGTCTACGCTCCAATCCCGCACGTTGTCCGTGTTCATGGTGGTTTTCAAAACTAATTTGTGATAATATCCTTAGGTAAGTTCATCCAAATGCCCACTTTTCGTCAGCTGTCATTCCACTAATCTTGACTTAGTCAGTTGTTTTACTTCGCCCGCGGTTCCGACTTGTCGGATGGATCAAAGGCCCTAGGCCTACACTCTCATTCCGGATATGATCCGTGCGATATATATGCATGAACATGCACAGTATTTTATAGTACTGGTACGGTAGTTACGAAAATAACTTTCGGGTACTTCCTTATTTTCATTCTGGTGCTCTGCGCATACATTTGCGCAGAAACACCGTGGAAACTTTGAAAAACTTTTGACGGCGGTAATTTCGATTGGTTGAATCTCGCGATCACAACGTGACAGGTGTTTCATCGGTGCTTCAACCAGGAAATTTGGACTCCCTGTTTCAATCCGTGACTGAATTACATACTGGAGTTCAGTACTGTGGTTTTTAACATCGAACCAAAGTCAGGACAGATGCACATGCGTGCCCATTCTTCCCAAGGACTCGAGTAATATTCCTTCCTTCTGTAGTAAATCAAGACAGCACTTAATTAACCCGTTGCCTGCTGGGATATCAAAACCCTAAGGAAAATGAGAATTCAGTAGTTAAGGGAATGTTATTATTATCAATAGTATTATTATCGTCGTCATCATAATTATAATCATTATCATCATCATCATCATCATCATCATCATCATCATTATAACTTATTTGACCGTTAAAAATAAAACAAAACAAAACTAATCCAGAGTAACAGATAAAAAGATATGGAACAAGGTAAGATGACATGGCATGTCGGTAAGGGTTCACAAAAGAGAAATTCTATCCTGTTGCTTGTAGATACCTGACGCACACAGTTATGCCGTTCCGACAAATATGATAGATATTATCCGATATACGGTACATACAAATAACTATACATTTTGAAATTATGATTATTGATAATCTTCAATTTGTTACGACAAAATGATTGGACAACATGCGTCTGGTATGTCTCTGTGTTGGACACAGCAGACAGCTAACCGGACATAGCTTATTTAGCAGCATCTTTCTTTTCTCGGGTTTTCGTTTAATAACAGAACTTTCTTTCCTTTTTTTCTCCATTTTGCCCAAATCTGTGCGCAAGATCAGCCTTTCGGCAAACGAATCTCTAAAAGAGAAAACTCTCGGTTCAGTCTTTTCAATCAACATTCCTTTCCCTATACTATTGCATTAAAAAATAATACTCCTGACTATGCTGACCAGATGTCATTACAGGAATTATAAAAACTTTGACTCGAGTTATCAGAGTCTTTTTTTTCCCTAAGCGTCTGGGTATATGTGAATTGATAGATTACGTCTCCGATGTTCATTTCTTATCACTGCATTTGAACTTAGCAACAAATAACCTTTTTGCCTTTCACTTGGAAAATCATTTTCAGTGCAAGACAAATTTACCCCAAATCTACCCCTCAAAAATGTGTAATACAAAAAAGAAGCTTCACTCCTTCATGTTCTTTGTGAAAAAGGATAAAAATGTAATTGAATTGCATTTTTAATGTTCTTCTTTTCCTTGTTCTTCGTTTCTTCCCTGAATAGGAAACGGTACCGGCCTCGTACGATGCACTTATGGGCGCTGATATTTTTGTTTTTGTTTTTGTTTTTGTTTTTGTTTTATTGTTTGTTGTTGTTTCTTGTAAAATTCACATCAAATTTCAGATCTTTAATTTAATGGTGTATACAATCTTTTAGAGATAAAATTTAGATGTCTTCACCCCGGTGCCAGGTAAAAATGTCAGAGGTAAAAATGTCAGAGGTAAAAATGTCAGAGGTAAAAATGTCAGAGGTAAAAATGTCAGAGGAAAAAATGTCAGAGGTAAAAATGTCAGAGGTAAAAATGTCAGAGGTAAAAATGTCAGAGGTAAAAATGTCAGAGGTAAAAATGTCAGAGGTAAAAACGTCAGAGGTAAAAATGTCAGAGGTAAAAATGTCAGAGGTAAAAACGTCAGGGGAAAAAATGTCAGAGGTAAATTTGTTTTGGGTAAGAAATGTAGCATGGGATGATGTTCATTATTTTCTTTGTGAGATTAATTAAGTTACAGGATTATATCTAAATGATTTAAGATCTTAAGTGGAATGACAGAATGGTAGATGAACTTAAGAAGGGATATCCACGTTTGATGTTTTGCATATGCTAACACAATTATCTAATTGAATAATTCTCTTTAAAAGTTGTAAATTCCGCAGCGTATCGGATGAAATAATACAAAAGGTCGAGAAATAGATCGAATTAACGATTCAATTTCGCTTACTTCCTATTCTTCCTTACGTATAAGGCCCGGGTATAAGGACAATAATATTGAAGCATTCGTTCACGTATACCACGCTTTATTGGAGTAGGGGGGGGAGGGAGCTTATGAAGAGGAATGTACATATTAAAATCGCGCAGTCGTGTGGAATTTGCTACTCGTGTTACCAACCCAGTTTTTTTCCCACCATCGTTTTTACAATGCCCGTCCCCGCGGTGAAAACGAGAGCAATGCGCGCATACCAGAACGTTCACCCCGCCAACACCATAACCGTTATTTCGGGCATTCGTTTGCTGCTATATTTGGAGTCAGCTAAACAAGTGCTCGGAAGATCAAAACACTGTTGGGCAATGCGCACATACCAGGATGTTCTCCCGGCCAAAACAAGATTGGTCTCATTAGGTGGTTGAATGGGGCAGCATTATCACTTTCACATCAAATGAGCAAGACAGGAAGGCCAGTCGAATGACTGAACATACACACTTTTACAGAGAGCAGTATTATTGTGATCACTCCATTTATACAGTATGAATCATTTTTTTAAATATCTCGTGCTCTTCCTAATTTCAAATTCAGTATTCTTACCTGTAACACGTTCACTTCGGCATTTTCAGAGCTGACATTTTTATCTCTGACATTTTTACGTCTGACAAATTTACCTCTGACATTTTTCCCCTGACATTTTTACCTCTGACATTTTTACCTCTGACATTTTTACCTCTGACATTTTTACCTCTGACATTTTTACCTCTGACATTTTTACCTCTGACATTTTTACCTCTGACATTTTTTCCTCTGACATTTTTTCCTCTGACATTTTTACCTCTGACATTTTTACCTCTGACATTTTTACACCGAACCTTTACCCCTGGGTTACTGGAACGGGGTAGCTCCTAATCATAGGGGAACAAAATAATTCTGTAGTCAACAGGTCAATAGTTGATTAATGCAGTCACAAATATGTTTTGTACAATATTATCGTCCCCGATGAAGAGCAGCCGAAGCTTGGCTATTCATGTTTATATGTTTGCATTTCATAATAAATAAGATTTTTGCTTTAAAACATGCATATTCAAAACAGATATCATAAAAAGAGGCGCATAAGATGTCATTTAAGATTAGACAGTAATCGTGTTATCGGTAAAATACACAAATTCTTTTGAGAAAGGAAGAAAGGGAATAGAAAAGTGGGGACAGGCCTCGCTTTCGCCTTTTCAAGGGAGGCGGCACATACTTATGACTCAGCCAAAATACATATTATGCACTCTTCTCCTCCTCCTCCTCCTCCTCCTTCTTCTTCTTCTTCTTCTTCTTCTTCTTCTTCTTCTTCTTCTTCTTCTTCTTCTTCTTCTTCTTCTTCTTCTTCTTCTTCTTCTTCTTCTTCTTCTTCTTCTTCTTCTTCTTCTTCTTCTTCTTCTTCTTCTAGAAAGTTAATAAATTTTCTTCTTCTTTAATCTTCTTCTTCCAAAGGACGATCTATCCAAAATTATTTTCCGTATATGATCATATCTATATTCAGTGACAACAGTGAAGAAGTTTAAAGTGTATGAGGGTTGAAACCGCTTCTTTTTTATTTCTCCTTTGCCCCATGAAGTGTGCCCTGTATACCCTGCTGTCCACGCGCGTCAATTCGGGGGGGGGGGGAGGGGGAAGGGGGTCACGTTCCTCAAATTTTTATGGATGGGGGACACATTAGGGTATGTCCCCCATAAAATGGGGGGAAAATACACCTGAAAAACTAAGCCAATAGGATCTGCCCCCCCCCCCCAAAAAAAAAAAAAAAAAAAAAAAAAATGAAAAAAGTGACACCCGACAAAACATTTGTCAGCAAATATTTGGGTATGTCATCCCAAAAAATAACCCACTTCCCTTTTTTAATTTGCTTGTCGACAAATATTTGGTGTATGTCTCCCTCCCAAAAAATATAAGCCGAGGATATTTTAATTGCTTATAATTTTTTTTAGATATTGCCCCATCCCCCCCCCCCTATTTTAAAACGGATTGACGTCCATGGCCGCACTGTTTTCCAGTTACAAGCAGCATCTATGTTTTTGTGGTATACAGCTCATAATCCTTTCCGGCATGTCAGAAGGAAGAATCGTGGGACTTTCCCTATCATCTTGCTTTTAAGTCCCCGTTTCGACATAACTTTTCTCCTGCCTTAAAAACTGTTACCCACAGGTACTTTCAGATATAAAATTGGCTATAACAGGGGGGCTTATCATTTAGGGAAAAATCCTTAAACTTTGCGAAAGACGTAAATATGGTGAATACTAGATACGTTATAACAACTCATACATTAGACATGCAACACCACTCTCCCATCTGTCGGGAGACCCCCCCCCCCCTCACCCCCGTACCTCTGTCTTTCATTTTAAAATCCATGTTCGTTGCTTAGTCTATTTTAGCAACAAGCAAAACAGTAGCGGTATGATAATACTGTAAGATTGTCTTTAACTCATAAAATTTGTGAGTAACTCAATAAAAAACAAAATGTTTCGAAAGAAATACATTTTCAACATTTATAATACATTAACTCGATCATCAGTGCCCCCCCC
>CM057159.1:10841964-10911964 GCA_029962745.1 Echinometra lucunter | reverse complement strand
TATGAACACTAAAATCAAAATTCCGGGCTATTGCAACATCGTAGTGACATCGTAGTGACATAGCAATCTTGCGATCGGCTACAATTTGAAGCCAATTCGACCTTTACTCCAACCACAAGGTTTGCAGTTAACAAAATCTTGATTTTAGTACTCCTATCATTATTCCGAACTTCAAATAAGATTATACACTACATGTAGTTTAAACTTTCATATCTAATGCAAAATGCGATTTGTTCTAAAATCGGTTCTCAGTCCGATCGTATAGTGTGTGGTGGGCTTAAATCTAAAGACAGAGATTAAGAAGAACAAGGAATGAGGTTCAAAGCCCTGCCACAGCACTCTGAATTTGCCGCTCTTGACCCAGGAGAGGTAAATGGTGGCTACAAGATAGAAAAACATTCTGTGGATGCTATACTGCCCTACCAGAATCATCTGAGTATAGCCACTGGAATCATGCT
The DNA here is from genome assembly GCA_029962745.1 of Echinometra lucunter. Lineage (NCBI taxonomy): Eukaryota > Metazoa > Echinodermata > Echinoidea > Camarodonta > Echinometridae > Echinometra > Echinometra lucunter. The sequence continues at coordinate 10,911,506 of CM057159.1, read as the reverse complement.
GTGCACAGCAGAATAGTACTCCATAGCACTGCTTCTCAACCGGTGGGCTGCGAGGTCAGCCCAAAATATATTTTAACTAGGTAGATTAAAATGAAAAATGTGATCAATGTTAATTCAACACAGCTGGAATTCAGCTTTACAGCTTCATGTTATTTCCCAAAGGTTTCTTCACAATAAAGGAGGTAGAGGTAATTCATTCTTTATTTTCTTGTGTTATGTTTTATTGTCATTTTTTCCATATTACATTTTTGTAAGATGGGCCTCACACATTTTTGAGAGCCAAAATGCATCTAAAAAAAAAAAAGAGGTAGAGAAGTACTGGATCAGATAGATGTGAATTATTAAATTTAATTGAAATGTGCCCAAACATACATTAAAAAGATGTTTGCAAGATAAATTTTTACATTTCCAAAGGACAAAAATGAGATCTTATTTTCTAAAAATACATACATGTATATTAAAGTGAAACTGACATACTTGACCAAAAAAAAAAAAAAAAAAAAAAGTATATTGCAACAGTTTGAAAAAATTCACAAAAAGACAATAAAATCCCAATAGATTCTTTCTAATAAAACACAATAAATATATTTAAGATTGCATTTATAACAAAAATAACAGGAAACAAAGAGGTGGTAAGTACATACAGATATGCCAAGTTACAGATAAAATGCTTTTAAGACAATGTAGCTACAACATGTGAAGAGCATGACACCACTGGGCTCTAATTCTGAAAACTGGAAAGTGGTATGTCAAAACAAATAATCAATTCATCAACTAAATGGTTACTATACAGCTTGTTTATACTGTGTGGGCTAATACATAACAATGACCTGAATTCACGAAAGAGGTTTAAACCTCCATAAGCGTAATAAGCGCGTATCCTCTTGTCCAGTGGGTGGGTGACGCCTGCATTCATGCTTAATTTAGTCCAGGTTTAAACTATAGTGGTTTAGAAGATGGTTTACATGTAGATTAAACTTCTTTTGTGAATTTGGGCCAATGTGTCTATCTTTGTGTAAATGTACTGTGTTTGGATTAATTTACCATCAACCATCGACTAGCATAATATTTTTTTTTTTCTTTTTTAATCAAATAACAAGTATCTAGGAGTGTTCACGACACAATCTACTGTATCTGTATTGTGTTATTAATGCCACCTCACCAATTGTAATGCTGCCATCTGTTGTTGGATAATAAAACAAGTAAACAAACGGCCTATGATTGTCTTGAAATACATGCATATGCACAAAAAATCTAAATTGCATGATTGTGCTTTGACAGAAACAAATGCAAGAGAAAACGAAAACAAAGAACAAAATGTTCCCCATCAGATTATGTTACCTCCACCTTTAAAAATAAGCTTGAAAAATCTTGCAGCACAATCTTGGAAAAAGAGATATATACATGCAGCACATTAAAGAACTGACATAAAGTGCCTTGATACCATAACTAGCAAAAATATACTTAAAGTCACTAAATAACTCAAATTATTTCAGTCAAACGCTTTTCTTACACTTATCAGTCCTCACTCTTTTCTTCATATGGAAAGGCCACTGAAGGAAAAATAATAAACTGACTGATTCTAGCACAGAAATAACTTATTTAATGTTTTCACTGTGAATCTGTTACCCTGCTTTAGCAATGGTAAGTAGGACTTTGGTGAGGACAGTTTTTTTTTAAAATCATTCCTCAAGATTTAATTGAAACAGTCAGACATGGATTACATTTCCAATTTACATGTATTTCAAATACATGTATTGAAAAAATATGTGAGCAAAAAACAAAAACACCAAATCCCTCACTTCCTTGAAAACAGAAATCATGAAGATCTGTGACCCGCATGGGAATATATTCTTCTTTAAAAAGCAATTTCAGATCTAGTGGCAAGAAACACAAAGCAGAAATAAAGGCCTGAATTCACATGAGAGGTTTAAATTTAAAGCATGGTCTAAATCTCCAAAAGCGCAAAACCCGCATGTCTTTTTGTCCAATGGGCAGGCAGCAATGCCCTCTTACTCCTATCTACGCTTATTTTATTTACATAAACCATGGTTTAAATATAAACCTCTTTTGTAAAATCTGGCTAAGATTTTTGCTTACTCGTATAAATTTATATCTAACCCCCTGAGAACTAAGCCTAAGATATCTAGGGCTGGAGTTTATTGAAAATGCATGTTATATCAAATCAAATCATGTCCAACAGGCTAACTGAAAGAGGTAGGTCCTCCCATACATGTAAATGCAGAAATTTCACTCAAAATCTGTCTGGTTTCATCATTATCTCATCAGGGCAATGTCTCTTTTTTTCATTCCATACTACAAACTAAAAACCTGAGAAAAGGTAAGAAAATGAAGGAGGAAGACTTGAAATACTGGATGACAAAAGGCCTGCTGTGTACCTTATTTGTGCACTATCATGTAATGTAATGTAACTCTACACAGCTACTAATGCAGATGATGGTGTAATCCATCTTCACATTGCACTGATGAATGATCACTCCTTCAAGTGATGCAATGTAACAAGAACATTTAGACCCTGAAGTAGCTTAACGAAATTATGTGGTGCTAAAAGATACGTAAAGAACGTGTATTGCTTGCATTCTAGACGCGTCTTTTTGCACCACTCTACTGCACTAAGCTACCCAAAGAGAAAGGGAAACAAAAATAAAAGGTGTCAGACATTACATTCCAATGATGTCATGCACATTCCTCTACATTTACATAACTGATTCAATAAAAGTCTTAATCTTGGCTACTGGAACCGGGCGACCCCTGCATTAAAGGTAAGAGATCCCATCTGCAGCTCTAAAATATTAAGATGTGTGAATATGTGTTCAATTATAAGAGAATGATTATTAAAAACTTCTGTGAAAGAAAAAATGGATTGTACATGGCTAATTAACTGAATAATTCACATTTTTGATAGCTCTGTACTTATTTCGGACAAATTTTAGCGGATTTTTTTCTGAGATAGCGTACAATGAAAGGATTCATGTTACATACAGTGCAGCGCTGCTATTATGCGGTACGTGTGGTGGCCGCGAGCTGCGCGCGGCTGAGCTAACTAGTTAGCTGGCTTCGCTTCTGCCGGTGAGCTGATCCGACTTGCTTATTCAAGGATGGTAGCCAGATTTTCATTTTTGTATGACCGTAAGATTAAATAAACAATATCAGAAGGGCATATCCTAAACTCCTGCCAAGTTGTATGGAATTTCGAAGATTTTGCAAAAGGGATCTCCTACCTTTAAACCTAGGGAAATGAGAAAATTCAGTAGTCAATGGGTTAAATTCACTAGCACATCCCTGACTATTCATTTACATTCCAAGTCCTGCTACAACAATCCTAAAAGCCAAACTTCAGTGCTGCAAGGGGGGGGGGGGAGAAAGGTTCTAATGGCCCACTGCCCCCACAGCTCCACAATAGGTGCTTTCCATAGTGGTACTATTTCTCCCGATGCCAGGAAAACCTGCCCCACTATTCGAGCATACCCTTCACTGTTCATTGATATCCTAGGTCCTGCTAGAATGATCCATGTGGCCAAACATTAAATTCTGCTGGGGTGAGGGGTTTCTTATGGCCCAATTGCCCATCTAGCCCCACTACTGGTGTTATCCACAGTGGCAATGGCAATGCTACTATCAAGAAACCTACCCCAAGTGATCTACATAAGCATATGCTTGATTGTCCATTTTTCCAGGCTCTTCTAGAACGATCCACCAAGCCAGACATTAAGTTCTGCAGGGGTGGGAGGCTTCTTATGGCCTCCCGCCCCTTTATTTACCCCTGCAGCTGCCCCTGTAGTCACCCCTGTGGCCATCCCTACACCACCACTGTCTGTGCTATCCACAGCAGCACTGGCTCTCCTATTACCAGAGTATCCGGCTGCACTGATCCCCTCCTTAGTAACAGTCTCTGAGAGTCCACCGGGCACAGTGAGGGTTGGGCTGCTTTGGCGTCGTCCACCAGGGACACAATGTGTTTCTGGGAGGGGGCGGTAGAAAGGTCCGAAGCCGAAGAGGCGCCTGGGCTCGGGCTGCACAACAACACATCCAGTAGGCATCTCATGTCTGTAGATGGATAAGATGAAGAAAGTTGATTAGGTTGAGTTATAGTACAGGGGGGAAAAAATTCTTACAAATGAAAGAAATTCTCTTTTGCACCACATGCTGTGGTCAGTTGGCTTCAAGAAAACCTATGTAATATGCATAATATTCATACCAAGAGGTTATTTCAGTTTGGTTCCATATTTTTATTTGGATTGTTGTAAATTCAGGTGTGTTTGTGTGCTTGATGACATATTATACAACTCACTCCAAAATCCTAGATTGTGGTTCAGTGGTAGAGCAGTGGTCTCGTAACCGGGTTCGAAACCAAGTTGATGCGCCAATGCCCTTTGGTAAGGTATTAATCCTCTTTACCAAGTCCTTCGGAGGGAACTTAAAGCCGTCGGTCCCCTGGTTGCTTACTAACAAGCATACACATATGCTTTCTTAGCAGTCAGGTAAAATAACCAACCATTTAACCAACCAAATGAATGGTTGAGCAGTCACGTGTGATTAATTTTTAAAATCTATCGCATATTTTTTTTTCACTAGAAAGTGTGCAATAGTTTACAGTCCTATCTAACAATTTTCAAGTACACGGAGAGTGACTGACATAATATACTACATTGTATTTGTGAAGTCAGCAAAGTGGTTTAGCACGTGTAGAGGTGTGCTTATACTCTGTGTGCAGGCTAGCTAGACTAAGCCTAAATTTGTGCTTTACTTGTCACTGATAATGGTATGGACCAATCTTAAGCTGTTTAATACTGAATTCTTATTCTCACAGATTTAATGCAGGGGCCATCTGATTCCAGCAACCAACAGGTTTCCTTAAAATGCAAGTTCATCACCAATTCTTGCACAAATAACCTGTAATTGCAATATGGCAGCAGTGCATATGAACAGTTGTATCATTTGAATGTGTCATGGACAGACACTCTATACCCACATGCTTGTTCATGCGAGGCCAAAGGTTTGAGGATAAGTAGCACACAGTGAACCAATACCATGATGACATATGCTGGCCATCCATGTTCTGGGCCCCATTGCACAAAACTTACCATCAATGATAACTCTGCCATCAATGCTAACTACCATGTTTACACTGCCTATCAAATTCAAGGTTTCCACGGATTCATGGAAGTTACCACTGACAACAGCAAAGTTACCATAAATGGTAAGTTTTATGCAACTGTTCCCAGTTCATGTGAGCCCCAGGGTTCATTCACATCTACATGTACATAAACTGTAGGTAGTGCATACATGTACATGTACATGTATATATTTACATTTTTAAGAACACACCCACTTCATGGGCTGGCTCACGTGAGCCCCAGGGTCTGGGGTCAAGTCCAAAGAGCATGCAATGAAGCAACTCTGATGATGAGGAGATAAATGTACAGTATGCAGGTACACTGTTGTGTTTGTTTTGCTTGAGTGATCTAGCATGACAATGTACTGTGTGGCATCTAATATTAAGCACCTAATCAATTCTATCCCCAAATATCTTGCAAACAAGAACTATAACAACAACAACACTCTTTCATCTTTTTTATTTATTATCATGAAAATGCTTGTTACATGCTTCCTTTTCCTTTATTGAGAATAGTTCTTGTAAATGGGGTCTCCTACATGTACTATGAAATACAAATCTACACTTTCTGGCCCACAATAGGCACTCCTTATTCACGTGCTGGTTCACGTGAGCCCCAGGGTTCAAGGTCAATGGGCAAGCATATACAGGCATACTGTATTTTGTTCAAGTGCATGGGTATCCCACTGAAAAGATGTGTATTTAAGTACACCTGAGGATGACTTTATGATACAAGGGGAGACATACATGTATGCAATATGAATTTACAATTAAATATCTGGTTGATGGGTGCTACATGTATATACCATACTTAGGGTATGACAAAGACTGATGAAAAAAGTTTTGATGTGAAAAATTAAAAAAAAAAAAAATGTATTTAATAGTTGTTGTTTTTAAACTTCTTAAATCTTTTGCACAGCTCCCTTTTCATTCTCTTTCTCCTTTCTCTTTACTGGTACCTAAAATGTAAGAGCACTATAATTAGTGGTGGTAGTGCTAGTCCAGTTGTTGAGGAGCACTGGAATCACCGAGGATACCACAAAACAACCAATATGTCGCAATGGGAGCTTTAGAGTAGACAGCTATTGAGAGCTTGGGGTTGAAAAGTTGATTTAAAGTTTTTCTAATTGCTGATAGTTCAAGGGGAGAAGCATATCTCCTCTGAAACTATTCCAAGTTTGAGCCTAATCTGATAATCCCTTCCTAGTCAATACTAAAGAATTTTCATTCAACCTTTATGGTGAGACAAACAAAAGGACACCAGTATGACACTCCTGAATGATCACTCCTCTTTACCGGGTACATCCTGCTTTCTCTATTATTCTGGTATTAAGCCTCTCTGTCTAAGCACCATTCATTCTCTCATTTCAAAGGGTTTGCATGGTTTTAACAAAGCAAGTTATACATCATTCAAAAGCTTAGAGTCCAAGCTTTCAAACTATGTTAGAATCTGTGTCAAATTTCCGACTTATTGGTCACTTTGTGGTGGAGGGTCACAAATGAAATTATCTTAATAATGAAGTTTTTTTCTTTTTAAAAATTCTTTTCACTTTCTTTTTACATTTTCATGAATATTTTCTCTTTTCTTTTCCTTTCTCTTACAAAGTCCTTTTCCATTTGAAGGGGGCACGTTTCCCCTGTAACTATGCCACATACAACATAATCCGAAGTGTAAAGGTGTGTTCAGATATGATGCGACTTTGTGCCACCACCTATGCTAATGAACCTGCATTAACGCATTAACTCTCAAATAAGAAAGAATTTTGTCAAAACTTGCGCAAACAATCTCATGACAACAATTTTTGTGCTAACTTTTCAGGAAATTTGATTGGTGCGCATTTTTTTACAGCCAGGTAACAAACCAAATAGTGTCCTGCCTCGGCAACATTTTTTGTCGTCCCATACCCCATAGACCTCTACACAAAACATGTTGTGGCACAATGCGGTGGCACAAAGTCACATCATATCTGAATGCACATTACAGAAATAAAATATTAACTTTACCTTCCTGGTGCATGTATTTGAGGAATAGGTGCAGTACTCGGATGAACGATCCCTGTGCTAGGTATCCCTATTGAGGGGGGCATCTCAGCTGATGAGGGTGGACCAGAGAGAGAGGATGCTCTTTTGTGGCTTTTCTGATCAGGTGGAGGACCAAGTTTTGTTGCTGCTGTGAATGATTGCAAGAATTCCTGAGGCACGTATCGAGATTCGCCTATAGTGAATCAAAAGTAGATCAAGGCAAAATATATTCATGTACTTCAAGCAATATGGAGGGGAAAAAAAAATCAAGATTTTCAACAACGGTTAAAATAGATTGTAACCAGAACAGCTGACGTGTTCTCCTAAAACTCAAGTTGCTGATTTAATTTCCATGAGGGCCTAAAAACGAAATAAAAGTCAAAACACACTCTATTCAAGTTAGATGACAAAATTGCTCAAAATTCACCAAAAAACCCCCAACTTATTAGTTCAGTTCATTGTAGGCCTAAAAGTCTAAGTTTTCTTTTGAGCCTGAACACTGCCTGACTGACCTAAACCAGATGAGAACAGAACAAAATACTGGCCATTCAGTTCTTTTTTTCTGATTGGACTCCCTTTCAGTATGTTTAGTATGACTGGAGAATAAACTGTATATCACATTCTTATTGGGAATCATTTTTATCTACATCAGATCTAATACCTTTCACAAATGTTATGTACATTTGTGAAAGGTACATTTTTTTGGCTGTGATTGATCTCTGCACTGTAATAAACTGTTCTGGAAGTCTTGCCACATACCATGCTCCTTCTTGACAGAAACAGACGAGACAGCCTCAGAGAGAGTGAACGGGGCTCCCTTGGATGCGGATGTTGCCCCAAGCTTTGGTGCACCTGCTGCAACTCCTGCATCTGGCATGGGGCCGGAACCCTCTACAGGACCACTGCTAGTTGTTCCCATCGCTATGACACGCCCATCTTCAACCGTGACAGATGGAGTGGTGGTAGCATTGGAAGAAGACGATGCCGACTGGAAGAGATTACTGGTATGGCTACCGTTATCCTTGTCAGTTTCCAAGAGTAACCTAGGCATTATTAGTCAGATGCTTCAAATTTTAATATCAAAAATGTACTTTATGATTGCAGGGCCCTCAGGAGCTATCCTGGGTAAACGAGACAAATCATTATCATTATTACTTGAAAAGATACATTTCCTCAAATAATATGAGTTCAAAAGTATTTACACCATGTCCTCCAGTTTAAACAACTTTTATTTAATAATAATAAACATAAGCACATGTAAAATCAAACATTCATTACTTGTATTATCAATGCAACTGTGTAAAATGACAGGAAATTTTCTTCTAGGTCATGATTGTTAACAGGGCAGGCTACATCTCTGGTTCAATCATACATGTATGTCATTATTGGAATACAATGCACAAAACAGCATGCACATGAAATGGCACTGCAAACACTTCAAGCAAATTTGTGAATTATTCTGTGAAGTTGGTGGTGGTAAAGTGGGGGAAAGCAGGGGGAGGGGGTATTCTGTATGTACATAGAGTTTGGCAAAATTACAAATTATACTAGATTTCTGAACACTTTGCAAATCCACTGCAATATACTGGAATTCACATGCAAAATAAATATAAAAATATTAGAAACATATGAAAAAGAAAAATCAATACCACAAATATAAAAAATCATTTAAACAGAAGACTTAAAGGTTATGTGTACAGTTTTGGTAGGCCCTCAAAACTATTTCTCATATTTATTTTCTTTTTACTGGTCAGTAGCAAGGTACGAGCAGAAGTTGAATAATAAAGGTGGAAAATATTTTGATGTTGGGTCAGCAACGTAACAGTGTCTGCACACGTGTAGCACTAATGAGAGTTCAGTTTATGATATAAAGTGTGACGAAGCACTGTGATCATTGTGCTTCGAGTGGTTTGCGGTCCTAGTGTAGGCCAGAATGTAGCCATTGTACTGTGCTCATTTCAGATTTTTACACTGAAATTCAACAGAAATCATGAATGGAATATCACATGATCTCACATGCTATCTTTTTATGCCGGGTGCACAATACGAGACTACATGTACATAGTCAGTTTCATCCAATTTTTCTTGGCGCTACCAAAAATGTAAATGAGCTTTAAACTACTCAACAGGCACAAAATGACAAAAACCGTATTTGGGCAATTCCATGGTAAGGGTGTAATTCCGCAATCCGTTACCAACATTTTTGGACTTTCTGTGCCTCTTTTGTACTCTGCCTCCCTTCTCACCATTTAATACTCTGTAAATGTGCCCATTCTTTCATGTGAGCTCTTTCATTCGAACAATTTTATTCTTACATTCATGATATTGTGGTATAACACCTATGTAACGGAATTACCAGAAAAAAAAAGCGCCAATTTTAAACTTCAAACGTGTCTTTTATTCAAACATGCATTATACCAATACAGAGTATTAGATCATGGAATTCTTTATTGTTTCAGCTTTTTTTTATTCAAAGATTTGACTATTCAGGGCTATCAAAGTGATTGTTTTCACTATAAATGTGAAGTAAGGTGACTGTTTTTCCGACATGTAATTGCCCATTTTCAAAAGTCTTATCATTTCACATGCTGGTTTTAGTAGAGAAGAATGGATAAAAAGTGACTTGATGTCAGAGTGATTGAATAATTCTCAAATTTTCACCTGTACTTGCGTGGGTGGTTATCATAGATTTTGCTGGAATCAAAGACAAGCTGAAGATTGTGGGAAGAGCTGGGAGGGGTTAGGGGTCTGGTGTCCAGCCCATCCTCATAACGCCCTGGTTTGGATGCCACCTTTGTCGTCACACCCATGGGTAATGTCAGGCCGGGAGCAGCTGACCTTGGTATAGCAGCAGAGCTGGGGGGCAGGGCACCAGCTGCTATGGGAATCGGCGGCACAACTTCTGCTGAGGGGACATTTAGGTCATCCATCATGTCCTTTGTCCATCAACTAAAGGCTCAGTTTATACAGGGAGACACATCGTAAGTGCATGGGAGCCGAATGTAACCCCACTCACACCGAAGAAAATTCCTTTCTACGTAATGAAATACAAATAAAAGAACATGTACATGTACAACATGGTCACAACACAAGGATTCTAGGACATGCAACAGATTAATGTATTCAGATACAGAAACATGGATTCTTGTGGCAATGATATGTACATGACAGAGGCCATTCATATACAGTACACTGTACATGTATATCATGTAGTGGACTAATATGTACAGTATTTTTTAAAATTAAAAAAAAAAAATCATTTCAATAGCATCAACATCTTATTTGCCTAAAGTTTTTATTTGCTGGTTTGAGCACTGAGAGACTTGCACATGTTCTTGTGGAGAAACATGGTAAATGTGCATTTGTTTTCTGAACTAATATCTCCCTGCCATCTCAGATAAACTGAATATCACATGGCTCTATTAATCATGCAGTAACTAAAGATCTGGCCATGCATTCTCTGAACTAGGCCAAATTAGTTACAATGTGTATAGGTGGATTTGTTACATTTGCACAACAGTTTTACACCCATTTTGTAAATTTTTCAAGAAGTACTTCACCTACACGTGTATAATTAGTCAAATTTGATATCTAATTAAAGCTTGCAGGAAGGTCAGCAAGTAGCATACATGTACATGTGAAGTATTAAGTATACCACGATTTGTTCTAATGTTTATTCACATTGTACTAATTAACATCTGATTAACAAACTATACAGTACATGACAGAGGATGATCAGGAGCAAAATCACCAGATGTCATTACGAGAAGTTGTATTCTATTCAAACAATATTTATCATGTCTAATTTCCATTTAAACAACTTGTGAATGATACTATTAACTTTGCCTTCAAGTTGCAATTTTAGGCCTCATTAGTTCTGACTAATCAACAGCTATCGCAGCGGTACACAAGTTTTCATCTTCATTAACCATCATGTATGTCATTTAAGTTAAGTTAAATTAATTGTAAACAGAAAATTATCTGACATTCAATGATTGAGTTTGATTGTTAAAACAACTAATTAAGAATTCATCAATTACTTAACCTTATTAGTGCAAAGGGTATGTGGAACAAGCAGTACCCTTTAACATGATAGACCTGCAATACCACAGAATGAATCAGGGTTCTTTTCGTAACTTTGACCAGTACATACATGTACATGTATGTGTGCAGCCTATCTTTAGAGCTACAATGTACATGTATATCTGGATAAGATTTGATATACCATTAATAATCAGTTATTAATGACTTTACATCAACTTATAAATGATGAATTCTGTATTCAAAACAAGAGTACACTGCTTGTATACTATATCTACACTTGCTATAAATTATATCTGCAGCAGGTCCTGACTCCAGCCATGGTGTAATGATCTGACATCACTTGTTTGTACCAGACAATACATTCATCACATTCTTTGCTTTAATTACGAAATTTTTAATTAGCATGAAGGGTAACTGACTGAAGGGTCATCACCGATACCTCCAAATACATGTAAGATGAAAGTTTTGGTGTATGAAAATTACTCATGAAAAGCCTTGTGCAAAATTTTAAAATGTCAAAATTAGCTGCATAGGGTACATTAAACTGTTTTCTCATTTTATCAAAATTTCAAAATATTTTGTATGCTTCTTTTTTAAAATTTCACTTTCCATAATTCTCTAGAATCCCCTATATTATTTTTAGTGCATTTTTCTTTAATCCTCTGTTAATTCCCTTCAAGAAAATACTTCAATAATTATGTTCGTTGAAGTATCTGAAAATAATAGGTGTTTTACCGGTAGTGACAAGATGAATGATTTTTTATTTTTATTATTTTTTCTCAAACACCTGTTACACAAAACTGGCCCAGTTCAAATACCTGGTCATTTAAAGGGGATAGAAAATGAGAAATCATGGGGAAAGGCAGGGTGATCTCGGATGAGAGAGGGGGAATGCAGTCGGCCGCTCGGGTTTCAAGAAAAGGGATAATCCATTCTAAACAACTGTGATTTATTGCCGTACGTGTTTCAAATTTCGCACAATGAAAAAGCTAATAAACAGCTAGTCATATGGAAAAACAATCACATGGCCAGCTCCCTGGGAGAGCCTACGGGGTGTTACGTAATCCGAGGCGAAGGCCTGTCGGGGAAAGGCAATGAAATTTAATGGCTAGACTAACAAACCAGAATTAAACTATATTTTGTATTTTGAAATGTTGGAGCATTATACAAGAAGTTTCTTCGAGTGAACACGATGAGACCCGTTAAGCGTCTAAACACTAGAGTTGTTGAGAAATGTGAGAACCCGAAGTGTATGACTAGATTGAGTTCGGTAAACTTCGTGCTGTCCGAACTGTTATCGCATTAGTCTGACGGGCTCGCATAACGGACGGATTATAGTGTACAAGTAAACAAGCCTTTTGCAAATTCGTTTTCCCCATGATTTCCCATTTGTTGGCCTCGTTAATGTATGTTTACGAATGACATGCTACATAACTATGCAAATTTACTCGGGTTACTTTACACACAAAGCTTTATAAGCAAACATTAAATGACACCACCATGCTCTACATGTACATGAAATACGAGTATCTGGGTCATGCCTACACAGAACCACACATTCCCTTGTACAGCCATGCATAGAAAAATATATCATTCTGTAAAAAAATGATCTTAGCTTTACTGCCACATTATCAATATTTATCATTTATCAAAGAGTTTTTAGGAGGTTCCATTTATCACCAATCACCTGAAAGTTCTTGCCTTATTCATGAATAAACAAAATTTAAGATAGTAATCTTCATTTTATGCTCTGCTCTAATCTTTCATTGCATGCACAGAGTGTAGCTGATATGTGGCCAGTGAGAACTGTCATGATAGCACGAGATCTAACAGAGCATCCTGAAATCTGAAAAACTTTTAGTTTTCAGTTAGACTACTGCCTACCAAAATCATGGCATTTTCTTGAATTTAGTGCACGCACAGCAAACTGCAGTCGGTTACTTCAACATTTCACCTATTTGTGTGACTACCATAATGCACAAGATTTTACAGAGGGTGCAAAAGGAATTAGACAATTTCAAGTATTTATTCAAACTATAGTTATTTGGTGTCCAGAAACTATTGAACAAAGCTAACATGGATTTGTAAATGTATGCGCTTAGACTAGAGTCAACTTGTAAGTTGGGGCATCTTCAATGCATCTAATGCAATCCCAGATGCAGATCTGTGTGCTCACAAATCAAGACTTTTTTACATGGAAAAACAGATGTCACATGTCTATCTTTGGCTTAGACGTTGCACTCTCATACATATCGGTAAACGAGAGTGCAATGCTGTACCGCTCTTCGCCTGTGGCCGAGACCAGTGGGTGTAACTAGGACCTAGGTCTACTCCCGATGTCATATCATAATTCATATCATATGACATAGACCTATATACTAGTTTTACATATCTAGAGCAGAGAGGGTCTATCAATTATTATTATACATTAACTGCAAATTGAGTAAATATCGAGCACAGCACAGACAAGACGTACATGTAAGGCACACCAATAAAAGAGCAGTGCCATGCCAGTGCCAGGGCAGTGGACTGTCTGTATTGATGAGGTGAGCTCACTGAGCTGATGAGCGAGACACCCAAACAGAGGCACAGCCGTGTGCCAATCCCCAGGCTCAGGCGAGCTGGCTACTCCAGCTCCAGACCCGTCAGACGTCCCTCCCAATCCCGCTCCCAATCTCTCCAGGCACTGCAAACAGCTTGCAAGTATCACTGCAGTACACATCAAATTACACAGTAAATGGCGCATATTAACTAGGAAGACAAGCCCAGCTGGAAAATATAAAACTAACTTACACATTTAACTCAGTAAATCTCTAAGAAGTCAGTGAAGAAATGAGCAAAACCGCTGCCCAAAGTTGATGGTTTCGGCAAAAATAGTTTTATGTTGAGCGCCACCTACGACTGATGAACAGAAAGAGTTCAAATTTGTGCAGCTGCACTGCACCATAATTTCTCTGACCCCCTAAGTTGATAACCCTCCTCCTCCTCCTCCTCCTCCTCCTCCTCTTCCTTCTCCTCCTCTTCTTATCCTGGGCTCATTTTTTTTTGCTGTGATCTGCAAGTATTACACATGAAATTGATAACATGAGTTCTGTGAGAGCCAAAAGAAAATAGGCCCCTTGTATTTTTCGGATCGGTGGGGGTCGGGGGGGGGGGGGGGGGTCGGGGAGGGAGCCGTTGGTGTACCGGGCCACAGTTCCTCATAATCTGGGTGCATACTAATCATACTAATCAAATCAAATCAAATCAGACTTCATTGACACAGAATCTACAACTCGGGGTCATCATCAATGTAATTTTTTTATAAATGATTATTGTTGAAGAGGTCGAGCCCAAAAGGCAAAAGTGTTATGTAGATAATACATAATCCATACAATACGTGTCCCTCCTACCATACTATTTTCATACAAAATAGCAGAAAAATCTAATTCATTAAGTTTCGTCTCGCTTAATCTTTCATTAGGCTATGAGGCTATATCATGATCCAACGGAGGGCAGCCAGATACACCTTCAATCGTTACCGCAACACATCAAGTGTATCAACAATGCTGCAAGAGTTGGGATGGACATCATTCCAAATGGCAGCGACGAGAACACCTTCGACTTATGATGTTTTACAAGATCCATAACCAACTTGTCCCATTCAATTGTGAGACATTCATCACTAAATCTACCAGATCATCAAGAGCTGTGCACACACTTGTACCGCAATCCAGGACCACCAAAACTCCTTCTTCCCTAAAACAGTGAAGGTATGGAATACTCTCTCAGCAAGTGTTGTGTCACCACCTTCAGTCGAAGCCTTTCGTCTTCATGTGACGAGAGGCAACGGCAGCTAGATCCAAGGCGGTTTTCACTTGCACCCGGCCTGTAAATAATTAGCACTTGCACCCTATACTCCTATGACACACATTGCCAGGGGCGTCGCTAGAGAGAGAGAGAGGGGGGGGGGGGGGTGTGGCGGTGTGTGACACCCCCCCCCCCCCATTCAAAATGCTTGTCGGCAAATTCGCGATCGCTGTTGGCAAGGAGAGAGAGAGAGAGAGAGAGAGAGAGAGAGAGAGAGAGAGAAGAGGGAAGAGGAAGGAGGGGAAAAAGAAAAGAGAAGTAAAGTGCCCAAATAGAGTCATATTCGGTTTATTTGCTTGTGTATTTTGATGACGAAATAACACTGGTACCACGAAAGAGAGTGTATATTTTTCCTCGCTGCGCTCGCTCGTTGTTTAGATACAGGATGTTTTGGGAAAGCAAGCACATTCGGCAAGTGGGGTGACCAAATATATCTTTAGGCCTATCATGTATTTTGATGAAGAATTATCACTTCTACCATAAAAAAAATGTATATTATATTCTTCCTCGCTCGCTGCGCTCGCTGGTATGATATTTATATACAAGATGGTTTGGGAAAAAAAATATTTAGATACAGGATGTTTTCGAAAAGCAAACACATTCGGCAAGTGGGGTGACCAATCTTTAGGCCTATCATGTATTTTGATGAAGAATTATCACTTCTACCATAAAAAAATATATATTATATTCTTCCTCGCTCGCTGCGCTCGCTGGTATGATATTTATATACAAGATGGTTTGGGAAAAAAATATTTAGATACAGGATGTTTTCGAAAAGCAAACACATTCGGCAAGTGAGTTGACCAAATATATAATTTTCGGAAAGCACAACACATTCGATCTCTTTGTATGTTTTGTATTGTATGTCCTGCCTCGGCAGTAATGCGCTATAAGAAAGGACTTGTCGGATGTTTTATCCGACAAAGTCTGTTTTATCCGACAGTTGCCATAGTAACGATGCTTCTCAGCCAATCAAAATCAAGGAAAGATGTCAGATCTGACAGCTTGTCAGACGACAAATGTTGATGAAACGCCCCCCCGGACTACTCTTACTTTTCAGTTTTCACTGGGTTTGTAAATGATTGTATAACTGTTATATGTTATATGTTCCTTTATTGAAAATTGAATATGGATGCAAAAATACAAAATGAGAATATCTTTAGGCCCATCATGTTTTTGATGAAGAATTATCCATTTTACCATGAAAAAGAGAATAGATATTTTTCCGCGCTCGCTCTTATGATATTTAGATACAGGATGGTCTTTGAAAGCGAATAAATTAGGCAAGAGAGGTGACCAGATATATAATTTAGATATCTTATAAGCCCGTCGTATATTTTGATGAAGAATTATCACTTCTACCATAAACAAGAGTATAATTATATATTTTTTTCCTCGCTCGCTGCGCCAGCTCGTATTATATTTAGATACAAGATGGTTTGGGATAGCAAACGAATTCGGCCAGCGAGGTGACCAATATTTGATATCTCATATCCATCGTGTATTTTGATGAAGAATTATCAATTCTATTGTGAAAAAGAGTATATATTTTTTTCCTCGCTCGCTGCGCTCCCTCGTATAGATTTAGGATGGTCTTTAATAGCGAATGAATTAGGCAAGAGAGGTGACAAAATATATAATTTAGATATCTTATAGGTCCATAGTGTATTATGATGAAGAATTATCACTTCTACCACGATAAGCAGTATCTATATTCTTCCTCGCTCGCTGCGCTCGCTCGTATAATATTTATATATACAAGATGGTTGGGGAAAGCAATAGACAGAGAGAATTCGGCAAGCGACTTGACCAAATATACACGTATGATTTAGAAATCTTATATAGGTCCGTCGTGTATTTTGATGAAGAATTATTACTTTTACCATGAAAAAGAACTATATATATTCTTTTTTCTCGCTCGCTGTTCTCGCTGATATGATATTTAGATACAAGATGGTTTGGGAAAGCAAACGAATTCGGCAATAGACAGAGAGAATTCGGCAAGCGACTTGACCAAAACATGTATAATTTAGATATCTTATAGGCTAATCTTATATTTTGATAAAGAATCATCCCTTCTACCATGAAAAAGAGAATAAAGGCCTATACTTTTCCTTCCTCGCTGCGCTCGCTCGTATAATATTTAGATACAGGATGGTTTGGGAAAGCGAATGAATTCTGCAAGCAAAGTGACCAAATATATAATTTAGATATCGTATGCCCATCAGGTATTTTGATGAAGAATTATCACTTCTAAAATGACAAGGAATATATTTTTTCCTGGCTCGTGCACTCGCTCATAATTATAAAAGTCACCAAATCTGGTTGAAATCGACTGAAATGTGTAGGAAAGACGAAGGAAAATATGATAGAGGCACACAAATGAACATGCCTAGTGGGCTTTATACGGTTGAGTTTATAGACGTTGGTCGTCGGTAATCGGTGGCATTGTTTGTCGGCAATCAGTGGCCTCTACACCCCTCCCCCCCTAAACGCACACACTGAAAAAGGTCTAGCGACGCCCCTGCACATTGCCTAAGTTGTACAAGAATCTTCAGGATTGAAGGAGGCAGAATACTACCAAGAGGAAGAAGAAGAATATTGCTACTATGAGTTACACATCCAGATTGTACTACTAGTATCATTGTCTTTGTTATTGCATTATTGAAAATATTTTTTTCACATTCACTTACAGTATATGAGGGTAATTACGTTGTTACGTTGTGTATTTAATCTCCACCCCGAGCAATTTTGCAATTTGTTCGATTTTAGTTTTAATATACATAACTATTCTACAAGGTCTTTGAGAAACATTCATATACCAAGACATAGAACTGTCAACATAACATTCGTTATTCCGGATAAGATTCGTTATTCCGATCCCAAGCTTTGGAACAATTTAAGTGATGTGCCCTTCCCTATCGACAATCAAGGGCTCTGTCGACACTCACTCGGTCTTTAAAGCCAGAGCGAACTGGCACCCTTGTATGGGATTTTGAAATAGCGCCTCTCAATCCTAAACTACTGATTTTATCCCCTTTTTGCTCCCAGCATGCTCTATTCTGATCAATGAGAGCTTTATTTTTTAGTAACATCTGTTAAAATGTATTTGTATTCATACTAAGGAAATTCACGAGAAGCCACAAAGGATATAATGTTTCTAAGAGTCTCTGGTTTTGAGTATAGCCGTAAGTTGGTGCTGTTGTAATTACATCATAATAAGGGTCAGTTCATGCAGTATAATTTGTAGCACATACATGTATTGCTATAGGTGTATGACACACTGTGTGTGTATTATTCGATTTCTGCTTTTCATCTTCTTTAGCCCTTCTCTCTCTCTCTCTCTCTCTCTCTCTCTCTTACTCTCTCTTTCCCTTTTTGTATTTATTGTGTTAGTTTGTTATGTTCAGGCGTATCCATCACAAGCTTTTTGTTTTTCGGGACTTAACGCCCTTCCTTGTTTATCATATCATATCGTACCTCAATTAGTTATGTATGGTTATTATGTATTTATATTCTGAATACTTTGTAAAATGCTTAAAAGTAATTGGGAGGAAATAAATGTTGTTTTGAATTGAATTGAATTTATATTATGGAATAACATATTTGTTTCCTTTTTTGGTCACACGACATTAATTTGCTCCGTGCGACAAGTGCTCCTGTCTTAATTTCTCTGAAGATACAGGGTTAGGACTAAAGTAATGTTGTGAAAGAGGTTTTGGTTCAGAATAGTGTGAGGATAAGGATTAGACTTAGTGCTATATAGGTTTGGGATTAAGTTTTATGTTTGGCTTATAACGTGCAGATTTTCAAGTGGAGTTGTCGCCGGAGCATCATGCCAAGGAATCTTCTTTTCGGGCGGCACATATTATATGAAATGCAATTCGGCTTCCACTTCATCATAAGAAAGGGTATAAAGCAGCAATAATGCAAGAAATAGTATACAGCTATTATTATCCACCACAAACACCATCGTGCTCCTGCGCCTACTCCTCCTCCTAGCCTCCCTTGCTCATCCTCCTCCTCTTCCATCTCCAGACTTTTTAAGGACCTTCACCACAGCCGAAAAAAAAAAGAAGAAGAAGAAGAATAAGAAGAAGAGGAAGAAGGAGGAGAAGAAGAAATAATAAAAAGAGAAAAAATTTAAAAAGGGACGAGAAAACGATCATTTAAACACATCTCTTTCACAAAACCATTGCTTCGCTCTGTTTCAAATTTCGAATTGCAGAAATCAGTCTATCTAAACGTGCAGATGCTCTATATTTATAATGTTATATCATCAAGAAAGAGGATCGAAGAAGTAGGGTTCGATATGCGGTCATGGAGGGGTCTGTCCACTTTCATTTCATTTCTTAATTCCACATTAAAAATCAGAAAATTATACAAACAATACAAAGCAAATCACGGATTCGGACACATAAAACAATAAAACCTATAAGAATCTACATCGATATACCGTATACAAGAAAAGGAAAAAAAAAAAAAAAAGAAGAAGAAGAACATAATGTGGACGGGGCTAGAAAAAGTAAAGCTTGTCTAGTCTACCCCGTTCACTTGACTGAAGGACCAAGAGACCGAAGGCCCACAAGACCGCACGGACAAACCTAACCGAATTTGACCCCCCCCCCTCAGATTAAATTTTTGTGTTTGTTTCTCTGCATGCATGCCTCCATGTAAATTTATGTCAGTGTCCCCAACTCTCCCATGGGCCTCAACCATCATGGAGGGGGGAATACTGTTGGCATCATGGGAACAAAAAGACAAAGCCTATAAGCGGAAATCTTTTTGGAAGAAAAATCTTTTTGGAAAATTTCCGATACCTCCGCCCCTCCCCGGCGCCCCCCTAAAAAAATCAAAATCAACTAAAAAAAAATCAACCAAACAAACAAAAGCAACAAAACAAAACAAAATGCTTCCCGGACGACCCGCTTTTAAAAGCAATGTTTAAAAATCATGAAGGGGGGGGGGGGGGAGAGTACCAGGTTTCCGCCTATGGCTGGAAAAAAAATACCTGAGAGAAAAAACTGGAGGTATATGGGGACTTGGGATTTACTACACGAAGGAGGATAACCGGATGAAAAGGGGGGGGGGGGGGATGTGAGAGGGATTCTACACGCATAATGAAAAACTGTCTGCCTTAATTCCTTTCTTTCACATTTTCCATCTCCAGGCTTCAGACTTTCTCTTTTCTCCCTTTCGCATGCATTTTCAATGATTCGAAGGGGATCATGGACAGGGGCGGGGGTGGACGCGGAAAGGGTCGGAAATTTAATTTCATTTCCCACTCCTTTTCTCTGATTGAAATATCGTTTTGTTATGTGATCCACATGAGGTTTTCTCTCTATGACCTTTCCTTTCTGGTTTAAAAAGATGAAAGAAATTAAGGGACACTAACCTTTTCTACATACTCCATAACTGCCGAAACTGAGGGGGGGGGGGGGTACATTCGGTGCTCCACCTGAACTTAAACTTGGCCGCGCCCCTTGTTCCTTCTGAAAAGTGCCACTGTTCCATTTTTACTACTAACAGTAACCATTTTCTTTCTAATAAGCTATATCTCTGCTTCTGATATAAGGA
Organism: Echinometra lucunter; assembly: GCA_029962745.1. Taxonomy (NCBI): domain Eukaryota; kingdom Metazoa; phylum Echinodermata; class Echinoidea; order Camarodonta; family Echinometridae; genus Echinometra; species Echinometra lucunter. Next base: position 10,890,877 of record CM057159.1, on the reverse strand, counting down.
CCCCAGTCTCTTTTAGCAGTGTTTTCTGTTGAATACATTCTTTAAAAGTCTGATAATTATCCTGTTTTCATCCTTCGAAATGTTTCCATGATTTTAAATGTCCATCAAAAAAAAATAATAATAATGGAGAAAAAAAAAGCACTCTTTTTTCTTCTTCCAAAATTTCAAACCTAATTCCCTTTACCTAATCTATTGTGATGAAATGTCACTTTAAGGAAAAAGCCCTCTTGCGGGAGCAGGGATACAGTCGAAATTCTCCTCAGTTTAACCACTGCACTCCCAGACGACTAGTACCCATACTCAATTTCCTGGCTAATAGTGTCCAGGAGTGAAATGGACTTAAACCGCCTCTTTTTAAATGACCAACAATTCTCAGACAAAGGCAGCTTGTGCAAACTGGCACTAACCCTTCCAATACCACACTGCCCTACTCCCAGCTCCACTCCAGTAGATAAGGTAGAGTTAGAGAGAGGTTGACTTAAGCAAGTCATTATACTTCAAGAAGCTTTTAAACAATGGAGGCTGTTGATTAAGGTCAGATATAATTACCCAGGCAGGGCTATTTCCAGCCTGGTTGTAGAGAAGAGATATTGGTTGAACCTGTTCAGTACAGCTCTCCATGGGTAAAATAATCCTAGTTAGTGCACATTGGTTAATGAGTAGAAGTAATGCTTTTATAACTCTCCCAGAATGCATGCTTGACTGGTATGGTAGGGCTCGCTCGGAAACTATAAAAAGGGCAAGATTTTGGGGGAGAGTTCAGATCAGATCTGATCAGATCTGATTCGAGGCAGACTCGAGCAGAGCAATTTCTAGTACCGAGCATCCAAATTCTAAGACTGGGAAGCCAGGCATCATAATTAGGTAAAATACATGTAAAGAAAACCCCTTTGGGTTTGGGGGGAGGGGGGAGGCAGACAGGAAGGGATTTAGTACACGGCACCGGGCGCAAGTTTACAGTCCCCAATAGCCCCGTGTTATCCCTTTGGTTAGGATTGTTTGCTAAAAGGCCTTAGTCATTAGGTGTAGTTAGGAACAAAGAGCCTCGACATACAAAACATGCTGGGCGCCAAGCCTAAGCCAAGTTCGCATTAAGGGAAGGGAGATAGGAGGCAGCTTAATTATAATGCAGGGCATAACTGGTATACAGAGTAAAGCTCGTTACAGTTTCCCCTTTGTCTCAGACCCGTCCCACTCCCCTGTCCGTTATGTTTGCTTGATTGGCCGCCCCAGAGTGTTGTATCAGGAAGGGATTATGCCTTTATGCAAGCCAATTGATAAGTAGATGGAAATATGGGACCGTTATATACTGTTATGGGTCAAAGGTTACATAGTCCAAAACATTAGAGATGTCTGCACCTATCCAAACTCCTATATACTTTTGTACATGTCTTTTAAATAGTACTGGGCCACTAGGAATAAGAGTTAGGCAAAATCAAGTGTGTAGCTTTTAGTAGCTTCACCCGTACAATATTGTTACAAGTTCGGTTGCACATTTATAAATTTATATTATGATATACAAGGAAGGTTGTGTAAAGTTATTAGGTAATAAAAGGGAGGCCTTAGAGCTCCAATAGAGTTGCACTGCAAGATATGCTCTCGGTATCGTCATTGTGGAGTGTCATACAGTTATATACCATTCACAAATCTCTGGCCCACTTTTGCTAAAAGATCGCTCGCTACCAAGAAAAGGAGAGAGGGAACGTGTGTGAATTATGGACAAACAAGTGAGAGAGTGAACGTCGGCACATCACTACCACCCCATACAACGCCCCTGTACCCCTTTTCCACTTCCCTCCACGCTAATTTCTCGCCACACTATAAGGACCCACCAAGACCCCGGTTCCTTCTCGTAAAGTATCATTTTTTTCTCGTACAATATTATTTTTTGTTTTAAATATTATTTGCCCGCTTTTTTGGGATCAGAAGTAAAAGAAGCGTTTGAAGTAGACAAAAGACCCCGTAAATATGCACCAAATTGCATTATTTCAAGCAAGAAATGCAAAAAGCTCCCTACTGTGGGAGGGGGGACCTCCCACATGTCAAAAAGTTTTGCCTGATTTGTTGCATCTGCGTAGATGAAGGTCACCAGAAAGACACTGCTCGCTGTGCGCGCTGGTCTAGTCAGACGCATGTATGTCTATGGTAGGTACAGTGCGCACGCAAGTATGTTCTCGATATGTGTGCGATGACAAACCAAAATAAGCACTTATATTAATCAAAAAGGCCAGAATTCCATACAACCAATAGGAAGGAAGAATAGATAGGTCCCACAACGGACTCGTACTCTTCTGTTAGATATTTCAACTGGTTCATTTCCGCCATAAGAAACACTTCTAACCAATCAACAAAGAACACCTTGTCACAGTGGTTCGACATCTTTCCCCATAGAAATACGTGTTATTTGGGGCTTCTTTATTTTCTGTGAAAACAAAAGAAGGGTGTTTACAAACCAAAAAGGCCGGAATTCTACATAAGATATGATTGAAATTGTATAGAAAGTATTTTAGAGGTCGATTCAATATTCAAATTTTTTTTCAACTGGTTCGATTCGTTGATAAATGTTAAAGATACAGGCAATTATATAAGTAGAAATTCAGTATTTTTGTAATTAATGTACACAGGTCTATGCAGAAGGTTTGGCACGCGCGCGCGTGGATAGACAGACTCACAAAATGCAACCAACTTTTTGGTATGACCCTCCCTCCTTCTCTCGCTAATGCCCCCCCCCCCCACTTCTCAGAACCGGTTGACGCCCTTGCACTCTTTGCAATTTCGAGTAGAGGTCTATAAGCTCAAAAATACCTTTTTTCAATTTCGAGTACAAGCTCATGAAAACAACCCCTTTTTTTTCGAAATCGCGAACATGCTCAAAAAAGACCCCCTTTTCTAAGCGAAATTTCGAACGATCATGCGTACACGAAGTCAATACATAATAGTGACAACACCGGGGTTTTAGCTGTCTCATACTTACAGAAGAAAATGAATTTCCCTCCTACAAGCCGAGCCCCACATAAATTCTCTGAACTTTGCTATAAAACAAGCCATTCTTGTAATCAAGGAACATCGTACTATTCGTAGTCCGTTTTACCTTGTCTGTTCCTCTCCATAAAAAGAATACTTTCGAATTTTTTAAAAATTCGGGAGTAATCTTATCAATTTGATGAAATACCAAATGATGAATTGGAGTAAGTAGTGACGCTATAAGTACATGCATAAGCATTAACCTAGAATACATATCTTAAAGAGTTTTTAAAACTCTTTAACAATTTAATTTTACCCATTAAGTTTAAGTCTCTTTTTCCACTCCATGAAAGAGATTTTTATAATTTAGCTCAGAATTTCCTTGTAGTTCATACTCTCTTTTACATGTACCACTGTACCATGTGCCCGCAGGTTAGGTTTTTTTTTCATTTTGTAAGGTCAATATATATATATATATATATATATACATGTATGTATATATATTATACTAGTATTTATGTTCTACTTTGTTTTGTTTTGTTTTGTTTTTCTGTTTAAAAGTTTACAACCTCAACGCGTTATCTTTGTTGATTTATGATTATATTCATGTTTATAGGCCTACATATATTATATATCAATTTGTGTTTATATATTCAATTTTGGAAAAAAGAGAAAGAAAAAGGATTTAAATTCATCATCTATAGCTAGAAATACTATTATTTATGTTTTACTTTGCTTCTGTTTATTTATTTTTTTCTGTTTAAAAGCTTAACGTTATGTTGATATATGATTATTTTCATGTTTTTTTTTTTTTTTATAGAACAGAATGTTGATAAATATCAATGATGTTCAATAAATAAAATTCAATTCAATTAAATTCATGTACGGTATATGTAAGCTAAAAAAACACCCCTCCTAATATTTTTAGAAATATATTTGGAATGATATTTTTATTCCCTGGGCCTGGTCCGGTTCATCTCCCCTCCACCACCCGTATGCTGCATGGCGCGGCGTTGAAGAGCAACGCACATGCTGCTGCGCTAGCTAGTTGCTTACATTACTGGAACTTCTGGAAACGTAACGTAGCTCAGCAGCGCTAGCGCAGGCCAATCCAAGCAGTCCATCCAATCCAACCCAAGCAGGCCACCAAAAGTTGGGTACATTTTACTGCTGGAGAAGTTAGGCAAGGAAGTTAGTCAAGTAGCCTAGTACAGCAAGCCTCTGTAACTAAGACCAGTCCTCAGTTGAAGTGAAGGCCGGTGTGTTGAAAATTTTGTAAGTAAATTTTGAATGTGACTTCTGTGCAGTCGTGTAGTATCATCGAAGGCAAAGCAGCGTGCCATGCCCCGAGCATGAGTGGGGCCAGGTCCGCGACTGGACGGCCAGGCGCAGGGTTCTTGTGCTCGAGTCACACAGTCACACAGGCAGTGCTGCAATTCAGTCTGTGCCACAGTCCCATGTGTCGAAATTTGTGTGAGGGGCCAGTGATTTGAAATTGTAAACGCAATTCAGATCAAACATAGAATCTTCATAAAAAAACACCAGCTGCCCAATGACATGAATAAATTAAGTACCGGTAGGCCTACATGTATTTGGGAAAGACTTCCACATGTACCCCCGCTGGATCTAGTGAAGAATGCTGGCCAAGCAATCGATGCACAATTCTCCATTAATCATTATCTTCGCTCAGCACCCTGCCATGCCTGGCACTCCTCCTGAAGCTATGAAGCAGCAGCAGCACTCCTCCTGAAGCAGCAGCACTTGCCCAGCACTTAACTGGAAGAAGAAGAATTTTTAATGGCAAATTGCTGTGTCACAAAATGGGAAGTGCTCGAATGGGTTTTATTAGCTTTGAGAAGTGTTCCGTGGTGTTACTGTTATTATTTATTACCTTTACCAGATGTACTGGAAATATGCAGGAGTCTGCAGTCAGGTTTCCAGTTCTATCTGTCATCCAGTTCATTTCTATCTTGTTCAAGTTCTATGATTTCTTGTAGATGAGACAGCGTGACAGTGTCAGTGTGTCAGAGCCACTTGTACATGTAGAAATAAGGTAAAGTTTATTCTGACCAGGGATGTGCATATTGCTGATCACTCCAGAACTTGTCTAGTCTAGCCTTGAAGGAGTTGACTGATTTAGCTGTGACAATATCAGCTGGTAAGGAGTTCCAGTCACTCACCACTCTAACTCCAAAAGCATTAGCTCTCACATCTAGTCTGCTCCTCTTCTGGAATAGTTTGAGTGGATGACCTCGTGTTGCCTCAACAGTGACATTTGTGAAAAGCATATCCCTATTCACCTTGTCAATACCATGGATTATCTTATAAGTCTGGATCATATCTCCTCTTCTCATTCTGTACAGTAGAGATGGTAACTTTATTGCACGAAGTCTGTCCCCGTAGTCTAGGGAAGCAACAGATGGTATTAGCTTTGTAGCACGTCTCTGGACTTTTTCAATCTCCTTGAGGTCTGATGTAAATCTCGGATGCCATACTGCATTTCCATATTCAAGGAGTGGTCTAACAAGAGCTTTATGTAATCTTGTGATAGTATATCTATCCTTGTAGATGAAAGTTCGTCTAATCACAGAGAGGACACGGCTGGCTTTAAGGACTGCTGAGGCAACATGAGCATGGAACTTGAGCTCAGCATCCATGATAACCCCAAGGTCTCGTTCCTCTGTAACTTCTTGTAAAGCAGTTCCATTTAGATTATATGGATGATGCAAGCTGCTTTTACCAATGTGCAGAAATTTACATTTATTCACGTTGAACCGGAGCTGCCATTCCTCAGACCATTTCATCAGCCTGTCTAGATCAGCTTGCAGAATGTCACAATCGGCAGTTGTTGATATTTCTCTGAAGATCTTTGTATCATCTGCGTATATCCGCACGATGCTTGTCACTACTTCTGGCAGGTCATTTATAAATATCACAAATACTGTCGGGCCGAGGACGCTTCCTTGGGGTATTCCACTCCTGACCCTATTCCATTCGGAGAACTTTCCATTCACTACAACCCTCTGCCTGCGTCCTGTCAGGAAGGCACAAAACCACTCCTCAAGCTTTCCAGCAATGCCGTAAGCTTTGAGCTTGCTCAGTAAGCGTTTATGCGGCACAGAATCAAAGGCCTTGCAGAAGTCCAAATATATTGTGTCAATCTCTCTTCCACTATCTAGGGAGGATGTCCATAGCTCTATTACTTCCAGTAATTGTGTCAAACATGATCGACCAGGGAGAAATCCATGCTGGGCATCGCAGAGCAAGTTCCTTCTCACATAAGTGCTGGAGCAAGATACCTCTCACAATGGATTCAAGGACCTTTCCGATGACTGATGTGAGGCTGATTGGTCGATAGTTTTCAACAGCACCACGGTTTCCTTTCTTATGCACTGGGGTGATGTTTGCATCTTTCCAGGACTGTGGTAAAGCTCCTTCATTTACAGATTTCCTGAAGATTATGGCAAGAGGAGTACATATCGTGTCTGCTGTCTCCTTCAGCACTTTCGGGTGAAATCCATCAGGCCCTGCAGACTTTGAACTCTTTAACAACTTCAGCCTATTCTTAACAGAGTTGGTACTTATGTCAATGTCAGAAAGCGTGTCCCCATTGTGCCTGTCATTTAAATCAGGAATGTGTTGCACATCTTCCTCTGTAAATACACTGTTGAAATAGTCACTCAAAAGCTCAGCTCGCTGGTCATCTGTGTCTGCCGTATCTCCTTGCTCATTCCTAAGGACCCCCAGACTCCTACGGGACTTGAGTGAGCTATTGGCATACTTCCAAAACATTTTGGGATTAGTCTTCACATTTTCAGCAACATTTTTCTCGAAGTCTCTTCTGAGTTTTCTTAGCATTTTCCTCAGTTTCTTTGCTTCATTCCTTGATCTATAATATGCAGATCTGCTGCCATCACTTTGCCTGTACTCCCTCCAGGCCCTACATTTCAGTCTATATTGTCTCATGGCAGTCCTTGTCATCCAAATTTTCTTTCTCTTTTTCAGCTTTGAGTCTGTTGTCTTTGGGATGTTCTCATCAATTTCTTTCTGGAATCTGGCAGAAAAGAAGTCCCATGCCTGATTGACATCCATATTGCGCAGGTGTTCTTCCCAGTCAACATCCAGCATTGCCCTATTTATAGCTGCATAATCTCCTTTATGATATCTGTATCTGGGTTGTTCACTGGCAAGAGTATTAGCATACAGATCTACATTAAACAGCAGGCACATATGATCACTTAGTCCCAAACTGGGGAGGTATGATAAGTCACTGATGATTTCCTCATTGTTTGTGATCAGCAAATCAAGGATACTTGGACGCTGTCCATTTCTGACTCGTGTGATCTCAGTGATATGCTGATGCAAAAAGCAATCTCTGAGGCAATCAATAAAGTTTTGTTCATCCGGCGTGTGTGCCGTCCACAAGTCCCAACAGATGGCAGGGTAGTTGAAGTCTCCCACGATGAGCAGGTGTGTCGGGTTGCTGGACACGACTTCATGTAGAAGCTGGCATAGCTTGCTTGTATCCGAGTTGATTCGGCTCAGAGAGGGGCTGCGATATATACCACCAACTGTCAGTGTGTCACTGCCTCTCAGTCGCAAGTGTATCCACACGCTTTCATTGAAGTCAGTTTGAAAGTGAATTTCTTTTACACTGGATGCCAGTCCATCTAGTACATAAACAAATATTCCTCTTACATTGTTTCTGACATTTCACAGAACGCTTTGATTGCCATACATAGCTAGGCCCCAGCGCATGGCGACTGATGTCAAAATACAAAAAACTCGGAAGTGCCCAGAAAATTACTTTTTCGAAGGCCACGCTCTGGCCCCGTGGCATTGGCCCTGGTAATTGGAAACTAGCTTCCAGGTTTAACATGGGCATCATAGTTTAAAATATGTTTGAGGAGAATACAATATTGATACATAAAAGCACCAAAAAATATGTTTGATCAGAGACCCTACCTTGCTTTAGCTTTGTTGCCACCATGCTTCACTGTTGTTTCGCCTGTGGCGCAGACTAATGGATATGGGTAAACTGATGGGTGACTACCGCCCACCCTCCCATATACTGTATATCTGCAACTGAAACTGATGAAACCGGTTTCAAACTTTCTGGGAAATTATATGCATAAGTGATGAAAGAATTATCAAGGTGTGTTCAGGGTCCACTCCCACATTTTTTTCTCCAAATTCAGTATGCTGTGTTGCCAGAAAGATTTTGAATTTTCAAACATTACAAAAAGTGCATTAGCACAAATTTTATTTACTGTTTCAATCACTTGATACTTGATAAGTTGCAATCCCTTGTATCTTGCCTCTTTTTATTGATTGTTAATATATTTTGTATTGCAGAGTTTTATCTACAAGCCACTGTACTGGAACTGAAGATTAACATTGAAGATGCAATGAGGAAACCCAAGAGCAATGAGAAAAGTGTCAAAAAGACTCCTGGTGAGGAGTCTTGTAGTGGGAATCATCATACTTGCAGTCTACATCTTTCATGAGGTATCTCAGTCACTAGCACTTGTTTGTCCCGATGAAAAGGCAAAAGAAATCTTGAGAGATTTGGTGAGTACTTGGAAAGCCCTCATCAGTCATGCAGAAATAAATTGCCCCTCCCCTTCCCCCCCCCAAAAAAAATTGTTGTACATGTACTTGTTATGAGGAATTACTTCGAACCTTGTGCGATCATGTGCATATCATGTTCTCACATTACACAATCTTTTGTGAATGATAGGGCAATTCTGGAAAGGAACATGTACATGTAGGGTGCAATGTTTTTGAAATACACCCTCTTGTCTACAAAGTATAGGGTTCGAGATGGGAGTATTCTTTGCTGTAGTTTCTTCACAAATGTTACACTTACATGTACCTTGCGGGAATGTAGGACTTATATTCAGGATAAGTCAGGTAACACAATGACATGACGTGAACATGATTACCTGAAGGTTCAACATAAGCCGTTCTGAGAGGGGAATCTCTCATATACTATGCAGTGTTTTACTATGATAGTACGGTAATTATTATTTTTGTATAAGGCTCTTTGTAATGAATAAAAGTATTATTGATATAATTATAATGACAATGATAATGAAAACAATATTAATATTTGAAATAATGTAATTAATAAGTGGATTTTACATGTTTTTAACCCTAACCAGGCCGGGCTTTTTTGGCTGTTCTGTGGCGGGGGGGTTGATTCAACCCCCCTCGAGATCTCGGCCGTCCATCGCGCAAACGGCATAAAAATTGGCACACATGTTACCTGAGGCGTAGTCTACCAAACTGTAAAATAAAAAATTGAAGTTTTCCTTTTTATTTATTTTATATTAATTAATTATGCTAATTTATGCATGAAATCATATGTTTTGCTCTAGATCAGAAAATAAAGCTCCTAGAATCCCAATTTTTGGTGTAAATATTCTTTGTAGCTTTCCTTACAAGGTAGGCCTACTTGGAAAGAAAATCTGGTATCAAAATTAATTTCTTATGTTTTCTATTGTTTTTAAATTTTCTCATATATTCCTTTGTTTTTCTTTATGTTTAAAAAAAAAATCGGGACCTTGACCATGACCTTGACCTTGGCCATGACCTTGGACATCATGAATATTTATTCAAACATAGAAAATATTATTATGTGTATTTGTTTGGTAAATAATCTCGCACACATACATGATTCATACACAACTTATCCCATTCTACGCCATTTCATGTGTTATAATATAGGAAAATTCACTTTTTGGCGCGCGCACGATTGTAAAATACCGCGCTGCGCGAGAACCATAGGTCCAAATTTGGTAAATTTGGAATCAAAAGATGCGTAAGACTCAGGGATCAAAAGTCCTGAAAGGTCGTGGCGAAACCATTTACGGTTTAAAAATTACCGCAAAAAACTCATGGTGTGTTGATTCAAACCCCCCCCCCCCCCCCCCCCTCCCCCAGGCCGTTTTAAGGTTAAAGCACCAATTCCAGGCTTCCACCTTGAAATTTTATTCACAGATTGCTCTCAAATCACATTTATCTTGTAAACATCATACCATACTTGACAACATACATATCAATAATGAAAATGTGCAGATTTTTATTATTTCATTTCCGAGGTAACTTGGGCTAGGGTCTATGAAAAATGCTTGTTATAACAAACTCAAATCATGCTCAACAGGTTTAAAGTATTTACTATATAATATTGATTTCATTTTGTTTTTACTGTTTTCCCCTTTTCTTTATACATGTATGATTTGTTTATGATCTTACTTTATTCTTACTTTATTTCATCTTCCACTCCATGTTTGCCCATAGTGCAACTTGTATGAGAGCAACCGTGTGGATGGCAATCTCTGTTATGACTTGTGCCAGACTGAAACTATTCAGTATGTCTCCTGCTTTAATTACCACAAGGGTAAAGTGGTTTTCCGTGGATCCTGGAATGGAAATCCTGTCATTCTCAAGTCCAAGTATGGCCGGCTCTCAGACTATCCAAGACCCTTTGCATCTGTCATTGACCCAGAGGGTGTGATGAAGACTGTGGTTCCTGACATGGGTCTGTTCACATCTATGGTTTTCCACCAAGTCACGGGGCAGTTTGGTTTTGAGTTGGACATGACTGAAGAGGAATTGCTGAAACACATGTGGAAGAGCAAAGATAGCAGTACTAAGGAGGAGACTGGAGAAGGACTGACCGATGCAAAAATCATCAGCCTGTGGGCTTTGCTGCAGCAAGAAGAGTTTGTGGTCTACAAATTCTGGAACCAGTTTCGACACTATCCCAAAATCTATGGCACGTGTGGCCATTTCTACATCCTGGAGTTTGTACCTCCTGGATACATTCTGAACCCCAGCAGCATCAGCGTGCAGCACCAGCTGGCATCACTACCCTGGTTGAATCGAGCAAAGGTCGCAATGGCAATGGTGGAGTTCATAGGAGCCATAGACGATCAGTTCCCTGAAAAACTCCACCTCTGTGATGTGAAGCACAGTAACTTTGGAGTCACAAAGGATTGGGTTGTTAAAGCAATAGATGTAGATATCACCTTCTTCCAGAATCAGTTGGACAAGACTCTGAACCAACCAGAATGTACTTCTGCTCATCACTGTCATTTCTTTGACTGTAGAGGGTCCTGCAATGCAACAACAGGGAAGTGCAATAGTCAGAGATCTAATACAAATCTCCAGGTAATTAATGAACTGCACTGTACACAGTGAGCAGAATCAGCAGATTAGCCTGTTTGTATTTCGTTCTTTTATAGCCATTTTGTAGCCCTTTTGTAGTCCAATTGGAAACAGCACAGTAAACGGCGAAAAAACTACGCTTTGCAAATTTGGTTCACTGTGGTATGGGTTAAATAATTTTTATCAACTTGCGAAAATGGCTAGTGTTTTTTCTTGCAAAATAGATCATCAAGCAGCACTAACAGTTTTTTTTAAGGCATTGATGAAAATGACAGTAGTAAATGTATTAATAGTAAAAAGAAAAAAATTGTCACCTCAAAATAATCTAGTATGCAAACTACAAGTATATCTTTTGGGGTTGGGAGATTCAACATTTTGCATATTTTTTTTTTGCCTACTGTTCTGGAAATACATATTTTTTTTAATTTTCTATCCTGAAACCATTCACCTTTCCTTCTTGTCTCCTTCCTTTGAATATTTTATCACCCTACTTTCTCCCTTCTAAGGTCTTTTTCTTCTCTTTCTTATCTTTTCATACTTTGTGACTTTCTCTTGTTTTTGCCTCACTGTACATATGCTTTCCCTTGCAGGCTGTACAACAGCAAATGTTTTGGCACTCCTATAGACCAATCCGAAAATTGATTTGTGGGCAGTGCCATTTAATACTCCACAGCGTATGTAATCTTTGGGTGCTACATTCAGCTGCGGTGCATTGTTGTATGCAACTCTAGGGCGATACCACAGATCTGTATGTAAAGATATTTTTACATACAGATCAGTAGGAAGGACGCAGCAGTAATGGCTGATCATCTGCTGCCCTCAACGATAAGCCGGATTGGTCTATACGATGTGGAGAGGAAGATATTCATCAGTTTATGTTTTTAAGTTTGTTTTTTTTCCAACATTTTTTCTTTACATATGCTGTCTCCCATGCGCTTCTCCTAAATCCTCGCTTTTTTTATACGGTATTTTTATTTTTCCTGTGCAGCCTGTATTTTGATGGATGATTTGTTATTTTGTACAGTATGTGCAGATATTTTTAGCAAATTTTGTGGCACTTCCATTTTTAGGAATTTATCAGCTAAATCTTCCCTCTTTGTTTTTTCATCCTTACTCTGAATACTTCCATTATTTTTCTCTTTACTTTGTTCCTCCTTCTTTGTTCATAATTATGCAGGCTGTGTGTGCAGATATTTTCAGCAGACATTATGGCACCCCTGGTCTGCTAAGGTTACCCCCTACACAAGTAGCCAGGCAGATGGACTCGGTACTCCAGGAGTGTCTGCAACAGAAGGGGCTTCCGGCAGGCACAAAGATATCAGAAACGGCTGTCTACCAAAGACTACTGGAGTTGCTCAAGATAAGTTTGCAGTATGTAGAAAGATGAAAGCAGTTACTTGTGCAATATAAGATGAGACAAGATTTTATTTTTCTAGTATGGAATGTATGAGGGCTGAAATATTTGCTTTATATCATCATATCTATTTTTATTTGTTAAAGGTACCAATAAGAATTATGCAACATGCAAGAAGGTGCCAGGTGAAAGAAATTGAATTTAGTTGAAATTTTAGAGTAGTGTATTTTTTGTACCTTTTATATACTTTGATTAATTTTAAACCAATAAGTCAACCATTCAGTTTTACTCAAAATGCCTCAAAATGCCAAAGTGTTACTTAGCTTGTCGCAGGCTAAAAAAGAGCGGAGATACATGTATGGAAGGACAAGCTTTGATAATTTTGCTGCTGAGGTATTTTTATGCATTGCAACCCATTGAAAGATTTTTTTTTGTTTAATCTTATAAATACTAGCTTTTTTTGCCTGTATCCAGGCTTGATATGTATTATATATCTCACTTTAACAATCATTCCTCATCCTGTCATCTGTTTGGTTGAAAGTGCAGTCATGATATTAATTATGCTTGCAAAATTCACTATTACCCACACCAGGTGGCAATAATGATTTGTCTGTGAACACTATGTCTTCAACTGCTCATGCAGTAGCATCTTTAGTAGATCTGGAACGATGAGTGGAATTAGAGAAGATGTTTTGCTCTTGGCTTCAACTTCCTACCAGAATGTGGCATGACAGTCTGCACAGATGATTTGTCTGTGAACACTATGAACACTATGTCTCCAAACTCGTTTATTTCATCTGAGGCACTTCATTGTGTACTGTACCCTCGTAATGCAATTTACTGTGGCGAGAGATTAGCGTGGAGGGAAGTGGAAACGGGGTGCCGAGGTTCACTCTCTCACTTGTTTGTCCATAATTCACACACGTTCCCTCTCTCCTTTTCTTGGTAGCGAGCGATCTTTTAGCAACAGTGGGCCGGAGATTTGTGAATGGTATATAACTGTATGACACTCCACAATGACGATACCGAGAGCATATCTTGCAGTGCAACTTTATTGGAGCTCTGAGGCTTCCCTTTTAATTACCTAATAACTTTACACAACCTTCCTTGGATAACATATATAAAGTTATAAATGTGCAACCGAACTTGTAACAATATGGTACATATGTATGAAGTGACTTAAAGCTACACACTTGATTTTGCCTAACTCTTATTCCTAGTGGCCCAGTACTATTTACAAGACATGAACAAAAGTATATAGGAGTTTGGGTTAGGCACAGACATTTCTAATGTTTTGGACTATGTAACCTTTGACCCATAACAGTATATAAGGTCCCATATTCCCATCTACTTATCAATTGGCTTGCATAATCCCTTCCTGATACAACACTCTGGGACGGCCAATCAAGCAAACATAAAGGGCAGGGGAGTGGGACAGGTCTGAGACAAAGGGGGAACTGTAACGAGCTTTACTCTGTATACCAGTTATGCCCTGAATTATAATTAAGCTGCCTCCTATCTCCCTTCCCTTAATGTGAACTTGGCTTGGGCTTGTCGCCCAGCATGTTTTGTATGTGGAGGCTCTTTGTTCCTAACTACACGTAATGACTAAATCCTTTTAGCAAGCAGTCCTAACCAAGGGGATAACACAGGGCTTTTGGGGACTGTAAACTTACGCCCAGGTGCCATGTACTAAATCCCTTCCTGTCTGCCCCCCTCCCCCCCAAAACCAAAGGGGTTTTCTTTACATGTATATTACCTAATATGATGCCTGGCTTCCCAATCTTAGAATTTGGATGCTCGGTACTAGAAATTGCTCTGCTCGAGTCTGCCTCGAATCAGATCTGATCAGATCTGATCTGAACTCTCCCCCAAAATCTTGCCCTTTTTATACTTTTCGAGCAAGCCCTACCATACCAATCAAGCATGCATCCTGGGAGAGTTATAAAAGCATTACTTCTACTCATTAACCAATGTGCACTAACTAGGATTATTTCACCCATGGAGAGCTGTACTGAACAGGTTCAACCAATATCTCTTCTCTAAACAACCAGGCTGGAAATAGCCCTGCCTGGGTAATTATTGACCTTGATCAACAGCCTCCATTGTTTAAAAGCTTCTTGAAGTATAATTACTTGCTTAATGCTTGAGTCAATCTCGCTCTAACTCTACCTTATCTACTGGATTGGAGCTGGGAGTAGGGCTGTGTGGTATTGGAAGGGTTAGTGCCAGTTTGCACAAGCTGCCATTGTCTGAGAATTATTAGTCATTTAAAAAGAGGGGTTTAAGCCCATTTCACTCCTGGACACTCAGCCAGGGAATTTGAGTGTGAGTATTGACCATCTGGGAGTGCAGTGGTTAAACTGAGGAGAATTTTGACTGTCTCCCTGCTCCCGTAAGAGGGCTTTTTCCTTACAGTGACATTTCGTCTCACAGCCCCCTCCCCAGCTCAATACTCCTGGATCGAGGAAATTACACTTTCCTACTACTACAACTTTTCAATTATATGAAACACTGGCTTTACTTGTACTACCACATGAGACAAAGTGCACAGAAGACAAACTTATAACCTTATACCGCTAGTCTAAATCTCGCACAAATAACATAAAAACAACAAAAAAAAAAGGAACATATCTCCCAGGCTTAATTACGACCTTCTACTTTTTTTTCAACGATAAAACATGTACTCCCTAATTGTACCAAGGGATCCCACATAAATGGTCTACCCTTCTGTTGCTTACATGCTAAGTAAAAACCAAAAACATCAAACCTTCTAGTGAACAAGACATAGTGTTCTCCACTTATTTACAAAAATTGCCCTAGGATTGAGCAAAGAAATTAGGCTGCTAGGTAGAGTGCAGTAGAAAAGATGAGAGGGATAGGAAAGGTATCTGAAAGGAAGGAAGGACAGGCTGCTTTCAGGTAGGCTGCAAAGAAGTTAAAGGGTGATAGTAAAGCTTGTTTGAAATGACAAGTGTTCAGAAATAATACTGCTAGTTAGGTTGCAGTGGAAGGTAGTAGGATAGTACGCACGAATGGCGTGACAGATTTTTGAAAGTGCCGCGAAGGAGTGGCATAGGTACTGTAGAAGGGATAGGAGAATAAGGGTAGAGAAAAGAACCAAATAAAGTTCAAATAACATGGTTGCCGATAAGGAAAACGAACTTACATTTTCAGACACCTGTATTGAGTTTTCATATATATCTATCATCTCCAAGATACAAGTTCATTGTCCCAACAACAATAGCACGGTAATTAAAACGAGAAAGCATATCACCTTTTCTAAATTGTCACTACTTATATTCCACAAAATGTTCTGATGAAATAGGGTCCTCTGTATCCTCCATCAGCCCGTAGCCTCCGCTAAATTAGTTCTCATCCTTCGTTTCTGTGAAGAAAGTTTCGAATCGTTCCCCTTCGATGTTCCGCAATTTATACATGTAACCCGTCTCTGCACCACTCCTTTTGTTGAATTTTTCCATCCAAGTTCTTTCTTCGATGCTAACGCAGTGTTTGTTAGTCACTGCGTGTAGAGATAGTGGCCCAAACAGCTCCTTCCCCGCTTTTACTGAGAGGTTCCCCGTGCACAGCGCCTGTTCTCCAAGCGCCTCCTCTTCCTTGTCACTCAAGTCCGATATCTGGCTCATAAGTGACCGTAGGCCAGCCTTCCTTTCATCTGTGGTGGTGATGCTGCCCTCACTTGCAACCTCCCTAGCGTCGCGGTCCTGGACTGGGGCCGCAGTCTGCTTCGTCGTTTTCTTATTTTTCTGTCGTGTCTGCTCCTGGACCCTAGTCGATTTGGTGCTAGGGCTGCCCTTTTTATGGACAATCTTGTCCTGTGTTGGGGTCACTGCACGCTGCCGTTGCTGTGTAAGGGTTGAAGCCTTTTTTATGGGCGGTTGGTTGCTGGATGTCGTCATAGAGGGGCCATCCTCCTCGTGTTGTCCTTTTCTCTTGAGTGCGTTAGTCGCCATGGGCTCCTTCGTGACATTGTTTTGGAGAGGGCTCTGAGGCGTCCTTACTATCTTTCATGCCACCATTTCGGCCTACGCAGCATTCTCCGGGTGTCTGGTTCGATAGTGACTGTTTAAATCGCTCCGCCGGGCAAATAGATGCGGGCACCTTAGGCATTTGAATTCTAGCTTGGTCTCATGTCTCTCCCGGTTGTGCCGTTGAAGACCTTTTCCGTAAAAAAGGCTGTGAAACATGTTTTGCACTTGTAAGGTCCTCCAGTCGAAGTCAATGCCATCTTGTCAAATCGAAAGCGCTCGAGTCTGGTGGATATACATATAATGGCAAATCAGTTTTAAAGGGGCGTTTTTATAGATGATTCCTTGCAGTGGCTGCCTTGTTTTCACTGTGCTTAGGTCACAAGGGAAAGGAACAAGGGACAAATTGATGTCTGCGGGGATGTGGGGGTCATTGCCACTCTCTGTTGAATACTGAAGGGTTTTGTTCTTCCATGTGGTATTGGCTCCATTGCCAATACGTCTCCTTCCTGAAGGCTGCGTTATCTTAGTCCATGATAGACAAGGCATGCTTTCCGTAGCCTCATGGGGAAAATACAGACACTGGGGGATTCTTTAGTCATACTTCTGTGTCACATGTCCGTCTGCCATCCTTCCAATTGGTGATCCTGAAACAAAACGTTCATTTGCATAATCATCTCAGCACTTTGATTCCCTGCCTATCTTGTTAATCATGTTAGGAGGGCTAGCCATTTCCCTATGGTTCCCCTTACATCATAAGATGAGAGGCGGGAAATATTAAACTCCCTATTAGCAGGCCCGAATTAGGGCAGGGGTTGCTTCATCATCCCCATTTCACTCCTATATAGTCTTCCTCGCCCACTATTTCCCCTTATTATCCATATAATCATCTCTTCTCCTTTCGTTGTGATCCACAGCCCCCATAATTACTGCAGCTTTCGCCAATTATCTAATGCCCCTAAGTATTATTCACAGCTATCATAACCCCATGGATATCCGACCACTTACAGATTTCCAGCAATTCTTCCCCCTATACAAACAACTAAATAAAAGGCTTATCAATTATTTAGCACTTCACCTTTTTTTTTATGCCTCCGCCCACCGTAGGTGGTTGCCGGAGGCATTATGTTTTCGGGTCGTCTGTGCGTTCCGTTTTCGTTCTCGCAATAACTTAAGAACCGTTTGACAGATCAACTTCAAACTTGGCTCGTGTATGCATATGGGAGGGACAATGATCTGATTAGATTTTGGAGTCTCAAGGTCAAAGGTCAAGGTCATAGAGGTAATAATACACATAAAAATGGCTCGTTCTCGCGATAACTTCAAAACCATTTGACAGATTGGCTTCAAACTTGGCTCATGTATGCACATGGAAGGGACAAATTTTGGGGTCACAGGGTCAAAGGTCAAAGGTCATAGAGGTCATTATGTACATAGAAATGGTTGCGTGCTGTGCTGTAGCAAGGAGATCCTCGAGTAGAGATGATAGGGCGGAGTGGGGTGAGAGGCTTGTTTATCTTGGGTTGGCCGAATAGGATGGGTGACTTGGTTGAGGAAGACCTGAGTTGAAAGTAGAGTGCCTTGGGTAGCGCGTTGGATCTGTGTAGGGTCAGTAGCTGTTGATTAATCTTCCTTTCGGTGGCCGGGGTTGGGTCTCTCTTGAGTTTGGTGTAGGTGTCTTGGTCTTTGAGTAGGTCCTGGATCTTGTTGTCTTATTCTTCTTTGTCCATGATGACGGTGGCATTGCCCTTGTCTGCCTGAAGGATGTGGATAGATTGAAGTGAAGGTCCTTGTTGTGGAGGTCCTGGATAGCGGTGCGTTCTTCTTTGGAGAGGTTAGGTTTGGGCGGTTAGGCGTCAGAGAGGGCGTTGGCGAATTTAAGTCTGATGTTGTTAGCGGCTGCTTTGGAGAGGAAACGAAGTTTGGGTTCCACTTGTTGGACAATTTCAGAGAAGGGGACTTTCTTGGGAGCTATGGCAAAGTTGAGTCCTAGGGAGAGTACGTTGTGTTCGGCGTGTGTAAGTTGGTATTGGCTGCGGTTGATGACGGTGTTCTTGGGTGGTTGAGTCATGGGTTGGTGGTTGGTTTGGGTCGGCTTGCGGAAGTGGAGTCGGTCGAATTTCCTAATCTGCTTGAGTCGGGTGGTCTTGAAAGCTTGGCGGGCGGTGTGGGTGCTGAAAGTCTGAACCTTGCGTAGATCGTCTGGATTGAGTCGTCGGCTTAGCTGAGATTGAGTAGTAGAGATGGCCGAGTCGAGGTCGTGGAGCTGGTGACGGTGACGGTGATCTCTGATGGTTGTCTTTCCATATGTTCATTTCTTCTCATGCACTCCATTGTGTACTGTACCCTCTTAATGCGATTGATGATCCTATTCAACTGGCCGTACTTGGCCCCAGATATGGCCCATCCAACTTTCGGTTGTACATCTCTGCTTGGCGTCAATCCAAATGATTCGCCTGTCCTGTTGCGTAGCATCTTTTATAGATCTGTGGCCCGTTGCATAAAACTTTTGCCAGAGTTTTTTACGGCAAAGTTTGAGGAATCTATGGCAAAAGAAAAAAATGCTGGAGTTTTCCATTGCATAAAAATTTGCCAGAATTTTCTGCGGCAAATCTTTGAAAAACTCCAGCATTTCTGGTGGGTTTTTGCCGTAGCTCCTATCCCAAAGACAAAGTCAAAAAACTCTGGCAACACCTTGTTTCAAGATGGCAGCCCTATTATATGCTATCCAGCACACAGCTGTCTTGAGACAAGAAAGAGTTTTGAGGGACCGAACACGCCCCTTGGATCTGTATACAGACGGTGAAATGTTTAAGCTTTACAGATTCATCAGACAGGGGTGTGTTCACCTAATAAACAACTAACGCCTGTTTTAGAGCATCATACAACGAGAAATCATGCCTTGTCTGCCAGTTCGCAGATATTTGTTGCTTTGAGATATTTTGCAACCAGATCGGTTCTCGACAATACAAGCTGCATCCATGGCATTCACTTATCGACAGTGTCAAGGACGATTGGAAGGGTAACACTGGCATTGTATGGTTTATGAGATGAGGTAGGTAGTGAAAATTAATATAGAATTACTAATTTATTGGACAGTTTATCAGTACCATCAAGGTCTAAGACTGAGTAGAAATTTAAGACAAAGGACTAACAAAGTTTGAGGAATAAAGTCGAGAGAAATTAAATTAAACAATGTGCATAAGTTAAACTGAAAAATGTTGCCAAGATCTATGTCATTTAGACTAAGTCTGTCGTCTGCACTTGGATTTAACTCTTGAATCACTTGGAACAAAAGCTTGAAATGCAGACTTCTGTTACCATGGCCACGATACAGCTACCTGCGCAGCTAGCGCTGCGGCCGCTCAGGACAGTACCCGTGCTTGAGCCGCCGCTGTGTAGATCTGCAAATCTGCATGCCCGTGTACATTAATACCAACATAAATCCCAAAGTTTTATAAGAATATCCAGCAATATTACCCTATAGCAGTTTCAATAAACACAAGTATGCATTGACCTTTATTTTAACAAATTAACAGACTTGCAATGCATGTATGTGTATGGGGCAAAAAATGGTGACCGTCGTACAGCCTAGTCCCACACGTGCAAAAATAAGTTGGACAGTCGAGGTATTTTTAGAGAAGAAACTTTAATGCAACTTTTAGGCTAAATTTAGTTCAAACCGATAAAAAGGTTTTTAGCAACCATTTATATTCAACACGGATGCACTAAATGAACATCTGTAGTTCTTACCTTTGACTAAACTGTCAATACATTGATAGGATTGTCATTTTTGTTTTAAAAAGTACGCAAGTCGAGATCTAATCGAGGAGGTAGTCAAACTTTCCCAAATCAGCGAGCATGCAATCAAATCAAGTAGTAATACGAGGTCGAGGATGAGAGACTCAAGGCGTCAAGCACACATGAACGCTAAAATATCCGACTAACTTATTAGCTTTTGACATAAAAAACTTTTGTTGTTCATTTAATTTCATTCCAATAGATTTATTTGGAAGCTGGAAAAGGTAACAAGAACCAGCCGCCAGCAGAGCAATTCCCGAAAAAACTGATACAGGGGGAGAACTTTATTTTCTTTCTTGGTTGATTAAAAAAACAAAAGGTTTAAGACCTCCGCTGGAGAATATTGTCACCTATCCCTGCCAGTCAGTTATGACTCACTGTCAATTTTTTCTTTCTTGGTTGATTAAAAAAACAAAAGGTTTAAGACCTCCGTGGGATAATATTGTCACCTACCCCTGCCAATCAGTTATGACTCACTGTCAATTTTGACTGATTGCCAAACAACAAAAAACAATTACAGATGAGGAGAAAAAGAATCCAGCCAGCAGCTTACAGGCAAAAAAATAAAAATAAAAAAATAAATGAATACAAAAAAACGAATTAAATAAAAAAAAAAAAATTCATGGGGGGGGGGCAGGGGCGGATCCAGGATTTACATAGGGGAGGGGATCAATTTTTCAGAAGAAATTGACACCACTCACGGTTAGCATTTTCCCATAAGAATTTTTTTGACAGGGTGGACTTACCCTTTAAAGGTACCAAATAAGAGTGTTGGCTTATTGAAGATCTATAGATAGAAATGTTTAATTGTTCTTCAGTTTATTTGTTTCTGTGGGAGAAACATCTTTAAAAATTCAATCTAAAAATGCTCAATAAATGAGATATAAATATTCCAAAAAGCAAAATTAATTCAACTTCTGGCAATCAATGGGTGTACCTCTATCACCATCTTATACCTATTCTACAATTTAACCTTAAAAGTAATACTTCTACATTCTAATCACCAACACTCTTACCCCATATATTTAGAAGTACAACACTTCCAAATTTCAGTAAATATGTTAACACATGTTATATATGGAGATTTGAGAAATTAAATATCAATTAATTGCTTATGATTTTAATATTTTATGAATATTTCTTATGTAAAACTAATCGTTGTCCAGATGCCCCAGTCTCAGATTCCTGGCCACGAATCCCATGCTTGGCCTTGTCCCTCATTGCTGCCAGCACCATCTCCATCTTGGGTTTGATTTTCCCAAACTTTCCACATCCTTAAAATTTAACAAAGTGCAGTAATGCATCATAATTAAACATGTTCTCACTACAAACTACATAATAACAGGGATGGCAGAAGGATCTAAGGGAGTGATACATTACTGATGAAGTCAACTGGGGAATAAGGGTGGTGTAGACTACTGAACAGTTTTAATTTTTTGGACTTCCAATTTTGATATTATTATATCATATTGGAAATGGTAGTGCTCTTACATGCCTGACCTCAGAGGTCACAGGCTAAAAAATTCATGACTGATGCAAGCTCCCTTCATTCAACTAGGAGTATGTCATCAATAAGAACCTACTGGATCTAGATATACAGTGGGCTAAGTGGGAGACACTCTGAAGTGTAATGAACCATTTTTATTCCTCACATATATAGAATTTTCAACAAAATATAACTTGTAACAATTCATGTAATTGAACTACTTTTTAATCTAGAAGAAGTTGCTTGAAATTTACATTTTGGGGAACCCACTTGCACACATGGGAGCCACAGTAAATCAGTTACCATTTCAACAACTTTGCATCCCCTACCCATAAGGATGATTCTGACTAAGGTAAATGATCCGACCACCCGTTCTGGAGAAGATAAAAGTGTAAGTTTACGGACGATGCACGACACACAACACACGACAGACCAAAGCGGATGGCGATAGCTCACTTGAGCCTTAGGCTCACGTTAGCCAATAATAAAAAGGAAAATTAACATTTGTGTGTTAATAATATATTTTAAAAAATACTGAAGATAAAGTGATCTCTTTGTAAAATATATTCTTTAATTTAGGAAGGAATACTGTACCTGTCTTCGTTATTTTTTTTTGCATAGTCATTTGCCTTCTTCAGGTCGCTCCAGGACTGCCTCAAATAGGTGGCAGTTTGACCTGGGCAGCCAAGAGCAGCTAGCTGCTCAGAGAGCTCCTCCCATGCCTGCCTCCGGGATTCTGCAACCTCTAGTTGAAATGCAAACACAAATAATTCACAAAATAGATATTTGCTATATATATATAGTAAGCAAAAAGACGTCTGCGTGAAGTAAGCATATCATGTATGTCAATTTCACAAATATTATGCTTTAAAAATGTATACAGTATCTCAGTCTTGACATTTGTATATATTTCACTAAAATCCATGCAATCACAATCAACATTTTAATTTATTCATATATAGGCTTTAATTTAGGAATTTGTTAAAACAATTTTTAAATATTTTTGTTTTCAAAAAATACATGTACATGCTTTCAAAATTAAATTTTGATTTCAGTCAAATAACTAGATGGATTCTCGACTGCACGCAGTCAAAATTCATGCATCCGCCATTGACAGATCCGTAACATATTGCACAGTTAACTTCTAAAATTCATAATCAGATTGTCTTTCCCATAATGCATTCATTAACCAAGATAATTTCATGTGTCTAATGACCTCTGTGACCTTTGACCTCGATACCCCTATAAACTCATCAGAACTCGTCAGAACATGGTCACTCCTTTATGCCTGCTTGATCCAAGTTTGAAGTTCATCTGTCAAATGCATCTTAAGTTAACACAAGGACACAATCAGGACGGACAGGTTGACAACCCGAAAACACAAAGCCTCTTGCACCACCTACAGTGGGCAGAGGCATAATTCTTAATGAATATATCTGAGAAACAATAGATTTTCTTCCTTTTCATAGAGTGACAATGAAGAAGTGATTTTTTTTTTTTTTTTGATATTCTGTGTTTTATTTTCATGAAAATATTTCTATTAGACATCATTGCTGCTTTTGCAATTTTGGTTCTTTCTCCTGTATCCTTGATACCCAATTTTACAAAATGAAGACATCTCCTCCTCATGAGGCAAACAGTTCTATTAACTTTCATGACAATTGACCTGCCTTCAAAATCAGAATTTAGCTTCCAGACTGCCATTCCAGTACTAATCTTACCCTTTCGCATGGTGTTTGAGGCTGGCCAGTGAGGGATCCAGTGTCCCTGTATCTTTTGACTTCATTATTCTTATCCATTAAGGAGAGCTCCCTCACCTTCCGCTTCTGCCCTCTAACATTACCGGTCTAAAAAAAAAAAAGGAAAAATAAAAGAAAATTACTGAGTATAACTTTGAAAAGAGAAAAAAAAGAGATACCTGAACATTTATGATACATGTACCCCTGCCAATAGATATTTTAACAAAGTGTACCACCACAAATACTAGTTGTAGGTGGAAACAAAATTATGTAACTACATGTTGAAAATATTGTCTTGTGTGAATAGGGTCTTCAAATCCCCAACCCATTTGACTATAGACTGCATGTAGGTGGTGTGCTGAGCAGCGCTCTTCTCATCAAGTTTTCCATGGGAGGTTCTCATTGCATTTTGAACAGGAAACTCTCAGGAATAATCACTTCAAAGAAAAGAAGAGTTTGAGAGAGAAATCAATTGTAAGAATAAAAAGTTTATATCTTTGAGTAGGTCGCCGCTCATAAGAAAAAAGTGTAAAAAAGACAATGAAGTAAAAATATTGGTGCATCATGCAGTTTGTTAGTTGTAGTTGGCCTGGAAAAGGTCTTTGCCTCATGGAGGTGTTTAAATAATATATGCTGACACTACTTCTTCTTTGCTTGGGGTGTGCTTTTATTTTAGGATGATGCCATAATTATGAAATGAATCAAAATATTCACATGCCTACTATGCAGTAAGAATACAAATTATTACAACATCTACTATATCAGTCTGAGAAGAGGCAAATTTACCTTTGTCTTTGTGTTAAGCATGGGCTGTTTAGAGATCTTAGATATTTGTAAGCACAGCTCTTTGTCATATTCATAGTGTGAGCAAGTTCTTTGCTAGCTCTCCTTCGCATGCATGCGTGACAAGGTACCACCTTGCCTTGCTCTTTCTTGCTAATGCTTCCTTTTTCATTTGAAGCACTGCACTGCTTCCTCTCGATCGATATCCCCTGGGATGTGCGTTCCATCCACTGCTGCCACAACCTTTGGAAACCCAGCCAAACGAAAGAAATCATGTTGGGTCTCTCTCACCTCTTCTGAAGAACGTGGGAATTTGATGAGCTGTAGGAAATAACAGAAATGTTATTGTTGATGCTGCTTTGTACTTTATACTGATTGTATCTTCTGTCAGCTCTTGTGGCAGGTAGAGGCATGGATGTCTTGAGCCAGGACTGAAGAGCATAGCCTGAGTCGCCTAGCATCAATCCGTTTAGGACTGCAGTAGTAAAGGATTGGCCAACTGTACTTGTCTCTCAGAAAAAGAGCAATACATTCTTTTTTAATTTTTCCCCCTTTCTCCTAGAAGTGATGTGCTACAATATTGATCATGGCTGTTTATGAAGAGTAATCTCTAAACCTCTGTGGTATATTGTCTGCATATTGTAGTAATTTTTGGTCGACATTTGATGACTGATTATATTTCCTTTCTTCATAAGGGATTCCAAGGTTTGTAGTGATGTGTACTTATGGCCACTTTTACGGGAGGAGTTCAATACAATGCACATATGATGAAAAATGGACTTTGCAGCCTCAAATGATGTGGAGATCTGAAGGAGGGTAAAACAACAGAGAATGAACTCCTCCTTTTCCCATGTTAGACCTCCCAGCCTCCTTGACATATCTTTTAACATGTGCGCAGCACAAGTGGGGATATGTGTACCCCTTCAGCTGGTTGGATGACATGTGAAATGTCACTATCTTCTGAGTTCTTGACAGGTACATTTTGACATCCTCAGAGTTGAATGCCATTAGGACGGCTTGAACCATGATAGCTTTAGAGCAGTCGTGATGATCGTCTGTGGAATCACAGACAGCTTGTGTCGATGTCTTGAAGTAGCATTCAAAAAGGGAGCCAACATGTGCTGTACAGGGATGCCTGATGTTCCTTCTCATGGATAATAGAAGATGTGCTTTTGTTGTCCTGGAACCTTTTGTATGAGGGAGCCTGTGGCATCCAAGTAGAGAGTTACTGCTGCTCTCTGTTCTGGTTTCTACCAGCCTACTTTTTTTTTTATGTGCTTAAATTGATTATTTGTTTGTATGATTTTTCAGATAATTATGTAAAGCTTATTTTGGTAACAAATGGCCATTTCTGTGCCGCTGAAACATGCTTTTCAGAGGTCTTGAAACCTGGTTAGATTCTAAAATGTTGATTTGGAGGGGGCTGAACTTTTGCTCACCTGGGTTATGTATAGGAGCTAATTGCAGCTACACGTGTCTGTAGGGTATCACCACCGCCGTGTAGTAGGGAAGCCTGGATCCCGTAGGGGGCCTCCACTTCGTACATTTCTGCCCTTTCCATTTTAACCCATTCGTGACAGGAATTATTTAAAGCCTTTTTTGATCAGCTTTTATTCTTCAAATTGGCAACACCAACATTTTTATTTTATTGCTACATTTTTCTTATAAAACGTCATGTATCTGAAATGAATATAAATTGACAGAAATTACGATGAGAAGTCAAAAAGTTGCCAATTTGCAGGGGAAAACAGTGATTTAAACTTTCTATCACATTGCCAATTTAAGGATTTTAATGTTTATTTTCCTTTGAAAAATTGTCAGCTTAAACAACAAATATTGACGCAACCAAAATCGGCGCAATTTGTGTAGAAAATTTTGCTCTTTCTGCTCATGTATTTGGTATGATTTTTAGGGCTTTGCATCAAAAGATATTAGGCCAAACCACAAAATGTGGACCTCTGTCACGAATGGGTTAATGAAGATGCGGACACCAGATGCCTGTAGTCACCAAATCTGAATAATGAAACTGAAAACAAGAAACAAAAAAATCAACAAGCAATTCTTACAATTCTGTATCAAGCAATTCAATTTTTTAAAGCAAGAATATTCATGCCTTGCACCGTTCCATTGAAAAATTAAGCTGATGAAAAAATACACAAAACTTTTAGTCTGTTTTGGGGTGCTTAGAGACATGTTCAATTGACTCAAGTTCCAGACTATATTTTAATTACCAAAGACTAAGGTGAAGGGTTGCAATTTTAGGCTAGGTTAGGCTGGGCTAGATCCTTGGCTGCCATGAACAGCAAGTAGCCTCTGAGTACAATCAATTTTTCCTCATGAGACATTCTTCCAGTCCAAGTTGTGGTTGCCATGACTGGGATGACTGGAAGCTGGAGAGGCCTTGCATCTCTCAACACTGTCCTTATGTGTTGAATTTGTTCCTCCAGGACCTTCTATGTCAGCATACCATCAGGTGCCTTCAGTAGTTGGTTTACTGATACTTTGAACATCCTTTCCAGAAGAGAAAATATATAGAAAAGTATTATAAAAATACATATCTGTACTGGTACAAGCATTAACACATTGTAAAAGAGTCTTAAAAAGTGAATATAGAGATATATAAATTTTACCATAGAAATTGGCGAAGCAAATAAAAGTTAAAATGCGGATTCATATTCTTTTGAGGTTTCAACCAAAATGGTCATCAATTCTTCACAAAATGACAATTAATATTAACACAGAGACAATATGTTTCTCTGCCTTTCTCTGTCTAAAGTTGTTTGTTTAGTTTCATTTATGTCATTTCCATTAAAAAATATGTAAAAAAGAACAACAAATGATACACGCAATACTACTTTTATACATATAACTGATAAATGAAAAGGAGAGAGCTTAAGGAAGGCCTTCAGGGCTTCGTTGATACAAGTTCCCTGAAATTTTTTTTTCTGTAGTATTTGCTAATATGGGGATAAACCAATGCGCTTGCACCATACACCATACTTGACTGAGTGGTCCCGGACTGTCTGCCCAGCCATCCCCTCTGATGATCAGAGGTTGTCCCCTCTCTGACAGTTCCTCTGTGACTCCTTGTTGGTGTACTTTCCAGTTGTGCTCCAGAGCTGGCTGTAACACTGCCTGTTGGTGGGTGTAGAATGTCCTCTTTGCAATGGAGGCAAGTCGCAGATGCTGGAAAATATGCACAGCTTTCACTGGCATACAACATTGCTGCTGAAATGAATACTTTACCTGCTGGAGTACTTCCGTAAAATGACTGGCTGTTCATTGTCCTCTTCCCTTTGCAACTCCAGAATTCTTTGGTGACAGATAGCAACATGCATATCTCTTGCTTTGAGATTCCCCATGTTGGCAGAACCACAGTCAGGGCATTTTTGTAAGAGGGACATCAGCTGAGTCTCAGACACAGTGTATTTCCAGTTCTCATGAGGCTTATGACCTTTTGGTTCCCATATTCTTCCAGGCAGTGGTCTATGTTTTTCCTGCAAAAACAAGAAGAGTATATAAACACTGAAAATATGAGAATTTTTTTATTTATTTATTTATGTCTATCAAAAGTAAAAAAAGTGGAAAGATGATTGAAATTTCCACTCTTATGTATTAAAAGGAACAACTAGAAAGTACTCATTTGTCCATTTCACTGCTATGACAGAAACATTTGTGATTATACAAGTTGAAATTGTGGATCTGGACCAGGTCCTCTTTTGGAGCAGGGAAGTTCTTTGTAATTTAATTAGGCCTAGATCTAAGTCCTACTATTTAATTGATTCTTACTGTTCTATTCTGTTATTATTTGTCTATGGTATTCAGTCATGGGCTGTAACATGTATAATACAGGGGGGAACATGGGCTCTGCAAATCTTGGTATTATGACAAATTTGTTTCTCTTTGTTCTCTTTGCGGCTCTCAAGCACCAAATGGCTTGACTTCACACAAATTTGATTTCCACATAATTGTGAGGCATGGAGCTCAGATGAAACATCCCAAGTTCTGGCCACCCTGGTCATCAGGACAAGACAAAGCGCATGCCTCGTCTTGCTGGGCCTTCCCGGGGATGTCCACGCCCACCAGCCCATATCCCCCTTCATCCTTCCTTTGAATGGCCAGCATATCTCTGCTGCCTCCCTGCTCTTGTCTGTCTTGCCCTCCTATATTGCTGTGTGTCTTTCACACCACTGATCAGCCATCTTTGACTTTGCTATGTCATGTACAGTAGATGTTAGACCCTCTCTAGCAGATAGGTCTAACAGTTATTGAAATTCACTGCAGATGTGTACAAGAAATTCTTAAGACTTTTATTTGTGGTAGGGCCTTAGAACGTATCTCCTACATCTACACTGCAGCATTGTCAAAATATCATCGCCTACATAATTACCAAGAGTACAAAGACAAGGGACTATTCTTTCCACACGGAAAGAACAGTGACTTGACTTTTGCAAGTACAATGTCCCAGTCATCCTCTCCCTCTGACTCAAGGTCATATGTGCCACCTCCACTGTGCCTGTACATATGTTTATACTGGCTGTTTTGCTGCATATACTTCCAGCCAGCTCTGAAGAGGTGCCCTGGCAGAGGGAACAGAGTCCACAGGCACCTTTGTTGCATGGCTTCATCAAAATTGCTGGATGCTTGAGATGACTTCCTACATCTTCAATGCAGCCAAAAAAAAAAAAAAAAAGGAAAAGAAACCCAAAATTGACTCCCCAAAGTTTATCATTTATTTTGTATATATCTCAAAAAAATGAAATTCAGCTTGTTGACATGGTTCTATTTTGGTAGAATTCATTTTGTGCAGTTCTGCAGGGCTGTCAAATATCAGGGGACTACTTCGCGGGAGACTTTAAACTCCAAGAATTTTCTGACAAGCCCCCCCCCCCCCCACCCTTGGGAAAAAAAAGGACATCAGCATTTTCATGTGTCTTTTTACTCCAATTTTTCACATGTGGCATGAGGTTTATACACAAAGTGGGACGTTTGGTATGAGGGTTAAACTCAACCAGCACTTTTTGTCAGGAGGTACACGTATAATCTGACCTTCTTCTTCTCTTTCAGTTTGGCGTATTTGTGTACTGTGAATGGCTCATCTACTCCTTGATAATTTTTTAGCATTGGTAAAATTTCATCACCTACATGATATCCAAGAGTGTAGGTTAGCTTGCATGCCTCAAGCAGATGTAATGATTCTAATCATCCTGCTTGTAGGATTGGGTGGCATGAAGTGGTCTGT
Organism: Echinometra lucunter; assembly: GCA_029962745.1. Taxonomy (NCBI): domain Eukaryota; kingdom Metazoa; phylum Echinodermata; class Echinoidea; order Camarodonta; family Echinometridae; genus Echinometra; species Echinometra lucunter. The sequence continues at coordinate 10,861,347 of CM057159.1, read as the reverse complement.
AGTCTTGCAATATCTTAAGATCCTGTACAACAGCATGTTTTGGCCTCTGGGGCAGAACGGCATAAGCACGGCAATGTCTTTCATAGTCAGTTGTGAGCCATTCCTCTCCAAGAATGTACACTTCTGACTCGACTGCTATTACATGTAGCTGTCTTATTTGGACAAAACACTGGCTCACCATGCTCGGTCTTCTTTTCTTTTTTTTTAATGGATGTGTATTGGAGTTGTATAATTATTAGGTGTTTTATCTATATGTCGTTGTGCGATAAAACGCGTCAGGAACGCAAAATACAAAAATGCAAAAATGAAAATGTCTATTTTGACATATTGGAATAGAATTTTAGAAAAGATCATGCCACAAGAAGATTTTATATCAATTGACAAGGTCTACATGCTATCTGTAAAAATTATCAATCCTTGATTGAAAAATCTGATTTTCAGTAGTTTTCCAATTTTGCGTTCCGGACGCGTTCTTTCATACAATAACATAAAGATAAGACACCTTAGTATGATTTTCAGTTGAAAATAAAATGTAACTGTGCATTGATTTCTAACACATTATACCACACAAAAGACTTCAAAATTTACCTGTCTTGCTTTTTTAATATGTCCTTCCCTTCTCATACTACTAGTTACTCAGTCATGTCGATATAGAATCTAGAGTTTGACCGCAGATATTTCGATCAAAATCAGACTCAGAGTCGGACAGAAGCCTCCCATAGGGATATGCCGGCGTTGTCCTAAATATCTGCCGTTTATAGCTCGTTCAGTCATATTTTTATAATTATTTGTATTAATAAGCTTACAGTAGGGAGTGAGCTTATTAATACAAATAATTATAAATATATGACTAAACGAGCTATAAACGGCGGATATTTCGGACAAATGCCGGCGATAATGTGCTTTCGTATCCCAGGTTTAATGGTATCTTTGAATTTTTTTCCTTTTTTTTTTAATTATTAGGGTTTGGAATAGGGTTAGGGTTTTTTCAGATACCATAGTCTAAAACTTACCCCCCCCCCAAAAAAAAAAAAAAAATAAGGAAAAAAATTCAAAGATACCATTAAACCTGGGATACGAAAGCACATTACCGCCGGCATTTGTCCGAAATATCTGCCGTTTATAGCTCGTTCAGTCATATTTTTATAATTATTTGTATAAATAAGCTCACTCCCTACTGTGAGCTTATTAATACAAATAATTAAAAAAATATGACTGAACGAGCTATAAACGGCAGATATTTCGGACAACGCCGGCATATCCCTATGGGAGGCTTCTGTCCGACTCTGAGTCTGAGTTTGATCGAAATATCTGCGGTCAAACTCTAGATTCTGTTTACTAGATCTGTTTACTTTTGCTGCAGAAAGTCCATCTCTACAGATTTTCCCTCAACAGATCTTCAAGACCAATAAACCAGTAGTTAAATTCAGAGTAATAAGCTGCATACCACTGTCCTGGAATGCAACTTAATTCAGTTTGCTCAGTCATGTCAGTTGCTACAGTATCAGCTATATATGTTGCTAGAGGATCACTTATGTCAGTTGGCACAGGATCAGTCATGTCGGTTGCTACAGGATTAGTTACATGTATGTCATTTGCCATAGGATCAGTCATGCCAGTTGCTACAGGATCAGTCATGCCAGTGGTACTTTGTTCCTGAGAACAAATGAAAGTGGGCTGACATTGTCTATTTCCTTTGACAATGTATGAGGCTTCTCGAAAGGGTGGTATTATATCTCCACTCTGAGGACTGACCTGATAAAAGGAAAGGACAGCTTGATTATCTGTCACTTGTCGTTCTATGTATCTAACTTGCAGTGTCCCGGGTACTTCAGGAGGTTCAGCATCTTGCTCTATACCCACTTCCATATTTTCTGAAGAGACATACAAGACCTCTATGTTCTTGATCACTAGATTTGCATATTCTGCAAATTCCTTGGCAGATCCGATTACTACATGGCCACTCATGACTTTCCTGTGAACAACTGACTTGACGGTGCCCCCCACTCCATCTACAGGCCCTTTGCCATGACTTGTTTCAAAGAAATGCCATTTTATTTTCATTGCTGGATCATACTGGGCAAGGAAAGCAAATACATGTTTGCTGCGAAATTGACATGCTGCACCATCTGAAAAAAATGCACTGTGTCAAACTTGTGCTTTGCTTTAAGATGTTTGAGCAGAAACCGATTGAGACCAAATACCACTTTAGCAGTATGGTCTGTTGTACCACTTACAAGTGCATAACTGTCACAAGTTTCAGATTTTTCACATCTATATACACAAACAGTGTACAAGCTGAACAACTGGTATCCAAAATATGCACTTTGTATTGCATTCTTTTGCTTATTATCATAATTCTCACTAAAATCAACATGGATCAGTAACTCATTTTCTTTCAAATCTCCTTTTGTTTTTTGGTAGCTGATGTATTGCTTTTGCTTGAGATACATGTGCACTTTGATTTTGGCAACCTGTTCTAACAGTAAGGTAGAAGCCTCTTCACCTGTGACTGTTTTGGGTAATTTCTCTGGGTATTTTTTCCCATCATGGGTTTCCCAGGATAGAAGTGAACTTCTTCTACCTCCTCTAACTTTTGAAGACATGGTGAAGGACAATTATTACACTAACCATATGCACAAGTGCGGGAACCTTTGTCACATGTGAAAAGCTTCAGAATGTCCTCAGTTGAGTGAGGAATATCAATGTTAAAACAAGCCGTTCTGATACCTTCCACAAGTAATTCAAAGTTCTCGCACTCGGAACATAGACAACTGACACTGGGAATCTGTGCTTGATAAAGGATGTGTTTCTGGGACTTGATGAAACGGAATACAGATGAGAAAGATATCTCACTTCCAAACTTGTCAATAAAAGACTCATGGAGAGCATTAGGATCTTTTGTTTGATTCAGCATCTGTTTACTGACTTAAAAAAAAACACTTCATAATCCTTAATGAAGGCGTAAAACGTTTTGCCATCCCAAAACCTTAGGCCAAAAATAGGCAGATCTCCAAAAAGGCCCAACAAGTGTGCCGCTCACTGTTCTTGTACTATCTTATCCACAGCTTTAGAGCAATAAATCGGGATTGTTGAACCCACAAATTTAGTGTACCACCCCAGTTGTGTGAAAGTGCATCGATGCAGGAATGGAATTGGTGGAGGTAGTAGGAGAGCTTATAATCGGATTGTTTTTAAAGTTCGATTCTAGATATGCATACCACACAATGCTTAATTTATTTAACCACAGGTTTAAATGTCAAGGAAGCCATCCAGACGGCTCTGGTGTCCAGTCTTCCAATCTCAAAAATTTGGATGATGTTATAGCAAGCCCAGCTTATTTGAGCAAAGAGCGAAAGTACAACTGGAATATCATTCAGCTTTCAAGAAATGGGAGTTTCCTTGTAGCAGAAGGGGGCGAGGCTCTACCAGGAGAGTCCATTCATGTGGCGCTATATATTTCTCATCTGAAAGAGCAAGTTTCGTCAGTCAGCATGATTCAATGAGTTATTTACGGCATAAAGTGGGCTCATAGCATCCGTGGATTGTTAGATCCTACAGACAATGCCTTCGTCAGAAATCTCATCGAAAGTGCTGAACGGCAGCATTTCAGGCCAATCATCAAGGAGGGCAGTAACCTCTGAACAGATATCGAGTCACGAGACAATTGCCAGCCTAGGGTTCTTCTGATAATTTAGTTTGGAGAGGTCTTACGTAGTTCTCAGTTTTGCTGGTTATCTTAGGTTTGACAAGGTTCAGTTCATTAAAGGTTTCAGATATTAAATTCCATGATTCTTTATTTCTGTGCATGTCTGAAGGAGTAAAGCTGATCACTACCGAATAGGTAATATCGTATGGATAAATTAGGGTCATTCTTATGCTTGTCCTGTTAAAGTATTGTTGAAGTTCATTGAGCTAGCTGATATTTTTAGGGGTTCAGATCAGTATTTGTTTAAGCCTGGTTATTGTAATAAAGGAAAAAGTAATTTGATGAAGAAAGCAAACAGATCAGTTGTTCTAGAGCTCGTGAGACCGTAGTAAAAAGGCTGCGAGAAGTGTGTGGCTAGGCAAATTTGGTTCTACATTGACTAAGTCTTGTGGCATTACTGCAGCAGTAAGAGCATCTGTACCAGACAGGTTGTGGAAAAAGCACGGCAGGTGGAAAAGGGAAAGAGCGAAAGATGGATACGTTGATAGTGTTATTTATAAATTATTGATGGTTACCAAATCTCTGAATTTGACAATGTGTATTTGGGTCACTGATCTAAGGTTCTGCAGTTCATGTTATACAGTGCTATCTTTTGCTGAAGAAGAAAGAGAAGAAGGTCGAGCAGGCATAATGAAACATTCCATTATTTTCTTATATGAAACGCAAAGGTGGTCTTGTATACTTCAAGAAAGTTACCCTTAATGTTTGGTGTTAGAAATAGTTTTTGTTGTATTTAATGAGTTTACGTGCGATATGTTGGATTGTTGCAGAAATTATAGAAAAGACATGAGTCCCATCTCCTGCTCTAACCACCTTGGGAAATTCAGCAATAGCGCAAAATCTCTTGTTCATTCTGGATTGCTCCAGGTTTGTCTTTGGCAATTAGATGTACTGGAATGCTAATTTATTTATGCATGGTCCCAACAAGAGGAAGTTGATTTTTGTGCTTTGTTTACAAATTCTCTGAATTGAAAAAAAAAATTCTATATGAATTTTTTTGGTGATACCTTGATTTACATCTATTTTTGATAGCCAATACAAAATGAATAATTCAATATATCAGTCTTTACACAGCAACACATTTTGATTGTTTAATACCTCCTATCCCCCCCAAATTATTTTTTTCGCGAGAGCTCTTCTTTCCATATTTAACTACCAAAAATGGCTCTCTCAGGTTCCAGACTCAGTCCTTGGCCAATTAAACATCAGAATTTATTTTTCAACTGATAGTTTAGTGTCTCAACCCCAACTCTGGTCATGGCATGAGCACTGTAAAAAGCAAGGAGAGGCAAATTTTCAAATTAATAGTTCATGTATTTCAATGTGCATTTTAAATGTACACTTGATCTGTCATTTGTACTTGGCTTCATAAGTAATGACTTGTATACTTCAATCTGTTTGGGGCAGAAAATGCCGTATAGTAATATGTAGGTTTTGTTGATTTCTTTCTTGTTATGTCATTTCAAAAGGAAAAAATGTTTGGAATGGTTATGTTGTTCAGTCAGCGATTTTTGGCGATTATGAAATATGACACCAGGTGCTGCTAATTAGCATATAAAGAAATACATAAGAAATAACCTTTTCAGACCTTCTTCATGAACTAGTAATAGGATCAACTTGAAACTTGGTGGAAATGTGCTTTGTTACCATTCTAATGGTTTGAATTACTCATTTTGTGAGAAAACATTCCTTTATATTTTAAATGAATTTTTTTTGGACCAATCAAATTTCAGATTAGCTAATTATATATTCGTGAGGTAATTATGCAGGAATGGTTTCTCGTTACAAAAAAATGAGTAATTCAAACTTCAGAGCAGTCATTCAACATGCATCACTCCTAGTTTGGACTCCATCTGCCTCTGCATTCTCACACAACCACTGTCACAATCACACCCTACACCTGAAATCTTACTTTTGAGAAAATAAAGAAAATAAAAATAAAAGTGGGCAAGACAGTTTCGCTAATGCCTTGTCATCGAACTTGCTCACCATTTGCTAATTATTGGATTCAGAGTTTTTTGTTTTTATTTCCAATAGGAATATAGTGTTGTCAACGTTACTATGAATTCAGATGATTTTTCTTCCACTTCTGTGTATCCGGAAACCTTGTCAGGGGATACTCATAGTACTCTTGATGCAAACCATATGTTTGCCTTTTTTGTTTTGTTAAAAGCTGATAACCTAGATACACATGAATTTTCGATGGCCTTTTATCTCTGACATTTCATATTTCTGGCTTTTGTAAAACATTTAAACCTTCATACCCCCTCCCCCCCCCCCCATTTCAACTTCTCACCTGTAACATTTTTGGCATTTTTGCCTGTGGTGATTCAATGACTTTAGATTATCTCATTACTTCAAACTGAGAAATGGTGTACATACATGCATGTATCACATTCAACATTTGTTTGAAAGATTACGTACCAGAGAATTTTATTGAAGACATATGATTCAGCAATGATACCAGTGTCTTCTTATCGTAGAGGCAAGTTCTTTTTAACTCGACCCCATCTGGCAACCCCTCTACATTAAAAGTATCCATCTTGGTGTATGGCACTGTTCTCCTCTTGCATCCTGGAATACCTTCAACTGGAGTGGATAACATGAAGTGGATAACATTAAGCAGTTAACATGAAGAAAATTTAATACTAAATACTTAATGCACAATGCATACATTCAAATCTGCATTCTTGTGTGGGGGGGAAGTGCCATGAAGACCCCATTTTCGTATATAGTGACCTCTGTGACCTTGACTTTTGACCTTGTGACCCTGAAATCGAATCAGATCGGTGTCATTCCAATATGCATACATGCACCAAGTTTAATACCTCAAACGGTTTATCAGTTATTGCTCGCGAGAACAAGATGTTTTCAGGTGTATAATGACCTCTGTGACCTTTGACCATTGACCTTGATACCCACAAAACTAATAAGATCATTGTCTCTCCAATATGCATATATGATCCAAGTTCGAATTTGATATCTCAAACAGTTTACAGTAATCACGAGAATGAGACATTTCCATGTGTATAATGATCTCTGCGACCTTTGACATTTGACAGTGATACCCTTAAAATCAGATCATCGTCACTCCTAAATACATATACATGTATGTTCCCAGTTTGGAGTTCATCCGTAAGAAGGTTCTTGAGTTATCGCAAGAAAGAAAATGCGACGGACAGATGGACGGACAACCCAAAAACATAATGCCTGCGGCAACCACCTACAGTGTGTGGAGGCATACAAAGGAAAAAAAGTATTAGAAATAAATAAAGTCGGGCCCTTCTTTTTCTACATAATAATTTCACATAGGCTGAATATAAATGCTGATACGTACCATACTTCTTGTTGAGCATGTTTGAAACCTTTGTGCGGAGGCTATCCCTATCAAGACATTCTTGTTTCTCATCTATAAAAAAAAAAGTATTAAAAACAACATATAGAAATTTCAGGGTTGGTATTTTTTAACTAAAAGCTTTCAGTAAAGAATAGGGGCATTGAGGATGCCAAGCTCTTTCATTTCAAATTTTGGAATATTCATTAAAATGTAAATACATGTATAATGTAAACCCTCACAACATGACCCTCAACTGATACTTGATGATACATGTTCCTGCAACTCTTTCATCAGTAACCCATCAAGTGTTGGTTTAATTTCTTTGTGATTTATTTCTTGAGTTCTAGCTGTAATAGAATTATATCTTTTACTTCATATTCCCTTTATTGATGGTCACCTATCACTACATTACATCAGGTTCGATAATCTCTCTCTCTCTCTCTCTTTCTCTCTCTCTTTCTCTCTCTCTCTCTCTCTCTCTCTCTATATATATATATACATGTATGATGACAAGACATGCTTCATTTGTTATCACGATTTGAAAAGTGACTTGCAAGCGATGTTAAATTGATTTTTATACAGAAAATATACATGCATGTACATGTACAACGAACCTGTTGTTCCCCTGAAAATTTCATGTAACATGAGGTCTCCCATCTGTTTTTGGGTAGCAGTATGCATCTTTGAGGAGTATCCTTCCAGAACCCTCTCACCGTCAGAGGCTACAAACGCACATACGTAACCTAATTCTTCAAAGTCCTTTATCTATATGTAAGGCGTGTTTGAGTCCCTTTGGTTCTTTTGGGATTAGCCAGTAGTTAACTGGGGGTGTTAAAATTGGGTTATGAATGTTGTTGCAGTTGTTTTGTTATTTGATTCACCTGCGTCCTCAACTCCATACACCACTCCACACCATGCACTCATGCAATTTATAGAATCATATCATTAACACAATGACATTCGATTAACAGTTTAACTTGAATTTAACATTATTTTATTAAAATTGAATTAATTATTGAGACATGTTTCATTTTTACTACCGGTGCCACACCCCTAAAAAAAACTATGAGTACTTGCCCACACAACCAATGAATTTCCAGAGCTACATGTTGTGGTTCCTTGTTCTTCGAACACTACTCCCCGAACTGCCCAGCCCTAAGTTTCTGCACATGATCCCATTCAAACCCTAGTATATCCCATCATAATTTCCTATTTCATCCCTTCTTCTATCCCATAATAATTTCCAGACCCCAACCCAATCTAGTGCATGGTTGACACATCAGCAAAGTGAACATACTGTACTCCCCTTCCCAAATATTTTATTTTAGTGTGCCTGGTCCTGGCTGTAACCTTGGGTATCCCAGTGAAAGAGAAAGTACTAAAAATCAAAATATACTGTGCATGTAACTGACAGGTGCTTGACCATTAGAGGGGTGAGGGAGAAAGCGAGAGAGAGAGAGAGAGAGAGAGAGAGAGAGAAGGGGACCGAGTGAGTTTGGGAGGGAGAAGGCGAGAAAAAGGGGGTCATAACAGTTTACTGGTACCGGTATACAAAATAAAATGAGCAAAATTCCCAAACTTACATATAATCAGGGAGCCAAAAGAGGATTTCATATTCAAGTATTAAAGAGGAATTATGACAATATCCTGAGACTGAATTATTGCATTAATAATATCAACAATAATAATAACATCTGATTAACGAAGGATAGCCACTTCAGTTCTAAGCAGTTGTTAAACCAGTGGGCCCTATGTTATTATCACCCCAAGTGCCTTGGTAGAAGGCAGCTATATATAGGTACAATTTTCATAAGCCCTTGCTATGGCTCAACTGGAATTCAAAATTATTGAGGTATCATTTCAGATTATTGAGCAAAAGAAGTAAAATCAAAACATTTTCCCCAATTCTTGCAATGATTAATTCATATATAAAGAAAGATTAAGATTTAGTGAATTTTATTTATGCAGCCATGTAGATTACATAGTTTTATATAATCGTGCAAAGTTCTATTAAAGGGAGCCGGGGCCATAGTGCCCCCAAAATATGTCTTGACGAAAAAAAACCCAAACAACCCTGGTGTTATGGTTATTACACTGTAATATATTACCTGTCACAACTAAAAGGGGGCTTAATTACCCTGATACCCTGACCCATGCCACCTTGACCAAGTTGACATAGTGCTCAATAACTTTTTCATACACACGAATGAAAACAAATCTGTAACAGAAAGGTGAATATTTCCTGTATATAATGGCATAAGATATTTTACATTGCCACTTATCAATTCGCTGCAGCATTAAAAAAGAAAGTGAAAGTGAAATAGGGGCAATTACAGAGATGCCAACCTATTAAAAAGAATTGCAGTATTTTGAGGGATGAAAAAGGAGTATTTTGGATTGAAAAAACAGTACTTTCAACTTTTCTACAATAGACAAGTGTATATTATTGATTTAGAGAAAACTAAATGAATCCTTGACCGCGCGCAGTCGAAATTTATGCCTAAGCCATTGCCAGATCGGAAGTATGGCACATTCATGTTCTTGATTTTCTTATTTTCATGTGTAAAATGACATCTTTGACCTTGTGACCCCCAAATCTAATGAGACTATTATGAGACTTCCATATGCCTACATGAGCCAAGTTTGGAGATGAACCGTCACAGCGTTGTTAATTTATCGCAAGAACAAGCAATTTTCATGTATATAATGACCTCTATGACCTTTGACCTTTACCCTTGAGACCCAAAAAATCTAATCACATCATTGTCTCTCCCATATGCATACATGTGCCAAGTATGAAGCTGCTCCGTCAAATGGTTGAGTTATCGCGAGAACGGACCATTTCTATTTTCTTTTACTACCAGTTATCGCAAGAACGAAAACGGGACAGACAGACGGACGGACAACCCGAGAACAGAATGCCTCCATCAACCACCTACAGTGGGCGGAGGCATAAAAATGTTTTTCAAAATCCCTGCATTATTTATGTTTAAAAAAATAACAGTCTAAATTACTGCAAAAAATAAGAGTTGGTATCTCTGCAATATGCCCCCAGTCTCCCTGTACATACAATTTTTTTGGCCTTGTCCAATAGCTTTTTGGCGATGTTTCTCTTTTGCTTGTCGGTCAACTTCTCCATCTTTTCTTTGGCTTGTTGTTCTGCTATTTTTTAATACTTTGCCACCACAACTTTGTCCTTTGACAGCCTCTTCCAATCTAGAGGCGCTTGCTTCATGGCCGTTTCTTTCTCCTTCCCTGCAATTTTAAGAAGACTATAAAGCTATATAGTATGTCCATGAGTTGTGATGTATAGTAAAAGAAAAGGAACTATACAGCATCATGCAATTTATCTAATAGTAGAATGGATATTCATTTTATTAGAAGTCTGAAAAGGAACAATACATCAAGACCAAATTCTATTATCAGACTATGAAAAAAGAGATATCTTAGTACATGTACATATTACATTTTTCAATCATATAACTGGAAACTTATACTGCTCATACCTGACAATCCTTTAAATGCAGTACTCAAATAAGCATCATAGGCTCTGGGGCATTGGGTAACGCTTCCACTACTCCTTGGCTTTCCCTTTCGCTTTCTGTTATGGATCCACCTCTTCATAAGAAATTAAATCAAAATGTAAAAAATAAGAAATTGACTAAAATCATTACTAACAAGATGCCACTTAATGTGTGAGAACTGAAATTAGACACTGGAACTCATATAGGCTTTGCACCTTCTTTTGGCAGTGATATTATTTCCCTTCTCAAAGGCAGTCCAAAAAATTATTTCATGGAGATTAGTTAGATAACATGTCAGAAAGCTATTCTGAAATTTTTCTCACATTTCATGCCTGTACATTTGTTTTATATACCATATGTATATATATATATATATATATATATATATATATAACAAAATAAGATTGTTCATTTAGCTTGGACCTTGACTTTTTATTTCAGACATGCAGATTGATATCAATTTTAAATCTAATTTATTGAACAGTTAGGTTTAACATAATATTGTAATCTTTCATTCCATCTCACAATATATTCACATTTTGGAAGTTTATACTTTTAGATTAGATTAACCAGACTATACACAGCAACTTTAACCCTAAAAAGACTGAGGGGGGGGGGGGGGGGGGGGGGGGGGGCTAAAAGGCCCCCTGGCATAATCTATGATAATGTTGTAAGGCATCTCGGTGCCATTTCTTAACTTTTTCCTCTCAAGTTTTGCACAACTTTTCATACCAAGTTTGTATACCCCGGACATTCGAGTATGGAGACACGTTGCATTATACGACACCATGTCACGAAACAAAGAGCTGTTTTGCATTTATGTGTAAAGTGTATTGAGTATTTAGAAGGAATATTAGACATATTGTTTGGTCGTCATCAGATGATCAATGGCCAAGATATTAAGGTGGGGGCCATTGGCCACCCCCCCCCCTCCCCTCTCCAGTTTTTAAGTGTCGAAAATACCCCAGTCTTTTAGAGTTAAGCATAACTGAATACTAGCAGTGTTGGATCTAGTCGGATTAGACACAATGATTTGGAGGGGCACACCATTGTGCACAAACAATTCCCGGAAAACCTTGTGCCCCACTGTATCTAACCCGGCTAGATACGCCACTAACTAGTATGTATGCTATACAGTGCTTGTTCTTTGTAGGCTTCATGCATGTATTTGTATAAAAACGGCATTTTATTTCATTCAAATAATCATTATCGCAGCCAGCAGGCTGAATTACAAATGATTTCACAAACATTTAGGTACATGTATACATGTAATACATAACAGTAAGTGCAATATAAATATAATAAACATAGATAATCATTTGACAATTTATTCAGAGTCAATTTATTCAGAGTCAATTGTGAAAAAGTTATTAAAGACCTTATCGGAAGCCCCCCCCCCAAAAAAATATGAAACTGACAAATAATGCATCACTGGAAAGCTAATGAGCTACAAAATACAGTGGAAACTCAATATACATGTAACGAGATCTGATACCCGGTATACGGTAACAATATTCCTGATATAACAAGGTGAAATTCCGGTTCCAACTTTTTATATCCTATTATTTTTAAACCCTGTTATATTCCTGCTAGAACAAAGTAATTTTGATGGTCCCAAGGACCTCGTTATACTGAGTTTCCAATGTAGAACTTTAGCAAGTTTCATGCATTTCCATCGTACAAATGGCTTTTACTAAACACTCGGGTCGTGTCGCGCTGGAAAAACACTCTGGTCGCGGCTCGCTGGGTATGGGACGCCAAGTGTTAACTAGCTAGGTTATTCGGCCCAAAACTACAGTCGGTGTACAGTAAAACCAAAGCCCTCATAGCTACGCCCACAAGCATATTCTGGATACTGATCCTCCCACCCTCTGCCTATGCACATAGTTTTCAATGCCCGGGCGAAGTGAATATAGCAGGCTTAATGAGAGATCATAATTATAAATCCTGTCTGTTTATTCATATTAGTGGAAGGTTTTGTTGCTAAATCGTCTGTTGCATTTCATTTTGTAACAAAGTGGTTCACTGTTCGTGAATCTCATAAAGAAATAAAGTGTAGAGTGAACTTTTGACTCTAAACTGCAGTTTTGGACCAAATAACTTAAATAACACTTGGCGCCCCATACCCAGCGAGCCGCGACCTGAGTGTTTTCCAGTGCGACGCGACCCGAGTGTTTAGTAAAAGCCGTACAAACCGACTATAATTGCTTTTGATACAACCAAATTTGCAAAGCTCAAAAATGGTCTTTATTGCTCTACTTACCAGCACGGCTTCTATGACGTTATCATTTACAGTCATTGCAGCCATGATCATATGTTTTTGTACGGAAAAAGATTCAATTGTTTTCTTATTTTCTAGATTACAAATTTGATTTTTTAGAAATATTTTGCACAGAAATATATCATCGGAAATGTCTAGTGTTTAAATGGACGGAATCCTACACCTCTAGACAAAATTTTTGTCATTTCTTTGTACAGTAAGCATCTTATTTGGCTATGGCTACTATGTCAGGCAAAGCTTTTGCATACAATGAATGCATAGACATGGGTGAAAATCATTCAACATGCATCACTCCTAGTTTGGACTCCATCTGCCTCTGCATCCTCACACAATCACTGTCACAATCACACCCTACACCTGAAATCTTACTTTTGAGAAAATAAAGAAAATAAAAAGACATCCATTCTTATACATACACACACACATTGCAAAGACATTAAAAAGTGAAACTAGATGCAATTTTTTTTCCAATATATACAAAATATGTTTAATCATAATTAAATTCTACAATATTTTAGATATTCAGATAAATCAATTACAAATAACAAATTCAATTAATTAAAAAAATTAGGTGAGGTAGATTGGGGGGAGGAAGCCCAGCTACCAGCATCTACATGTATATCTGTTTATGTAGCTGGGCTTCCTCTGAATACAAGATGAATGATGGCGAGGAAGCAATTAGGGATGGCAGTGGTGAGCTGGTCATCCAGTCTACAAACTACACAATAAACTAAAACTACAAGAATATATTACAAGAAAAGAATTGATAAAACTGCATAAAAAGTATTTACAGCAGAAAAAAAATTATGAATATGTACATCATTAAAATTTGATAAAAACTATAATGAATATATACAACAGGATAATTTACTGGAATTAAAATTGAGAATTTAATAAAACTATAACAAATATTTACAACAGGAAAATTCATTGTCATGACTAAAAAAATTATATATACAATTAATAAAAAGTAAAGGTCTCACAGTCTGACCTCGCTTATCCAGCCCTGTTGGGATCAGGGCCCATCTGTATAAGTGAAATGGCCAAATATGAAAGTAATATAGTAGGACACCAAAAATTTATAGGGTAGGGTGGTGTTGTGGATGAGGGTAAATGATCAATAGTATCTTCCTGTTTGTATGAAATTAAAATAAAGTAAAATAGAATGGAAAATGGCCCACAATGTTTACGTCTCCCCAGCTTTTAGGTGAATTGAATGAAGAATAAAAGAAGGAAACTGGCCGGGAGACACGGCCGGGAGACACGGCATGTAAATAAAGGAGTCTGGATAAATGAAGGCCGGATAAGTGAGGTTGGACGTGCAAAAGCCTAGATGGAGCCAAAACCAATTTCAAATGGGTTTACTGACACACCATTTACTATATTGTAGGTACATTGAAACTGATCTTGTCTCCATCACATTAGTGGGCACCCATCGAATATGACCCCCCATCCCTCTCTTCTCCCGCTTCCTCCCTAGCTTTCTTAGCCCTTCTACGTAATTCCCTAATTCTTTTAATTAATTTACTTGACTTATATTTAGCATTACTTATTCTTGAATAATCCCTTCTTCGCGCTACGTTAGTGGCATGAGCTCCCATTATGAGATTCAGGTGTCTGAATAATCTGTTGCGACCATTCTCTGCGCCACAGTTGAACGAAAGGGCTGCATGGTTGACTGCAGTTCGAACAACACGTGGACCTCTCCACAGGTGTTTAGGACACCTTTTCCAGATGAGAGCATTGAAGCTCTCATTCTGGTTCTGGGTGATACCTGGGAGGCATCTCTCAAGGAGATCTGGAGCACTGAGCCGCGTGAACATAGGCAACAAGTAGTCGAGAAACACAGGGTCTAAGTGATTCTCTTTGTTTACCTGTTTGCCTGTCTTTCTGTACTCACACCATCCATCCTCTGGACAATACTGATGACGCACGTCATTATCAGTCAGCATTACTGAGTGATAAAGGACTGCCAGTATCGCCCTGCGCATTTTCTCTACAGCCCTAGCCTTATCCTGTTCATTATCTAATGCTTCCTTATTACCATTACTACGTATTGCACTCCTATATAACTTACATAATCTTCCTATTGAAAGTGTATCTGATGTTCCCCTTAGCCTACCCTTTCCATACCCTACCCTCTTACCATCACATAACTTATGACCGGCATATTCCTTAAGAAAATTATCTAATGCTTTATACATACGTTTCCCTACATGTCCTACACACTCTACCTTATGTACTTTATTCCCATCCCCATAGATCCCTTCTACACTCTTAAAAGAACTACTATCCCCATCACTAACTATTAACTTATACCTTAATTTATATTTAGATACTGACCTACTCCACATCATTTTAGCTGCTGCTACTTCCATACTCCCACTAGACCCACCATGACCCCCATAACATTCATGCCCAGCCTTCCACTTCTTATACCTATCCCCCTCCCTATCCCATCCCTTCCGTGCACTACATTCCTTACATACTTTAGACAAAACCACCCGATCCAAAACCTCCCCTGTATCTAATGATATAACTATCCCCACCCCATGACTAGACATGTGCCCATGCTTATGCCACGTACCGTCATAGGACACTACCACATCCACAATATCATTTGGTCCAACAGGAGGGTCCTTTTCCCTGGCTATGTCCCGCAGGCGCTGCGCAGCCTCCATCATCTGCTCGTCAGATGCCTGTCAAAACTAAAAAGAAGAAGAAAGATCCTATTAGTATTTAGTAGCATGACTTGTATTGAATAAGCAATTCTTTCTTTTTCTTTGAGAAATTATAACTTTATATCAAATGGAAAACATTTGAAAAAAATTTACACATCTTATCTGAAGCCTTTGCCACACAAATCAAGTGGCGCTGGTAGCAAAGCTGTGTCAAGCGGTGCCATTCCCATCATGCTGAACAGATCGGTAAAGCCAACTCTCCCCAGGGAGATGGAGAATGGGGGATGACGTTAATTGCGATTTCAGAGTATTTAATGCCCTGTCTTCTAGTGGGCCCCATTCTACCTTATTTGGACGCTGCTTTTTCTTGAGGTCGCTTAGAGGTGCAGCGATCATAGCAAAGTTCGGGATGATCTTTCTATAATATCCTGCTAGACCCAAAAAGGCTCGCACTTCGCGGTTTGTTTTTGGCTTCTCAGCGTGCATGATCTGATCTATCTTGTCGGGGTGGGGTTTGAGGGTCCCGTCTCCTACCACATGCCCGAGGAAGTCCAGGGTTTTGAACCCGACATGGCACTTACTAGGTTTGGCTGTAAGGCCTGCCTTAGCTAACCTTTCCATGACCTCTTGTAGTGTTTCCATATGTTGCTCCCATGTTTCGGAGTAGATGAGAATGTCGTCTATGTAATTAGCGACATTGTCTAACCCAGCGAGCACCTTGCGCATTAGACATGAGAAAATCGCTGGTGCGTTTACCATGCCGAATGGTAACACGGTGAACTGATACAGTCCTTCATCGGTCACGAATGCGGTTTTTGCTTTGTTTTCTTCTCGCATTGGGATCTGCCAATATCCCTTGCTAAGATCGAATTTTGAGAAATATTTCCCCTTTGAAAGCAGGGATAATAAATGATCGGCATTAGGATTGGCTCTGGATTGAATATCGTTATCGCGTTCAATTTTCGATAATCAATGCAAAATCGATTCGAACTGTCCTTCTTGCGCGCTAGTACTATTGGTGACGCATAATTTGACTGCGACTGCTCTATTACCCCCATCCTTCTCATGTCTCCCCAACATCCTTGCGAATATTTTCGCGCACTGCTTGGGGCATGGGATAGGGCTTACTCACGATCGGGTCCGATGTCATGAGTTTTAGTGCACATTCGACCTCGGTCGTCCTACCAGGGACGTCGGTCAGCTGGTTCTGAAATCGCTGTAGCAGTTCTCTAGCTTCAGCCTGCTGGCTGCTAGAGAGATTTTCATCTATGCATACGTCATTAATGCTTTCAGTTTGCGCTAACCTGGGCATTCCGATGTCGACAATTGCATGCTCGGTCACGGTTTCGAGTTCTTCTTCATCATCTTCAAATATTGTCACGGCGCATGCTTGGGCTTTTGCGCTATCAACTTCGCGTTTGATGTATTTCTTAAGGAGGTTGAGGTGATACTTGTAAATGGATGTCTTCATTGTGTTTCCTTACGATGCTGATTGTCTGTGTATTAACACCTGGTCTACTGATAACTAATGGCTCCCTCTTCCAATCTGGCTTACCCCTTTCGTTAATTGCTGTGGTCAAGCTCAAAGAAAGATCCCCTCTTGCCGAGGTCTCTGACCCATTTTCCTGATATGTTGAAGCCCCTTTCTTATTTGACAAATATTGGTTAGTTCTTCATTTGGAATATCTGTGAGATGTGAATTGAGTCAAACCTTTCACTTCTAGAGTGGGTTCATGGAAAAACATATATGTTATACCAGTCACATCTTGACAGTAATATTATCAAATTATTATATAAAACCCTCAACATAAAGAATACCAACCTCTTGTAAATGAGGCCGTGTTGTACCAAACAATAGCAGGTCATCCACTGCGCGTCGGATCAGTGCCTGTAGCGATGGCCGACGGTGTGTATGTGATCATGTGTCCAGGATAGGAAATCGCTCAAACCAAATAAATGCCGAAATTGAACCAAAGGCATTTCCAAATGTGTAACACAGATGAAATTGTTGTACAAGAAGTATTCTTAGTCTACGGAGCTATGACAGATGCCAACGGTTATCTGAATCACTTTTCTTCGAAGTTTTCTACAAAGTTTTCTTGCTGAATCCTTTCTTTTTCCCGACGAAGCTATCTCATTGTCATTTCTTGCATGCAGGCATGTGCGCTTGTGTTAATATTTCTGCGATAGTCGCGTTCGCTGACCGTGTTCTGACCACTTCAAACTACACGCCTTCCTCTCATGAAAATACTGTTTTTTTGGCTAAACAGTCTATTTTCTAAAACCCTCAAGATTAAGAATACGACTTCTTGTAAATGAGGCAGTGTTGTATTGTACCAAACACTGGCAGGTCATCCACATCATAAAGAGTGCTAATGATTGTAACAAGTTCAATACAAATTCACTATACAAGTACAGTGTAACAGTTTGATTTGACTAATCACAAATGCATGCGCAGTCCTACTTAAGCAGCACATGCCTTGAAATGTGATCACCCATGTTATTCAGCACATCCAAGGGCTTAAAGTCTAGCAATTCACTCTGAACTTAGCAACAAAATTTGACATGGCTCTTTTGCCTGTACTGAAAATGCATTGTAATGATCATCATAAAACAAAATTTCTAGAACCCTAAAGAATACTGACTTTTTGTAAATGAGGCTGTGTTGTACCAAACACTTGCAGGTCATCCACATCATAACAGAGTGCTAACGATTGTCTGTAGCACGTTCTATTTGTCTTGACCCACCATGCATTATATCTCTCTGTGTTCTGTCCTTCAGCATGCATTAAAACATCCTGTTCTACAAGCTGAACTGTTTTGGGTGCCAAATCTGAAACATAAACAACACCTCCTGGTTCAGTATCCATAGATACCAAAGGCAGGGCAGAGTTAATGAGATCTGAGTCTGTTGATGTTTTTTGGCCACTGTTTTGCAGATATTCTTATAGTTCGTTACACTATCTGCAACTTGACAGAAATAATTATGCTTTGCTTCATACCGCATTGCCCAAACATGAATGAACAAGACTGAAGGGGCCCAATTTTTTCAAGACGTGACCATGTGGAAATTTCATTCATGGGAATGCCACTGCCAGTGCCATGGCCATACTATGCACATGCTTGCAGGCGCGGGCAGTGTACCATACAACGTACGCAATATGCGAGATGTAGGCTGCAATAACTCCCCCAAACAGTTTTGTCAAATGTGACTTACCCTTGTCAATGAACTCGAAAATGTTCTTTGAAATGGGATGAGCTTTCTTTTTCTTCTGTCAGCTGATATAACTCTCACAACTGGCATGATTTGCCGTCTGATTGATGGATTTTCTACAGAACTTTTTTATCTCTTTCCAGCATGCGAAAATCCGAGATATAGTCACATGACACATACTTGCAGCCAATTAGAAGGCAGCCTTGAGTGGTGCATGTGCAGATGCTGCAAGATAACACCACAATAATGGTGTTTCGAATTTGCTTATTCCAAAAGAATTATTTAAGAAGCCCTTTTTATTGAAAATGTTGGTGTCAATATAACACCAAAAGAATCATTCAGATTTTACACCGGCTCATTGTTAAGAATTTAACACCCTGGGCCGCTATTCTGAAAATTATGTTATCTTTTATCTTATTTTAATTGCCATAGCAAATAGAAATAGCATACGCCATTGGCTCACATCGCACACTATTGTCTTGCGTGCTGGTCATTTGTGCAGTTCACACTAATCATAAGTATGCCTTTAAAATTTGTTATGACAATTAACACAGTGAAGATAAAATAAAAGATAAAACCATTTTCAGAATACCGCCCCTGGTTTTTGCAGTGTAGCTCTCTATTAGTACTTGGAATG
>CM057159.1:10815613-10841464 GCA_029962745.1 Echinometra lucunter | reverse complement strand
CCATCTAAAAAAAAGTGGAGGATGTGATTGACCTGGTAATCATCATCTTAAAGAATAGAAGGGGTGATTATCCAACCATTAAACGAAAGAAAGAGAGGGGAAAGAATGGGATGATTGCCCGGTTATTATCCACCTAACACTTAAGGAGAAGATTATAGGAAATTAACCCGCCTCGGAAAGTAGAGGACAGGCAGTCGTCTTATCATTGCCACTACTGAATGTCGTAGACAAGAGTATAATTCTTTTTCAAAGTATTGATATTTTTCTAAAGTTTTCAACAGTCGTTATCATCATCCCGACCTCAAAGAATATGATGAGGATTAATGAACAGGTAATTACCTCACCACAGCAGAAAGTTGAGCACAGGCCATTCCCCTGATTATAACAGAAGTTTTAGAAAACAGAGTGACTTAATAAACATGTCAAGTGTGGTACACTATTCTTTATACCTTTTCAAACTTGTGATACCTTTCTCAAAGTTATATAGGCCTAGTTTCAGAGTTTTAGGCCATAATTCACCTACTTTCAAAAGTGAAGGCGGATTGTAATGATCATCCTTCCCACCTCACCATTTTGATCTACACTGCATAATATGGCGTAGTACGGGGTTGCAAATACACTCAAATCCACTAGTAAAGTATATAGGAAGACAGGCAATGAGACTAAGGGGGCGTTGCAAGAAACTTGCAATCAATTGCAAGTCAATTTTAGGTCCCAAAATCAATCATAAGTCTTGCAATCAATTGCAAATTTGTAAATGATTGCTGGTCTACTTCTTGAAACAGAAAGTATAAATTGTTTTGCTATAGTTAAAATTGATTTGTCAATTGCAAATTTGCAGTTGAAATTTGCAATCGATTGCAAATAAGTTTCTTGCAAGAGAGAGGGGGGTGGGTTAGAGCAACGTGAAAAGAAAACGATGGTTAATAATAATAAATTGTATTTATAATGCGCTTAATACAAATGTTTCTAAGCGCAAGAAAGAAGAAGAAAATGAAAAGAAAGAAAAATGAAATATCAGCTAAATACGGACAAACAGAAAAGTCAAATATAACACAGAAAAAGACCAAACGTATAAGAAATGAATGAAATCATCATGAACATTGGTAAATACTAAGCGTGCTAAGACTATAACATGAAATGAACTCTATTTTCAATTTGTGTCATAACTATATAATCCAACAAGTCATGTAAATTAAAACATCAAAACAGAAGCATTTCAGAATAATTTAATTAAAGCACATTCAGTAACTTGCATGAATTATCAATGACCGGGGAGGGGAGGGGAGGGTATGAGTTCACAGCTATGGGAAGAGGTGGGTTTTCAAGAGGGACTTAAATGATTCCAATGATGTTGCTTCTCTAACATGTAAGGGTAGATTGTTCCATAGCTTTGGAGCAATGACTGTGAATGCACGTTCTCCGTAGCGTGTTTTGGTGCGGGGTCCAGGCAAGAGTTAAAGATGGGCATTGGGCAGTGGTATGGGCAGCCGATCCACAAAATATCCCTGATCTTACTATGGATTGTTATCATGACTATCCTTGGTACTCATCTCGTATATAGACGGTATTAATCATTATTGACTTAGGATCCTTGGCAATTTGTGGATTGTCTGTTTATGTATTGTGACGTTATTCTTATGCTGTTCGGTCCATGCGGACAGTCATCATGGTCATACTTACATTTACAAGAGCGCAACTTGTGTAATATAGGGCTTTTTTTTATTTGTTTGTTTGTTTGTGTGTGTCATTGTGCTGTGTGGAGGTGCCGTGGCCGAGTGGTCTAAGGCGCTTCACTGGAGACGAGACAGTCGGGGGTCGATTCCCGGCACGGCACTTATGCTCCTGAGCAAGGCATTATTTCATCTTGCTCTTTTCTCGTATATAGATTAAATTTAAATGCTATGTACAGGCACCAACGTGTGCACGTGTTTTTAATTAAACAAAAGTAATAATAAAATAATTGCAACCCTTCTTTCTATCATGTTTCTTTTTTTTTCTTTGTCATTTTATCTATTTTTTAAATTCATTTTTTTTTGTTGGGGGGAGGGGTTATGTTTCCATCAAAATCCATCGCATCAGTGATGAACTGTATTTAGTACCCCCCCCCCCCCCCCACCAGGCGGATTCAGGATATTTGAGGGGGGTATTTCATGAAAAAGAAAAAGGCAAGCAAAGGAAAGGGCATGCAGTGAGCATGTTTTGTAGTTAGGTAGTCATTAAAGAAAAATGTGGACTCCTTAACCTTCGGCAAAACGTACACTTGGTCTTGGTCGTACTTAAATTTTAGAGCACCCGTACCGTACCCTTCTCCCCTATGATCTCCTCCTGCCGGCCAGGGCTAGGGCCGGTTAAGTCGGCCGGACCTGGCCGGGCGCCCGGCTAGCTCGACGGGCCGGAGCGCTAGCGCTGTGCACTAGTACAGCGTACGTACGTGCGCGTGCACGTGGAGTTTTGGATATTGATACCTTGGATTCTCTACATCACTGACGTATTTCGCGAACTGATTTTTACAATTTTTAGATCACTTGGAGACATCTATCCAGATCGATCCTATCACTGCAATGGGCAAGACCAAAGCGAAGGTACCATAAACTAATAAGATCTAAATTCCGATTGCATTTTTCAATTCTAATGTTCTTTCATGTAGATTACAATTTAGACAACTTGCTCTTGCTCAGTCATGTCAGTCATGTTGTTGTTTAGTAAATGATGCACTGCGTGGCCGGCCGGCCGGCCGGCCGGCCGGGGGCAAGCCTGAAAAGCGCTTGGCCTTGGGGAAAACCACGTGTAGCACACATTTGTCATGTTGTCTTTTGCTACATTTTAGACCTGGTCCTGGAGCTGGGTTAAGCCAAAAAAAAAGCTCACTTAGGGAAGAGTTCCTTTTGCGACAGCCACCCAACTTTTGGGATACGAGTCTAATTTAGAGCCTAGAGGTTGTAGATCTAGACTCTAGGCCTAGGGCTAGGGGCCTATACTTATACTTAGCACCCATAAAAATCCTATGAATATGATTTATTCTGTCAAACTTAAAAGCTTATCTGAGCTGTGAAACGGTGCATTTCACGTTGACCTTGGTTTATTTAGTCAGAAAAATAAGAGCAATGCATCCTTGGAGTTTGAGTAACCCGAACTTCCGGCTTCCGGCTTATAATTATTTAGGAGACCCTTCACTTTCAGCGATCTCTTGCTAGCGCAGTCAGTAAGGCGTAAGTTTCGTGAGAAGTGAATGGTCTGGAACAGGTTCGAGTTTCGTCAGGTGTGGTAAGCCAAGAAACAAATGAAAGAGAATAAAACTCAAGAAAGGTGTGAGACTGCAGAGATCCATTCTTTTACTTCAAAAATTTGGGTGGCTTTCGCAAGAGGAACTCTTTCTAAAGCTTAGATCTACGGCCTAGATCTACATGAAATTTTGATAGGCCTAACATTAGATCTATGTTATTGTATACGACCTCACAATATTGCATGTAGGCTGTAAGCATTTCATCGGGGCTTAACTTTAGAATGGGAAAGTTCACCCAGGGGCCTGTTTTTGGAAATCAAGGCCAAGGTCATATCTTTGTCCGCCAACTACGGAGATGACTCTAATCTTGCTAAATCGTTTCACGAAGAGCATGCTAGCTAAATATCTCGTGAATCGATGAGGAAATGTGACAACATATAGCATAGCCTTGATCACAATCACACATATATTTTGTAAACAAGAAATTATTAGAACTGCAATTATTTGAGTGATCTGGTGAGGGCAAAGCTTAGGAATAGTAGCAGGGGGTTATAAATACAAGATATTTCAAAGAAGGCAGATTACACCAAAGAAAAACTTATAAGATTCTGTTTTTAGTAATTAAGTTCAATGTCGTTTTGAACGTAAGATGAGTACCCCCGGGACAATAGATTTGCAAAATAAACCCTTACATTCATGATTGGAAAAAAAGGAGGCAAATTAAATATCTATCCAGCGTCACATCTTGACCAAAACGTTGATATGCATAATTTTGGCAAATTACAAGCTAAAAAATGCATCTTAAAAAGTATTTTGTTTAAAAATCTACGATATATCTACAGGCTATCCCTTTGACTATGCCTTGCCTGATGTAGCAGAATTGCGTTCTTTTAAGAGATGTTACAATCACGGGAGAAACCTTAGGAAACCTTTTTTGCAGATCGTTTCATTTGAAACATGAACTATAATATATTATACATGAGCAAGGATGAATTACTGATTGCAGGAACCCTTAGAAAAGATAGATTTGAATTATTTTTTTACATCTATGTAGCTTCTATTTTGGCCAGCCATAACCTACCAAATTAGTGGCATGTGATGACGCTGCATATCAACGAAAAAAGATATGACAGGGTTAGAGGCGTCATAGGTTCTTAGTCGGGATGTTGGCGTTGATCTTGGCTAACACGGCTTCGTGAAACACGTAGCAGACAACTAGCCAACTAGCGATGATCCACCCCCATGCAACTTTTTTGCGGTGTAAATAAGAATTTCTGCAGCAAAATATGGACCATTGACTTCTTTCTTTTAAATGGAAATCAAATCAGTTTTCAAATTGAACAAATAAAAGGTTATGTATTGGCTTTGGTATGTCCAAGTTTCTTAACTTAAAAGATAAGAAACTGTCATTTTTCCGTTCTTGACTAATGGTGTTGATTTCTAATGCTTTTGAGTGAGACTCATTTGCTTTCTGCTTTCGCTGAGTATGTTTTTTGGTGCACTAGAACGTAACTGAGACTGTCCAAGTTAATTTTTGAAGGGATATCAAAAATATTTTTTCTATTTTTAGTTTTTATTCACCACCAGCCGCTCACAGGGGACGGCTGCCCACAGGATCAATTTCGAACTTGGCTCATATGGGAGTGACAGTGATCTGATCAGATTTTGGGTTAATGGGGCCAAATTTTAATATAGGCCATTGTGTGCATGGAAATTGTTCTTGTGATGAACCACACATCATTTCATAGTTGAAATACAGATTTTGTTATTGCATGTGTATGATCTGATGCATCGGCAGAGGCATGAATTTTGACTGTGTGCAGTCGAGAATCCATCTAGTTTCTCAACATCATTCGTGCTAATGTAGCTACAATACTAAAAATTCAATAACTACAAAAACTTGGCTTAAAGAAATTAAGACCATCCAAGGGATCTACGCTTCTTGCATAGCCACAGCCTCTTCCACTTACAGGCACTTAGTTTTTGCTTATAGCCTCGGAAAATAATTAGATTCATGGATCACTGATCAATTTCCAAATCCAGGCTATGTATATTTGGGCATCTTGCATTTTTTTACCTCACTTAGGAATCAGATTCATTGTTTTCATGGAGTACTCCTTTATGAGACTAAGTACATGTACTTTGATTTGCTAATAGGTTAAAATAAGGTTATAAAGAGTTGCAGATTAATCTTGCAGAGTATTTTAAGGTAACCATTTGAGTACTTCAGGGGGAGTTCATACAGGGGACAGTTGTGCTTTGGACTTTGGAGTGGATGTTGTGATTGATCCTTTTGTTTGATTGTGGTTATTTGAACTCAAACTTCAGTAATTGTTTTGGGTCTCTCAAAGTGGTAGTTTAATAGCAAGAATTCTATAACTACATGTAGATTAAAGACATTGGTTAACAATGTTATGATTTTTAAAAAATCTTGTGTTGTTACTTGAAAATGGGATAAACATAAGGGTTATAGTGTAAAAATACCAGTCTTAAAGTTACAAAGTATAATATCCACAGTAGTATTTTTAAATATAAAAAATGTGAACCAATGTTTGAAAAATATACGAGGGTTGGTTGCACAGAATAGACATAAGGAGTGCGCATGCGCGTATGACTCACCTTACCGTACTGTGTGTATTGGCGTATCACGCGGCGGGAGGCACATAACGGCATTTTTAAATTCAAGCAAAGTGGTGCTCTTAGTGATTGTCTCGTGAGACGAAGGGTAATAAAATCGCCGTTTGCGTCTCACTTACACTTTTTCATTCCAAATTATGGTTGGTTTCAGGGGTTTTGAGTACAAATACAAGTACTCATACACATGTTTCATCTTAGTTTGAGAATTTTTTAAATCAGCTACTCACAAAGTTAGCAAATGCCTTTAAGAAAAAGAAGAAAAAAATACAGTACTCCCTTTATTAATACTGGTTTTTTTTTCCATTTCATTACATTTCACTAACTTGCCTATCAAGAATGTGGGCAATTGGAGAGAAAGGAAGCTCATGGTAACCAGAACGACCTATGTTGTTGGCAAGGGTGAGACTGTGAAAGAAGTTCCGCTGAAGGAATTCTTTAGAGCCAAAGAGGAGCATGATCAACATAAAGAGCTTGGTGAAACCTCTGCAGTTACTGATGAAGTTGTACCTGACAGGTAATCTCCAAAATGAAATTGAACATTGAAAACAGTTATACATGCTTGTAAAAACCTCTAATGTCTCTTTTGTGTGCTCATCTTGTATTCATGGCCATGTGTTAACAACTTCCCCCTTTTATGTGACACCGTCTTATTATCAAAATTGTATGCATCATGTCAATATGATATTCGGTCGAGTGATCTACTGTGAATCCTGGAGGAAAGAAACGAAATTGAGAATTTGCACTGTTTTATCGTAACTTATGATTAACAAATATTTTAAAGCTTAGAGTCTCCTCTTTTATCTGTTCAAACATGTTTTATACATAGTTCATGCATGAGTGAGTAATAATGATTTGAAGAAAGGGTATAAAAAAGTCTTTTGGTGGACGGGATCTGAATTTCAAAAAGAAAATAACATGTCTAGAAAGTTCCATATCTGCTCTTTACTATGATAACTGAAACAGATATCTCTTTTTTCATAGTCTGATAATAGAATTTTGTCTTGATGTATTGTTCCTTTTCAGACTTCTAATAAAATGAATATCCATTCTACTATTAGATAAATTGCATGATGCTGTATAGTTCCTTTTCTTTTACTATACATCACAACTCATGGACATACTATATAGCTTTATAGTCTTCTTAAAATTGCAGGGAAGGAGAAAGAAAAGGCCATGAAGCAAGCTCCACTAGATTGGAAGAGGCTGTCAAAGGACAAAGTTTTGGTGGCAAAATATAAAAAAATAGCGGAACAGCAAGCCAAAGAAAAGATGGAGAAGTTGACAGACAAACAAAAGATAAACATCGCCAAAAAGCTATTGGACAAGGCCAAAAAAAACGTATGTATAGGGAGACTGAGGGTATATAATGGCAGAGATACCAACTCTTATTTTTTGCAGTAATTTAGGCTGTTATTTTTTTAAACAAAAATAATGCAGGGATTTTGAAAAATATTTTTATGCCTCCGCGCACCGTAGGTGGTTGCCGCAGGCATTCTGTTCTCGGGTTGTCCGTCCGTCCGTCCGTCCCATTTTCGTTCATGCGATAACTGGTAATGTGATTAGATTTTTGGGGTCTCAAGGGTAAAGGTCAAATATACACTTGTCTAGTGTAGAAAAGTTGAAAGTACTGTTTTTTCCATCCAAAATACTCCTTTTTCATCCCTCAAAATACTGCAATTCTTTTTAATATGTTGCCATCTCTGTAATTGCCCCTATTTCACTTTCACTTTCTTTTTTAATGCTGCAGCGAATTGATAAGTGGCAATGTAAAATATCTTATGCCATTATATACAGGAAATATTCACCTTTCTGTTACAGATTTGTTTTCATTTATGTGTATGGAAAAGTTATTGAGCACTATGTCAACTAGGTCAAGGGGGCATGGGTCAGGGTATCAGGGTAATTAAGCCCCCTTTTAGTTGTGACAGGTAATATATTACAGTGTAATAACCATAACACCAGGGTTGTTTGGGTTTTTTTTCGTCAAGACATATTTTGGGGGCACTATGGCCTCGGCTCCCTTTAATAGAACTTTGCACGATTATATAAAACCATGTAATCTACATGGCTGCATAAATAAAATTCACTAAATCTTAATCTTTCTTTATATATGAATTAATCATTGCAAGAATTGGGGAAAATGTCTTGATTTTACTTCTTTTGCTCAGTAATCTGAAATGATAAATCAATAATTTTGAATTCCAGTGGAGCCATAGCAAGGGCTTATGAAAATTGTACCTATATATAGCTGCCTTCTACCAAGGCACTTGGGGTGATACTAACATAGGGCCCACTGGTTGAACAACTGCTTAGAACTGAAGTGGCTATCCTTCGTTAATCAGATGTTATTATTATTGTTGATATTATTAATGCAATAATTCAGTCTCAGGATATTGTCAAAATTCCTCTTTAATACTTGAATATGAAATCCTCTTTTGGCTCCCTGATTATAGATAAAGGACTTTGAAAAATTAGGTTACGTATGTGCGTTTGTAGCCTCTGACGGTGAGAGGGTTCTGGAAGGATACTCCTCAAAGATACATACTGCTACCCAAAAACAGATGGGAGACCTCATGTTACATGAAATTTTCAGGGGAACAACAGGTTCGTTGTACATGTACATGTATGTATATTTTCTGTATTAAAATCAATTTAACATCACTTGCAAGTCAGTTTTCAAATCGTGATAACAAATGAAGCATGTCTTGTCATCATGCATGTATATGTATAGAGAGAGAGAAAGAGAGAGAGA
Source organism: Echinometra lucunter (assembly GCA_029962745.1). Classification (NCBI taxonomy): domain Eukaryota; kingdom Metazoa; phylum Echinodermata; class Echinoidea; order Camarodonta; family Echinometridae; genus Echinometra; species Echinometra lucunter. Next base: position 10,832,849 of record CM057159.1, on the reverse strand, counting down.
GAGAGATTATCGAACCTGATGTAATGTAGTGATAGGTGACCATCAGTAAAGGGAATATGAAGTAAAAGATATAATTCTTTTACAGCTAGAACTCAAGAAATAAAACCCAAAGAAATTAAACCAACACTTGCTGGGTTACTGATGAAAGAGTTGCAGGAACATGTATCATCAAGTATCAGTTGAGGGTCATGTTGTGAGGGTATACTTTACACATGTATTTACATTTTAATGAATATTCAAAAATTTGAAATGAAAGAGCTTGGCATCCTCAATGCCCCTATTCTTTACTGAAAGCTTTTAGTTAAAAAATACCAACCCTGAAATTTCTATATGTTGTTTTTAATACTTTTTTTTTTAAATAGATGAGAAACAAGAATGTCTTGATAGGGATAGCCTCCGCAGAAAGGTTTCAAACATGCTCAACCAGAAGTATGGTATGTATCAGCATTTATATTCAGCCTATGTGAAATTATTATGTAGAAAAAGAAGGGCCCGACTTTATTTATTTCTGATATTTCTTTTCCTTTTTATGCCTCTAAACACTGTAGGTGGTTGCCGGAGGCATTATGATTTTGGGTTGTCCGTCTATCTGTCCGTCGCATTTTCTTTCTTGCGATAACTCAAGAACCTTCTTACGGATGAACTCCAAACTGGGAACATACATGTATATGTATTTAGGAGTGATGATGATCTGATTAGTTTTAAGGGTATCACTGTCAAATGTCAAAGGTCGCAGAGATCATTATACACATGGAAATGTCTCATTCTCGTGATTACTGTAAACTGTTAGAGATATCAAATTCGAACTTGGATCATATATGCATATTGGAGAGACCAAGATCTTAATAGTTTTGTGGGTATCAAGGTCAATGTTCAAAGGTCACAGAGGTCATTATACACCTGAAAACATTTTCTTGCGAGCAATAACTGATAAACCGTTTGAGGTATTAAACTTGGTGCATGTATGCATATTGGAATGACACCGATCTGATTCGATTTCAGGTTCACAAGGTCAAATGTCAAGGTCACAGAGGTCACTATATACGAAAATGGGGTCTTCATGGCACTTTCCCCCCACACAAGAATGCAGATTTGAATGTATGCATTGTGCATTAAGTATTTAGTATTAAATTTTCCTCATGTTAACTGCTTAATGTTATCCACTTCATGTTATCCACTCCAGTTGAAGGTATTCCAGGATGCAAGAGAAGAACAGTGCCATACACCAAGATGGATACTTTTAATGTAGAGGGGTTGCCAGATGGGGTCGAGTTAAAAAGAACTTGCCTCTACGATAAGAAGACACTCGTATCATTGCTGAATCATATGTCTTCGATAAAATTCTCTGGTACGTAATCATTCAAACAAATGTTGAATGTAATACATTCATGTATGTACACCATTTCTCAGTTTGAAGTAATGAGATAATCTAAAGTCATTGAATCACCACAGGCAAAAATGCTAAAAATGTTACAGGTGAGAAGTTGAAATGGGGGGGGGGGGGGGAGGGGGAATGAAGGTTTAAATGATGTTTTACAAAAGCCAGAAATATGACATGTCAGATATAAAAGGCCATCGAAAATTCATGTGTATCTAGGTTCTCAGCTTTTAACAAAACAAAAAAGGCAGACATATGGTTTGCATCAAGAGGACTATGAGTATCCCCTGACAAGGTTTCCGGATACACAGAAGTGGAAGAAAAATCATCTGAATTCATAGTAACGTTGACAACACTATATTCCTATTAGAAATAAAAACAAAAAACTCAGAATCCAATATTTAGCAAATGGTGAGCAAGTTCGATGACAAGGCATTAGCGAAACTGTCTTGCCCACTTTCAAAAATAGCTAGAAATATTGCAATCTCTGTTGCCACCCAACAGAACTGAATCCACAGCTCAATATGAAACATCCTATAAAATTTGAGAAGAGCTATTTTATGAAATGTTACTCACTTTCACCTGCTTTCTCTCAACCCACTCCCCCTATGATATGACTAATATTTTTTTACATTGATATAAAATGTGCTTGAAGGTTCAATTTCTTTAATTGTTGCAAAGTTATTTGTCTTCTTTTTTTCAGCTTAGCTTAAAAATATTCCCTCAAGAGACGTCATTTGATCTGTGAAGGCAACACAACAGGAAATGTACTCCAAGTGTATATGCATACATACATATATATATATATATATATCATGACCCAAGTTTGGTCGCCACTGCAGCAACAGTTGACAAGTTAGGCATGATAAGAGAGTCTTGCCTGTAAACTTTAACACTGACCCGACATGACCTTTGACCTTACCATGTGACCTTCGAAGGTACCACAACATGAATGTTACCAAAGTGCACCTATAACACTAGTTTGGTTGCCATTGCACCCACAATTGCCAAGTTACGTGTTATTTGTGACGGACGGACGGACGACGAGCAGACACACACCATTTAGATCCCTAAGTCTCTCCTTCACCTCCAGTGGGCAAGACAATAATTTAATGGATTGTTTGTGGTACCTTTTTGTGTTCCCTTTCCTTCATTCACAAAAAGTCAGCTAACTTAATATGAATTGCATTCAGTACCATAAGTCAATAAGTTCACAGAGTTCCAGACATTTTTTTTCTGAAAATGTGAATTTTCTAAAAAATTGAACATAAGGGAAAAAGGGAATATGTAGATATTTTGACATTGCTAAAGAGATGAAACAAGACTATTTTGTTAACTCTCGTGAATTAAGTTTAACTAAACTATACCTTTGATTTTTTTCCCCCTATTAATTGGTAGTATTATAATCGTATGTGCATTTTCTTTTTATTGCTGTAGCCAAACGAGTTGTACAGGAGTCCAACATGGAAATTGAAATGGACTTAGTACAAGGTAATGCCTCAAATTGAACTTACCTAAATTTACAAAGAATGTGAACTGTACAACTCCAAGTGTGTACACTTGTATGATCAATCTGCATACAGGAATGGAAATGAATTTTATAAAAAAAAAATAAAAAAAATCCTAGAACTAAGACCAAATTCTAAGCAACAGCTACTTCTTTCTCGGAAGTGAAAACCCCACTAGCCAAAGTCTTGTTCTTGAAATAGGCATAATGAATAAGGAACAAATTTCATGAGGATCCCCAATAGTACAAAGGCTGTGAATATTAATAAACTCTTTTCAAACATTTGTATTCATTCATATGCTGATGACGCATCTGTGCCCATGTACCATAAACTACTTAAGCATGGAATTTTAGCAGTTTTTCTTATTTTTTGCCTAATATAACATTTTTAGCCGAAGTATGTTATTTTAAGTATGCCTAATTTTGTACTAACCTAGGACTTTTGTCTGAACCGATTTTGAACAGTATGTACAGCAAAACTATTGATTTCAATAGTAACTTTAAGCCTTCTACCTAGTGGTTTAGTTCGTCTGCTGATAATACACCAAGCTCATTTTCAGCCCACAAATTAAAACATGAAGCATTGATTTCATTCTCAATAATCAGATATATTTTAGACATCATGACACATGTGTAACACCTTAATATTCTAAACAATGTGGAACTTTTAGTGGAATGTGTATTACATAGTCAAGACATTACAGAAAATGTTACAAAGTAGCCTCAAAACTGAAAAAGACACTTCGTATGCACATTACATACAGGTCATGTAGGGCTTAGGGTCCAGTTTTACATGCAGTTAATTTTTCTCATTTTGCTGCTGCATTACCATCATGATGTCATAGAAAAGTTTAGACATTTGTTTTTTGCTTTCTGAGCATGCACAAAATGCATTACATGTTTGGAATACGACTAAGGCAATTAAGACAAAATCCTAGAAATATAACAGACTTAAGACAAATGCTTATGTAGTTTATGGAATGTCATCCCAAATCTAAAACACTATTGCCATGTGTAAGAAGGCCATCTGTTCTGTAGGGGATGGTAATTTGTAAGGGAAATATGAAATTATGATATGAAGATGACCCATTGGTGAATGAATTGTCTCATTCACATTCTTCGACTATACATGAACCACATGGCCGTAGGAAACGGGAACCAATTCCCGTAACAAAATTAACTTCTGTCTTAGGAATCAAGAAAGGACATGCAGACATGCTGTGTTCAGTAGACAATTGGTGATGAATGGTACATTGTACATTTAGTGGGCAATGCTATGAATAATTTCTTTCCGTATTAAACAGATGAACAGGACCAACCACGTGAGGCCACACAAGAAGCCACAAATGATGCCTCCCCTCTCTCACCAGAAGCCATCCCCCTGGCAGATATAGATGAGAGTGATAGTGATGATGCCCCTCTTGCTGGTAAAATATAAATAAATATATTTAATAAGTGAGAAAAATTGTACCATTTAGAAGACATAAGTATTAACTTCCAATTTTGTAAAAGTACTTTTTTTCATGGAATTCCTGGGTCACCTTTGTGAACCGATGTGAAGTCATGAAACTATAGCCTTGCAAGTGTAGCATTTCATATGGAAAATATGAAGAATATCTGCAATTAAACATCTAATGTTTTAAGCTTAATCACAATTATTGCAAAGAGGGTACAATCAGTAGAGGGAAACTGCTATTTTGTTGAGCTCATGCAGTGATTTAAGCAATATGCACTAACAATAGTCATAATTTTGAAGCTTATAAGCAATGATTAGATAAGTCAAACTCTAAATTGGGCAAAAAGGTTTAACCTCCACCACTTGTACATTCACATATTGTGGTTGTAATAGAACTGAAGTTGTTACTTCCTTTAAAATTCCTTTCTTGGCAGCATCTTTATATTTATGAAGCATTCATTTCTCTAAGACCATTGTTTTATACAAGAACTGAAGTTGTTACTTGCTTTCAAATTCCTTTGTTGGCAGGATCTTGATATTTGTGAAGCATTCATTTTTTCTAAGGCCATTGTTTTATATTTGATTTACAAGTATTTGAATAGTTATTTGTATTCTGTATTTGTTCTTTTTAAAATCTTATAGATCTCAAGTCCACCAACCAACCTAACAGGCCAGGTAAACTGCCATGTACTACCAATCCTCCAGCTATCCCTGATGTTAACCCTGTTGTCGCTCCTTCAGTTAACCCTGCCGTTATCCCTGCAGTTATCCCTGTCAAGTCCAGGAACCTACTGCAAGGCAATGGTAATATGAATACTTGTGTCCTTAAAAATTTTTTTAAAAAGAGCAAGTATATAGGCTTCCTTGCTTGCTTGTAATAATTTCTTAAAGGGGAAGTGCTTCCGAAAATGGTGATGACTTTTCCTTTTGCTTGTCAAAAGAAAAAATTTGAGAAAAATTGCTCCCCTCACCTTAGGTATATATTTAGTTTACTTATGTCAGTAAGCTGTACAAATATATCCCGAAATTTTCCTCCCTATCCTTGTATGTAAACTCAGGTTTACATTTAAAAGGAAATGTAGCTTATTTGCCAGGACCCTGACTTTATTTCAAGGAGAATGCAATCCTTCAAACTACATGAATTGTATATAACAGAAAAATTATTTTAAAACAACAAACACACATATGAATGAAAGAATGCTATGGAGAGTCTCCCATTGGCGATGCATGCAAGATGTGTGATGTCAAACATCACAATGTCCCCATTACTTTTGTACATATTTCACTTAAATTATTTCTTTTATCAAGTATATTGGTACATCACATAATATTTTTGGACATATGATACAGATTTCACAAGGAGTTTGTTCTATCAGAAGAATGAGAATAATGCTGTTTTGTTGGTATTTTTTGTTCATCAAAGAGCAGAGTTGTACATGGATGACATCACACAGCTTGGGTGCATTGCCAGTTGGAAGATCTACAAGCATTAGCACACTCTGCATTAAAATCTTCACAACTTTCTTATTGTTTGTCCAATTTTTCTCAAACTTTCTCTGTTCTTATTCTCTGATTTGTTGGTTTTGCACACAAGGTAACTTGTTCCAAGGGTTCATTCTCTGTTAACATAATTTTGAACTAATATTACATATATAATTTCTAGATCTCAATTCCAGGTGATATGTGCTTTATCATACATGTATAATTTTTCATTCCAGGTCAAAGTAAAAGTAAAATCCCCCCCCCCCATGCCGTAAAACATGATTATGTGTAAGAATTTGATAAAAACCATGCAATCATAGGGCATTTCCTACATCTTGAGAATGTTTGCATGTTAACTTGTGATATTGTGATATGAAAGCCCATGTCACATCAACGAATATGTGTGCATCGGCTTTATATTACATACTAATACAACATATTAACAGCCAAAAAAACCCCGGTTATTTTCAGTGGCACTTATATGTAAAGAGTTTAATATGCTATGTTGCACATTCTTGCCCGACCTACTGATAACTATACAGTTTACTCACATTAGAACAAGCATGATGACAAAGCAAATCTGCTATAATAGCAACTACCATGGCAATGACCAAAATGCTGTTTCTTGATTGGCTGCTGTAATGGTAGTTACTATCATAGCAACTCCCTTTATGAAATGGTCCCCAGGTCTTATATTCAACATGTGCGCATGAGCATTTTGTTGTAATGGGTGTGGACCATATTTGTTTACATAAGAATTTAAGTTTGTGAGTTTATATAACAGTTTTCTGTGCTCCTTTATTTTTCTTTCAGATACTCTGCAGCAAAAGCAAAAATCAGAGAGAACAAAAAAAAAAAGAAAAGGTAATATTATAAATCCTTAAAGAAAAATGAACCCTGGAATAGTAATGCCATTAACAAGGAGCTCAGTACCAAGCCATTTAGCTCATTATAATGAATACACTGACCACACATGGATTCAAAATGACTGTACGAAATTGGAATTGGAATTGCCTCATTACACAAAAATCTTGTTGCATTCCTTCTAATAATGATAATAGTGGACTCTTTAAGAGAAGGGATATGAATGACCTTTGGTAAAGTGCAATGCATTTGTAAGAAGTGAAGGGTAACTCGCAAAGAAGGAAACCATTCAGGTATTCAGCATAACATTATACCAAAGAATTCATTCATATATAAAATAGTGTAAGTATAACGTATGCTGTAATTGACTTGACTTGCACAGTAGATCTAGCCGGGTTAGATACATTGCCATTTTGTGGGCACGATTGTTTGTTCACAATGGCGTGCCCCCCAAAATCATTGTGTCTAATCCGGCTAGATCAGCCACTGTTGTGTCACATGACATAAAAGATTTCTGGTATGAACTTTTCGATATGTACTATTAATGGACAATCTCATGTCAGAATGAATGGGGATGGATCTTGTCCAATTCTGCCAGCATGTAATAGCAAGGTTGAAAGTAAAAGAACATTATGTCACAATTGATTCACAAAATTAAGACTTATAAAATGGATTCAGTACTGGTCTATTTAAAATCGCAATACTAAATAATAAAGCTAGTCATTTCATCCCAGGTCATCTTACTTGGGCAACGCCCACCTCGGAAGATTTAGTATTTATCAGGCATATAATCCAGTTTCATGCAAGATAGATCATGCAACATGACTCTACAAATTTATATCAGACTTTGGGAAAAACTAGATACACATGTTTATATACCATTTTCCATGCTGTTTTTTGTTCTATTTAATTGAAAGCGCAATTCCATTAATGGTTCTCATTTTAGAAATAAGTGACTGATCAAGGAATATAACTATCTTTTCTTCGACAGAAAAGAGGTACTATGTTGAAAAACTTCTGGAGAAAAATGGCAAGAGATATAAAGTTCAATGGAGAGGGTTTCCTCTGTCAGCGGCAACATGGGAACCATGTGAGAACCTGCCCAAGGTGCTAGTTGACAGTTTCGAACACAAGGAAAACACTTAATTACGTTATTGAGGGGTACGTGTCATATACTGTTAACCCAAACTTCTGTGAAAAATGAGCGTAATCCCTTAGTAGTATTCTACATGCTATTAAAATTACGAATCGAAAATAAAGTGTTAAATTGGTGTAGTGAGGTGGGCGTGTTCTTGCCCCAAGAGAAAGAAGCAACTCTTAAGCGGCAAAAATCACATTTTCATATGGCAGCTTCCATGATTTGAAAAAGTATGATTCATAAAAAGTGCACAACTTTAAGCGTGATAGACTACAATTTGCAATGTACCTAATGAATCTGACAACTGAGATATGTGACTTTGTCAAACTTACTAAAAGACTGAATAAAATGCCAGGGGTGGTATTTTGAGCGTCATTTTATCTTTGAAATTTTTTATTTCATCTTTAAAATGAAGTCGGTATTCTGAGACCACTTTAAAATCTTAAACTTTATCTTCATTTTATCTCGGTCCCTCATCTCCAGCGCGCATTCCTTTACAGCTGAAGACAAATGCGCAGCTCTTGTGCTTTTCCCCACCTGCTTTGAAGGAAAGGAAAATGAAACTTCAAATAGGGGCTATTTCATCTCTTGGACCTCCAGCATGTACAAAGTTTCTGGATAAATTCGCTCTGAGTCTTCAGACAAAAGTAAAGAAAATTGCCATAATCATCGACTGCATTACTCTAGCAACATCCCCATATGATGATAGCATTGAATTTAACGATTTTTATTGACTAATATCGGCCTTGAAATAATCCTTGAAAAGGCATGCTGATTCCTCATCTAATATTGAGGTCAAAACGCGCTTGCGTTTAAATGCAAGTGAAAGCAGCTTATCAAAATTTGTATAAATAAAACATCCACGCTATTTTGCCCCACCTATTGGCAAAAAGCAATTTCATTAGCTGAGCGAGATGAGCGTGCGATATAACAACATTTCTTATTGGTTACTACATCAAAATTGGGTGTGTCTTAGATAGATAAAATCGAGATAAAATGGTTCTCAGAATGTTACCAACATACTGTTGTTAAATATTTTTGTATCTTTTTATGATGTCATGTACTACAAAATGAAACAGATGAAGACGACAGGGTAGAAATGAAGTTTTCTGAATTTGGTTTGTGGATGAGTGATTTCTCTCACTTAATGTCACATGTTATCAAATGCATCTATGTATTATCAGTAGATTAAGGTTATAGACTTGCAGATATTTTCATACATCTCTGGGGGGATGTGTCTCATTGAGGCCTGTACATCATCCGCGTAAATCACTTTCTGAAAGCACCCTAAACGGGGATCAAGGTATGGGTGGTTTTGATACCCTAAACGGGGAAACCCACTGACGATCTCAGATTTCTAGACCCTTAACAGGGATTTTATGGCTTGCATCGTTCGATATACCCTCCCCCATTTTCTAGTAAAAAAAACCTGCTTCTTTCTCATTTCCTTTTTCTAATTGCCACCAATTTACTGGCTGATTTGCCATATTTCCATTCCATTGTCGGGATCTATCAAATTTCATACCCTTTTCGGGTTCCGTGTGAAAGCAGCACTAGTGAATTTAATACCCCTTTGTCTGTTTTTTTTATTTTTTTTTATACCTTAAAGTGAATTCCTGGGTTCCCCGCCCAGTGCTGAAGAACGACCCTTTTTCTATGTTTTTGTTTACGCAGATGATGTAGAGGCCTCAATGAAATACATCCCCCGGGCATACATCCTTCCAGATTTTCTCACAGGGCCAAAATATCAGATTTGATTTGTAAAGTATATGCCTATGGAAACTAGTTCAACAATGTTGAACTACATGAATATTTTGCCCCTCCATAAGATTGTAATTGGTCATGCAACTGTCACACGTGGCCTGATAAGAAAATATACAAGAAACAAATGGTTATATTGCTTATCCATGATTGAGACTCTCACTCTTACGGAACTGATGTAGATTTTTAGCATTGATGGATATCCATCAAAGCAACCAAAAAAAATTGTACTTGAACAAAAAATTTGTTGCTTTGGCAGACATGGGACTCAGATAAGTACATGAAACAGAGATGTACGTACAAAGACTTGTCAACTTATATCTGAATACTTGTCTTATAATAAGAACCTTTAATGTTTGTTGATTTATGTAACATATAGTAGAGCATAATAGTAAGTTGAGTTTTGCTGGTAATTTGGTGGAAATAATTAATGATTTGTACTTTTTAGTTATTCATAAGCTCATTCCGGATAGGACAAGTAAATTTTGGCATATCCCATCCACACTTAGTTACCTGTATCTAGGTATTATGGGGGGGGGGGGGGGGGGGGTATGCTTCCATAACTTCATTTGAATTTCCTTTCCTTTCCTTACAATGCTGGTTGAAATCTATTATATTTAGTCTTATTCTCCACTTCCTTACTTTCATCTTGGTTCATGTATTTAGCTATGTTTCTTTTGTTTGTTATGTTTGTTATTTTATACATGTCTTATAATAAGAACCTTTAATGTTTCTTGATTTATGTAACATATAGTAGAGAATAATAGTACGTTGAGTTTCGCTGGTAATTTGGTGGAATTAATTGTACTTTTTAGTTATTCATAAGCTCGTTCCGGATAGGACAAGTAAATTTTGGCATATCCCATCCACACTTAGTTACCTGTATCTAGGTATTATGGGGGGGGGGGGGGTATGCTTCCATAACTTCATTTGAATTTCCTTTCCTTTCCTTACAATGCTGGTTGAAATCTATTATATTTTGTCTTATTCTCCACTTCCTTACTTTCATCTTGGTTCATGTATTTAGCTATGTTTCTTTTGTTTGTTATGTTTGTTCTTTTGTTATGTTCGTTTGTTTTGTTATTTTGTACATATTTCTCTACAGTGCCCCCTGAAAAACAGTACAAGATTACTGACGTGGCTTCCCTGTGTAAAGAAAACAAAATAAATAAAAATAGTGGTATCTTTTCTTACATTATCAGTTCCATGCTCTCATGTTCGGTTTTTCTTGTGTACCTCAGAAAGGAATAGTTTTTAGATAGATGGCACCATTGTTATTTCAACATTTCTGCCAATAACCTTGAGAAAAAAAGGGGGAATGATCTTGTCATTAAAAAGACATTGGAAAAATGTGCATGTTTGCATTGGGACAGGTTAATTGCCTGCTTTTAACAAATCTCAATGTGTATGATATATACGGAGTGAGCTGTATTATTCTGAAAGATTTGTTTTATGCATTTGGCAATGAATGGCAAAACATTATATGTATTGAGCCCTGGTAGATGTATCTATGTGTTTTAAAAAAGGACAAGCACAGTCTTCTCCCATTTTGACCAGCACAGATACAAGCTCCCTATGTCTCTGTGCGTATTCTGTACAGGATACAACAGTGTAATAGGCTTGGTTCTGAGCACCTTATCTAACAGGAGTGGACTGTACATAGTACATAAATATATGCTATGAAAGGTATGTGCAGTCAATACAGTGCACTCCTGTTTATATAGCAAGTGCTTATTATCAAGATGACAAAGCCGCTATCATGTACCTCTTTTTCACAAAACACATGAACACATAGATACGTGTGTACAAATCTAAAATTGAAACTGGAAAAATTGGCCTTCCTTCACAAGCCTCATTGTACATGGCTGTAGCAGTGGGGGGCAGGGGACAGTTTCCCCCCCTGAGCCCCCTCCCCAGAAATTTTGAAACCATACATATTTCATTTGAAAATTTTCACAAAATCCACGAAAACTGTGCACCGAACCTTTCCATTTCACCTTTAAAAATGCAACAGCAAAAAAAAAAAACACCTTGAACAGCTTGGTCGCTTCGCTCCAACGCTTTTCAGCTTCTTCAAAAATTTAAACGGTCTTGCCCCTCCAGGAAAAAAAAATTTCTGCATACGGCCTTGTCATTATATCTATGCTCATTATAATCAGAGTACAGGCATTTTAGAATACTGTTATAACTGTGTATATTCTTTACTATGAACTTTGGAAAAAAGGACTTGAAGAAAAATAAACCTTGGACAATGAGTAAAACACATCTTCAGAATTAAAAAACGTTTTATTTATGTGTACGTGTTTCTCATGTTTGCATCATAGTCATATTGATGTGGCCTAAAACAGTTTGTTTCCTGTAATATAGGAAAGGAAATTAGGGTCAGTCAGCTTTTTTCAGCTTTTTAAGAGGTATGATATTACAGCTCCTGTAACTATTTTTTCTCATGAGTGTGGCACGCGACTAGAGCCATGCGCGTTCAAGATGCACATTAAAAGAGATTGAGAGGTGTCACACACAAGTGTCTACTATGGATGCGAAAAAAAAAAAGAAAAAAAAAAGATAAATGTGGTTGGGTGGCCTTTTTCCCACTTCATTTTTGGGGGTTGGGGCCAAATTTGAATAAAACAAAAGTAGACATTTTACTAGGGTCAGTCAAAATACGGCAAAATCCCCTTTTTTGCCAAACTACAAGTAAAAATTAGTTGTAGGCAGTTAATATAATACTTGTAAAGGTTTGTACCTCCAGGTGACTGAAGTGAAAATAGTTCTTAGTTAATAACTTTCACTATGGTGTAATTGGACCTTTTTGAGAGTGATTGCAACCTTTGACAAATTTATTAATGGGTACGTCAGGATATCCATTTTCAGAAATTTACATTATTTTACACAGTGAGGTTGGAGTAAGTTAATATATCTTTTTATTTAAAATATATATTTATTTTGAGTTAAGAACTGCCTCATGGTGACTCACATGGTCTGGAAGACATTAATTTTAAGGTAAGCTCTTTTATCATCCAGTTAAATTGAAGCCTATGCTAAAAAGCAAAGAAAGGTCCAATGTAAAATTGAAACAACGAAAGATGCCAACAAACTACATGTACTTGTAGATTTCTTTTTAATCCTCAAAGTAATAATAATTGAAGAAAATACATGTATATATAAACCAAAAACCAACAGAAAGTGTACTTGTCTGTGTTTAAAAAAAGACCATCTGCTCAAAAAACTAAATGGTGTCTTGACTGCACAGTCACAATTTATACTTTCTTCATAGTTAAATCTTAAAGATATTGCACAGTTAACTTCGGAAATTTCAACAACTTTCATAACCTCATCAGATTTCAACCAAATGAAATACTGAGTATCAGAAAATACATTGATTTTTAATTTATTTGAGTATCAGAGCCCTGGAACTTTCATTTGTAATATAATTCCATATGATTGTGTTATCTTAAAATCTATATAGTTCTCTCAAAAGTACAATTGATAGGAGTGCTTCATGTACAAACTACAAAGAATATCTATACGAAAAATAGCACCACAGGAGCTACATTTGAAGAGTTACATTCCACAAGGTATCAAATCCATCTTTTTAACTCCTAAGAAAAATGTACACTATCTATTCAGTTATACATGTAACTAGATAGATGGTGTACATTAAATGATATCATTATTCTTATTACTACCATATTTTACCGAGCAGTACATCTAATGGAAATGAAGACAGAATTTGGGGGTTCATTTGTTGATTGCTTTCGAAGTTCAGATAAGTATTTATGTTCAAAGACATGTACCTATTTGGACAATGGGCTGAAATTAATAACAGGTGGACTAAGTCCCTTTTGGAATAAAATTCTTCATAATATGGTGATTTTGAACCAAAAGAACGTTTTCAGTTTTTTTCACAAATACAGCGGTATAATTCATACAGGGATGTAAGTTTTCCTGATTTCTTCATGAATTGCTGATTTTCTCAATGTTTCCTGATTTTCCTACCAACTTACAACCCTAAATATTAAATACAACAAAGTGATTTGGGAAGAAAAAAACATACAAATTATACTGGGTGTATCAGAAAAAAGGAAAAGCCAACTTTTTTACGTCCTGAGAAAAATATAAAATAAGCGACAACAAAATTCATATTTCATTACAGTACAACTTGTTATCTTGCAAATGCTATTTTAATGATTTCTCTAGGACCTGGCATCACTGAACAGCATTGTTTAGAAAATATTAAGAAAAATTTCACTTGGTTCACTTGCATGCTCAGCACAGTGGGTACAATGAATAGTGAAAAGAGTATTGGAGCATTAAAAATATCATGTCTTTGTGATTCACAATTTTTTTTTTTTTGGCTTTTTTAAAGAATAATTCTGCTTAGATCATATTGATTAAATTCAATTTAAATGCATAAAAAAACTCTTTTTGATGTAATGTTGATAAAGCAAATGCATAAATCCATTGTTCATATACTCACACTCCAAATTTACCTATTCAACATGCAGTGGAAGTGAACCATCTGCTTTTTTGCACTAGCTACAGTGTATTCAGTGATGTATGGTCATAGAACCCAAATTCAGGTTTTTTCGAAAATTTTAATCATTCTTTCATGAAACATAAGTTTCACAATTATTAATTCGATAATTTTCTCGTAAATAATCATAAAAGCTGAATTTCCTTTTTCGTGATATGCCCGTACAGTATAGTAGATTACATAGCACACTACTACCCTCTAAATGCAACACTGTTTTAACATCAGTAATGGCCCGAGTGCACTTCCACTAATTCTCATAAAATCGTCACCTGAACAAGTTTGGCATTCACATGCCTGTTAGAATTTTAATCAACTAAGGATCGGATTTCCAGTTATTGAGAATCAGACCTAACACAAGAAAGGATAACCTGTTGTTTGTAAATTAATACTTTATATTTGACACAGGTCTATTTACTTGAACACATAAAAAAATATCTGATTCTGGAACCCTGAATGTTATTTTTGAGAATCCCAACACGTAATTTGGAAGATATGTGTTTGAATAAGAGGACTTCTTTGAATTATTCTCGATGTTCAAGGTTTTTTTTTCCTTGTTTTTTTAATGGTTGTACATATACAGTATGTGAAAAAAAATGCAATCTTACAAAATGTACTCCCTCCATACAAAATCAACATCTACTGGGGTTTCCTTCCTCTGATTTTCTTGGTTTTTTTTAAAAATTCAATTATTATTGATTATCAAGACAAAACGGTGACAAATTATAATAATAATAACAAAAACAACATCGAGATCCCTTCATAACAACTTTGGGAACATCCGCATTGACAGCATACTATTTTGACATGTGGAAAGTCAGAAACGATCATCCAGATCTCCTGACGTCAAACAAGACAAATCCTCCAGATTCCATGAAAATTCTGCAAAGATAAAAATAAATGGGAAATCATGATGAATAATATGTAATAAACTTGAAAATCTACTCATAAAAGGGGAATCCATCCCTGTGCGCAAATTTCTTTTTTATGTTTTATAATACATGTATTTTGATCTTCAAGACAACATTCTAATGTCTTACAGAAGGGAATACAACCTTGTAGAGGAGAGTCACCACCTTTGCATGTTAAGAACCCACTGCACTATCCATATAAGTGTAAGGTGACACCCCAGTATCATGGTCTACCTACACAAAAGGTAACCAGTTATGTCAGGGAGAAAGAAATGTGGGATCAATTCACTTTTCGCCTCGCAGACACAGCTGATGCCAAGCAAATAATATGAACAAAAAGAAGAAGACACACAGCACGTTACGCATTGCACATGCGAAAAAGACCCCTTTTTGCTTTTTCTTGGACTTACATGTGTACACCAATATATCTTGTAGACCAAGGGGAGGGTGGGCACTCAGATATACGCCCCAGAAAAAAAAGGAAACTGTGAATTACTGTTTCATCATAACTTAATCACGAATATGATTAACAAATCTAGTGCAAGTTATATGCTACATACTTCATGCATGAGTGAGTAAAAACAATATGAAGAAACAATGTAATAAATTCGTTTGGCGGGCAGTATCTCAATGTTAAAAAGAGAAAGAGAAAATATAAAATTCCACATCTGCTCTTTGATATGATTCAAAAATTAAATAAAATGACCAAGGAATATCAAAGTTCTGCTTAAAAATGATGCTAGCATTTTCATAATTTCATTAAGCATGTTAAGTAAATAATGTTTTCAACTATTGCCTACTATAGCAAAGGCATGGTTAACCCATTCGTGACAGAGGTCCACATTTTGTGGTTTGGCCTGATATCTTTTGATGCAAAGCCCTAAAAATCATACCAAATACATGAGCAGAAAGAGCAAAATATTCTACACAAACTGTGCCCATTTTAGTTGCGTCAGTATTCGTTGTTTGATGCTGAAAATTTTTCAAAGGAAAATAAGCATTAAAATCCTTAAATTGGCAATGTGATAGAAATTTTAAAATCACTGCTTTCCCCTGCAAATTGGCAACTTTTTGACTTCTCATCATAATTTCTGTCAATTTATATTCATTTCAGATACATGACGTTTTATAAAAAAAATGTAGCAATAAAATAAAAATGTTGGTGTTGCCAATTTGAAGAATAAAAGCTGATCAAATTAAGCTTTAAATAATTCCTGTCATGAATGGGTTAACACAACACTTTGTGCGTGGCTGATCGTCAATAATACTGAGTAGTAGGCCCTAACAATTAGAGGACACTCAGGAGGCCACCATTACCTGCATTTCTTATGCATGCAAATCCAATAGGGATAGGGTCTATCACAATTCTATGATACAGTATGGCGATTGCACAGGAGCTAAATCCCCGACTATAGCACATGCATTGTGCGAAGTTAGTGTGAATAGCCTAACACAGTGCCTCTAACGTTATAGGGTAATCTTAAAAATGTCTAACGCTAGATCCTAACCTAAGCATCAAGTGTGACTGTGAGTGCATTAGACCTAACGTTAAGACCAACTGTTATTAACGTTACAGATCTTATCTTCTAACCTTAACTGTTAACGTTAGGTGGTTTGGCTATATCGTGCTTTAGGAAACCACTCGTTTATTTGACGCACGCACTTGTGTACAAAGAGAATGGAAGTGGAAACAGGAAACCAATGCGTGTGACTGTATAAAGCGCTACCACAAAGTGAACGGTGGTTTCCTACTTCACGATAATGCCGCTGCTTTTTCAAACAGAACATTTCTTTCAATTTCATCAAAAATGCCTGAATGTTGTTTCTCATGACATGTTCAGGAGCTCCATGAGGCATGCCATGATGGTGTTTGACTTTGACTGTGATGTGGTGCTTCTCTAAATATGCCTAACTGTTGGCATATGCTACTACTAGTATACTGAGAACGACCGGCATATTACAGGGCTTCTCAAAATATGCCTAACTATGGCGTTACTGTTAGCATGCAAGAATGGGCTCCTACAATAATGCCTAACTGTTAGTGGCTTCGACGTAGGTCTATCCAATAAATTAATTATTTACAAACCTGCGTAATAAGTTCGGATGTAACATCCTCTGTTCTGTTACATCATCCAAGCAGTGACTGATGACGGCCATCTGATCTAAAGTTATATCCTTTGTCCATCGCAAGTTAAGCCCGTCAACAGT